>OY728166.1:343980816-344605816 GCA_963277665.1 Viscum album | reverse complement strand
ATTCATTATATTATCATTAATTTCTTTTATTGATCATAGACACTATATATACATATATTTGAGTCATATGAAAACTATCCTATTAAAGGTACTTCTGATTAATCAATTATATATTAAGTGATGTTGGAGCATAAGGAAATTTAAAAATACTACTTAGAACATTAAATTAATGGATGTTTTTTTAAATGTTGGGGGGAAAATTTTTAACGAAGGAAGAATATGACACACTAGGATTTATTTGGTATTTTTTCAATTCTATTTAATATATTGTCATGTGAGAAACATTGAATTTAAATAAACAACTATTTATTGTAAAAATATTATCATCAGAACACATTTAACTAGAAATTAAAAAAATATCAGTAATAAATAGGAAAAAATATATTATGAAAATAAGATATTTTACATATTCATAAAAAATATTTATTGGTTACCAGTAAAAATAATAATCATTTCAATGTAAAAAATTGTTTTTCTAATAAATTGTTCTTATGATTGTTCAATTTATTTTTATATTAATATAATTATATTATCACTAATGTTGAATTTTATTAATAAAATTTATATATTATATATTCAATATAATGTTTTAACATTCATATAATTTTATACTAGACATATGATGTGAATAAATCCTAATTTATACTTAAAAAGTTATTTCAAAAAACATTTTTAAACCTTTTCATATTTAATTTAGAATTAATTTTTACAATTTATTTAAATTTAACATTCAAATAAGGATTCCACATTTCTAATGTATTGTTTACGATTTATTAACATAATCCATTTTTTCTGAATCTTAATAGTAAGTATTGTAAAATTATTCATATCAATATTGGGTATATTTTGTTATCCTTGGTTCCAAATATGCAATAAGATGATTGTAAGTCATATTAATTCAGATGTGATGTATTTAATTTTACCATTTTCACCATATACATTATATTTTTACTTTGAATGGACTATTTTCTTGGAGAATGACCAATATAATACAAAAATGCACAATATTTTGAAAATGGCAGTCTATTAGATTTAAAAATATATTTTATCTCCAAAAAAACAAAAATATATTAATGAAGGAATTTAAATATAATAAATTGGAATAATGACATTATTTTCAAGAATATATTTTATTTATAATTTTCTTTATATAAATACATTAAACTCTTCAAAATTTGTTACACATTATTTATTCAATTAATTTAAAAAAACATATATAATATTAAAAATAATAAAAGTGGTATAATTTAATTAATTTAAGAAGTTTCAATAATATTCATGATTAAAATGAAGTAATAATTTTTATGTGAATTATGTACAAAATATTATCTTTTGATGATGTATTAGAAGACAAATAAAATGCCTTTTTTAAATTGACCATAAAAATAATTTCCTAAAATAATATTTTATTAAATAATATAGAAATAATTAATATATTTAAATTGAAATTACGAGTATTTATTTGTTCTAAAACATCATTTCCATTATATTTATGTTTCAATAAATTTCTAAATTTATTAATAATTTTCCTTTATGTGTGAAAAATATGTTTCATATGTTAATGATAAAATTGGATAAATAAGGGTATAAATGAAAAAAAATGTCTAAAACACCACAAATAACTACAAAAAATAATTCTATTGAGTGATATCTTTTATATCTTACGGTAGGATAAAATATCAGTCTATTTATATTCTAGTATTGCGAATATATTTAATAAAATTTTATCTTTTTGAGAAATTTGGAATGTTCCCCTCAACTCAATTATAAATGGGATCCTTCTCCATCACTTTTTTCATCACATTTATTAAAATATATTAAAAAATTCATACCCATTTCTCTAATAAACAATCTTATATATGATTTATAGATTCTTGAAATTACAAAATACTTATCATAAGTCAGTAAGGAAGATATCTAAATGAAGTCTTCCTTAAAAGAAGTAATCATCTTTACCGAGCCCTTAAACACTATTTCGTCTTATAATTTAACATTATTTTTTAAACACCCCTATATAATAAACCCACAATCATAAATATATTTATATTTAAATATATTTCTGTGATCATAAAATATAGTCCATTTTCCATATTACAAGAACTGAAAACATCGCATGTGCGTATGAATTAAATTACCACTCTACAATGTCTTGTAATTAATTTTTCAAAACCAAATTAAATTTTCTATTTTAATCATTTATATAACTATTACATTTAATATTTATAAAATAACCAATATTCGATAACTATAATATCATATATACATTCACACCACCCAATTCAATTGAAAATGATAATGTCAATCATGCGTAAGTGTGGACAACAAACACTATGAATAAATGTGAACCATTTTTCATTAAGGAGTTACACTAATGGTAATAAGGATATTTTTTTTAATATAGATGATATATAAGATTTAATAATGATTCATAATTATTATTTATTAGTCACCTTTAATTTTATCCATATATTAAAATGTAAATACATCATTAATGCGTGCATACATGCTACTATCTCCATGAATGGTGTGATTATAAATACAAAATATATCATACATATATCACAAAAAATATTTAGATACTTAATATATATGTCTTTAATAAAATTATTAATATTACCGTGGTGATAGAACCCTAATAAATATCAACTTAGTACAATAACATAATTAAAATATCAAATCATTTAATACACAAAACAATTATAACAATAAAATATTATTCAAAAATGGTAAATAAAATGTTATAATATGAAAATATATTATATAATAGATATCAGTTTTTTTTATTTTATTTAATTATAATAATATTTAATTTATTATATAAGAGTATTGAGAACCTAAATGACTTGTTAGATATTTGTAGCTGATTTGATCTGAAATTCCGCTATATTGAGACATATTTTTTTAATGTACTCCTATTTTTCTCTATATATGATTTCATTTTTAGGTATTTGACATGAATATATATTTATTCATTATGATTAATTTCACTTTTACATTTACTCTTCTATTATGTTTCTTTAATTATTTCGATCTTTTTTTCTCCATGAAACTTCAATCAAGAATTAATTTTTTTAAAATAATTTTTTTATTTTGATAAGATATATTTATCTTGCATAAAGATATATTTAATAAAAATATTTAAATTTATAACTCTTCTAGAATAATTGATAAAATAAAGTAATATCCACATATTAATTTCCTCCAATAATTGTGAATGTAATATTTATTTCATTTTCTAAATAAGGTACTTGTATCTTTTCTAAAAATAGTATAGATGAAGTCTTTTTTAACTTATACATCCTAAATGGATATTCCCACTATTATAAAGAATATTTTATATAAATCTTTCTTTGTAATTTTAATATATTATTTTTAATGGAATTGGTTTATATTATAATTATAATATTTTTTTTAAATATGTTCTTTCAATAATTGAAATATTATTTTCCTCATGAATGCTTTAATAACTTCTAGTTGAATTTAAATTTATCAAGGATACAAACCCATTTTTAACATAATCAATATTAATTATATTTTTTAATGTTACAATCATTTGAAAATTCAGTTAAATTGGAACATTGCGTGTTATCATTCACTATAATTTATATATTATTTGTATCATGGATATGATAATTACATAAATCATTTAAATTTTAACATTTAGTGGAATAAATATAAAATATTTTACTAACATGTTATGTAATGGATTGAAAAGATCTTGTCTATTCTCGTGAGGAAATCTAGTTTTGGAGGTGTTTTGGGAGTTAAAGCTAAAAATCCCCAACACATTACCAAATCACAAATTTTGTGAATAATGCTTCAAAAACGGTAGTACTATAGTGTTTCTAGAATGATAGGTCTACAATGTTTCTAGAATGGTTAGAAATCTAACATTAGGGCTATAGTGTTTCCATAATCGTAGGTCTATAGTGCATCCTGAATGGTAAGACTTCTAATGGTAGCTCAATAGAGCTTCTAAAATGGTAGGTATACAATTGTTCATAATGGTGAGACATATAACGGTAGGTATATAATTTTTTCATAATATTATATATATTGTGTTTCTAGAACTGTAGGTCTAAAATGTTTCTAGAATGGTGAGAAAACCCATAGTGTCATGAGATATTTTTCTAGAATAGCTTCATTTCCATCGTCAAATTTCTTTATTCATCAAGATTTCTTTGTTATGGTCGTTTAATGTTTTCATTGATGAAAATTTAATGAAAATCCTTGTTTTAATATATTAAAATTTGATTCAAATCCAATAAATAGTATATTAATCTTCATATGGTTCTGTATGCCTTTAATTTTTCAAACCGTGTGTTTTAATGCGAACCTATTTTAACATAAAATCTAGCGTATCATAAACCACTTCTCCATAAAATATTCTTAAGGGATAAGATATATTCCTCCATTATTCTTTTTCATTTTTTTGTGGTGGGAGATGATCAACCTTTTCATTCCTTCATGTAGGAGTAGTGAAAAGTGTTTTATCCTTAGATCATTTCTTCCCTTGAGTTTCTTCCTACTACATGTGCACCCCCTGTTCTGGTGTAACTATGTAGTATCGATCAATCTTCGATATAAGGTATGATAAACTATCATTCTTATGGGTTCACCCCTTTTTTCGATAACTTATTATTACATGATATCTTCATGTCCCTAATATAATTTTCTTAGGTGTTGGCTAGTGTGGTGGTGTCTCTACATCCTTGTGTGCATATAGTCCTACAGGAGAAGAGATCATGATGAGTTTCGTTACACTATTCTTGTAAAAATATTATCCAAAACCATTTGAGGTTTAGGATCCATGGTATCTCTATTCATTTACATGAAACTATAGAGTTATCATGTCTTATCCCACTAGATCAGAATGGAAATGACATAATAAATATTTGAACTGGATAAATAATATTGTATGGAACGTATGATTGACTTTTTTTTTGCATGATTACATGAAATTTATGATTTCATATTCTTTCATTTCATTCTTGAATGAAATTAGTAAATTACTTAAACTAATATTAATTGTATTTATTTTTCAAATGAAAATGAAGAATGTTTATGATTTTGGTTATTTTTGTAGTAGGAATGTTTAATTGAATTAATCGATGAGCCACGGGCATGTTGATGCTTGTTGCTATTGAATAAACAGAATATCAATTAACTGTTTTGTTTATTTTTGATAAATTACTATTTTAGATTTCCAAAATTGGAACCTAAAATTAATAAATCTTTTAATTCCATATGGATTAATGAACCATAAATTTTTTAAGAATACAATGCTTGGTAGGTTTCTGAGTTAAATTATTTCTTGTAAGGCCATGTTCCATGTGATTTGGAGCCAAGAGTTACAATTATTATTAAAGGATGGATGCATTTATTAAGGGCCATGAGCCATGTTTATATGTTTTTCGATTACTACTTATTTTGTTCTGATGTAATCTAGGATGGATATTATGAAATGTGGGGGTAATGATGCACATTGTTTGTGGTAGAAATTGTCAACATTAGTGGTGAGATGCATCGGTTTATGCATGTCGGTGTTGAGGATGACAAAAGAGATTATGAAACATGTTGGATGTGATTGTTGTATGATTTTTTAATAATGTTGTTTGTTTATCTTCATTACATTACCCACTACTCAAGGCAGTTAGTTTTGAAAACCTGCACCAAATAGAGTATAAGATGGGTGGGGTATGCCATATGTATTTAATTTTTAGCTTCTCGTGGTTGGATGGGTCTATCTTCCTTCTGTCGGTGACAATGATAGGAAATGTATTTCATCTACTCACCATGATGAGCCCCCTTATGTTTATTATCATATAATATTTTTCTAGAATGCTTCAGTATAAGGTAAATTAATAATTCTACAAGAAATGATTTAATGAATGATGTTATCCCAGAGGGATTGAAATTTGGAGGGATTCTAATGAAATGTAATATAGAGTTGACATGGTTGTTTAATGATTGGGAAATAATTAAATTAAATGTGAAACTGATAAAAAGAGAATGAGGTAATATAAAAAATATCTTTAAATAGTTGTGTGCTTATAGGATACCTAGTATTAGTAGTGGCAGATGGGTGTCTGAGAAACGTTAGCTGTAGTTGAGATTAAGTCTAGGTTATGACAATAGTGTGGTTTTGAGCTATAGTATATGTTATAATTTTTGTGTTTCTATACACTACTCCACTATTTTAGTTATGGATACTCACACACTGGGGATTTTGAGCCCATTGGGGTTTTTTCCCCAACATTCTAGTGGTAGGAAGGATTTCAAACAACCACCTTTGTACCTACTCGCTTCACTTGATTGTTAATAGTGATGGTCGACATAATGGTTAGTTTTCCCACTATATGTGTGTATAGAGCTATACTGTCTTGTGGCTATTCACACACAGATATTGTGGATATTGTTTCCTATGGACTAATATGGGTGTATCATGTATAGGTTGTGGTGGTTTGGGGACCCTTACTCGGTTTATGTGTTATAATAGCTTGAGGTATATTTTTGGATGTATTATACATGTTTTATGAGCTATTGTGTCTCCAGGACTATATATACTTGTTTTATTACATTGATGTTGTAGTACTGCTACACTAGGTTCAAGTTGTGGTGCTTCAACCAGTTTTCTACGGCCAAACCCTTTTGAAGCTAGTTTCTTAGGACATGCGACATTTGAGAAAAGTGGAAAAGCAGTGGGAATGTAGTAGCTGGGTACCTTTTATATTCTATATTATATTATATAGTCTTGTATACAATAATTGGTGGGACTATCCCTAGTGAGGTTGGGAACTTAGTATACTTGTTTTATTTAAGTGTAGGTTTCACATGTTTTTCACTATGCATTAGAATTATTTATTTAATTTCTCATGAGAGGATATAGGTAGGATCCGACTTAGTATACTCTTATACTCAACCAAGGTATATATAAATTTATTTTTAGGTAACATGGAGCAGGATAGAGATCATATTGGTTACTACTGGATTTGGGTTTTTGGAACTATTTGTGCTTCGTGGTTGCTACCATTATTTACATTCTAATGGTACTTGCTATTTTCCCTTATAGTTGTAGTTTTTTGGTATGAAATTACATATGCATACTTGATAATTTTTTTTATTTCAGTATAATTTGGATTCAGTTGGTTTCATTCGTATCTCTATCATCCCCATGTGTTCTCTTATAGGGTAATCCCTCCAATTTTTGGGTTGTTATACCCTCCATGATAGTGACCATCCCAAGTCCTACTGGAGGAGGGACTAAGGGTTAATTATCTCCCTTCTCACACTACCATCCCAGAAAGGGTACACCATGTTGGATGAGTGTCATTAAATAGTGGTATCAGAGGTCAGGTTCAGGGTTAGTATAAATATGGTGTTTTGAACAAGTGAGGTCGCATTGTTTCGTCGGGAAATCATTTTATATTTGTTTAGAATGTGATGTAAAAAGGGGTGACTGATTGAGACATCGGAGTTTAGGCCCCCTATAATCTAATGTAGGGGCCTTTAGTTTTATAATGGCTACTAAATGAGGTGATACTGGTTGTAGGGTAGAGACCTATTAAAGGATTATAAATCATTATTTTTCTGCATGGGGTTGAATGGGTAGACCTTGGGATTGGTTAACCTAAAATTAATAAAATAAGAAAATTTATTAATTAATGTTTTGTCATCCATATTCATGGATTAGGGACACAAGATATTTTTTATATTGTAGATATAGATCTAGGTCGATGTTGTTGTCATGTTTTTTCAAAGTATTTACAGCAGGTTGTGCCGGTAGATTTCAGTAGGGTAGAGGTTGACTATGTACACACTTGGATAAGGATATTCATAGAGTTTCAGTTCCAAAGTCTTCCTAAATATGAGTGATCTATTTCAGATTCAGTCTTGAATGAATGGTTTTAAGAGATTGCAATATCCTTCAGTTCAATCTGTTCTTGGAATGGGAACTCAGTTTCAATGGTTATGCTGATGTAGCATGGTGTAGCGAGGAAGTGGTGGTTCTTATTCCTCAGGGATTGTAAGGAGTTGGTGATATTGTCGGAGGTGTTTTGATACATGTTTTTAGTTGAGTATCATTATTCGTCCTCAAATTCATCTAGTTCATAGGATATTCTTACCCTTCTATAGGGGAGCTCTAGTGTGCATAATTTTAAAATCTATTTCAGGAACCTTTTAGAATATTCTGCGGTCATGTTTTAAGATGCGGAGGCTGGGGTGAGGAATTTTGAAGAGGCTTTGAATCCATAGATATAGATCTAAGTCATCCAATTTATGCTGAAGAGATATAATGATGTGTTGGAGAGGAAATAGGTAATGCATAGAAAATTATCTACAACCGGATCATAAAGATATAGGTCTAATTTAGATTCATCACAATGTTAAGCTATGTCCTAGGAAATATGGTTTTTAGGGAAGTTGAGTTTCCATTTTTCCAGGGGAATGTCACAACCCTGAACATCTCGTATCACTGGGGGTGATGGATCTTGGGGCTACAAAAAAGGATCATGCGCTTATTTTACTTTTCTATGTCAAGGTCGCTAAAAACTAGTGTGCATGACCATTCAGAGTGATCATCATGGCAGTAGTAGGTTATAGAATCATTAGATTAGTAGATAATAGATGGGGAAGGTAGGGGATAGCACATGGATACTCCCTATCCTCATAGAGTAGCGTGAGGCCGTGGTGACAGTCATTGTTAGTGTCATAGAGGCCCTGTAGGAGGTTTTGGTTCACATCATGCTTTAGCATTTCCGGTTTTAAGAAATCAAAACATCATTTGTGGTACCCATTTATTTTTTCTACTTCAGTGTATGACTTATTTGATCTAGGAGAACATGATACATCATATCACCAGCCTTTTCCTTTTCTTTGGGACATGAGTTAGAAAGGCTTCTAGTGCCCTTGGTATTGACTATGCAAGTTCGAGGTCGAGCTGACTTGTTTGAATTATGTAGAGATAGTGATCTAGTGCTGAGGAAACACCTATCTTTTGGATATTTCCTATGTTTACAAATACAACCATATGATTTCATCCATTCCATGGATTGGCATTATTCGTTGCAGGAATTAGTGGATTTCTTATGGAGGAAGGTGGTGTTCTTTGATTATGATGAAGATACTATAGTGTTTGATGTAAAGAAAGACCCTATGATGGGTCAGAGGAATGTTCCATAGTTACCATTCATGATAGATTAGCTGATGGTATGTTATTATGTGGCACATCAGTGGGCGTTTCAATGAGTTGTATAAGAGTACCATGATGTCTTTTAAAATTGGATTTATAAATACCTCCTCAACAAAAGATCAATTTTGGAATCGAGCCATCGCCATGAGTTTATTCAATCTATATGTCATTATATAGTATCGACCCTTATAATTTATAGGAGCCATGTGTATAGATCAATAGTTGATTATAGTGAGGATTTTTTTGGCAGATTATGTCATGATTAGGTGCACCAGTTTTGTACATAAAGAAAGATGATGATAGTTTTTAGTTATGTACATATTATTGTCTCTTAATAAAAGTGATGATGAATAATATCCATCAAATTTCTCATATTAATGATTTATTTGATCAACTGAAGGGTGAAAATTTTTTCTCAAAGATCGAATTGCAATGAATATTTCCTCATATTTGTGTGAAAGATGATGATTTCTCAAATACTGCTTGTTTTCATCATATTTATAATTATGAGTTCATCTTAATTCTATTAGTTGTGAGGATTTATCCAACTATGTTAACGGTATTGATGAAATCAATGTACTGTGAGATCTTGGAATTTTTTTTGTGGTTTTCACTGATGATATCCTTGGGATCTCAACATAAGACAACAAGCATGCAGAGCATCTATACATCATATTTGAAGTTCTTCTTCAAAAGCTACTGTTTGGGAAGATGTATAAGTGCGAGTTTTGGGCTCGCGATGTTTGTCTCTTCATGAATGCGGTGTCCTAGAGGGGAGTAATTGTGGATCCATCAACGATAGAAACTTTTGTGTCTTAGGAAGCTCCCATGACAGTGGCAGAGGTTTGAAGATACCATTATCTCACAAGCTACTATAGGAGGTTTGTATCCTATTTATCATGGTTTGTGAATCCTTTAAGAGAATTGACCAGGATGGATCAGACATGCTTCTAGATAGATTAGTGTCCGTAAGCTTTTGAGTATCTAAAAACGATGTTGGTAAGTGTTCCAGTTCGTTTCCTTCTAGTTGTGGGAGATTAGTTTGATGTTTTATGTGATACTTCATATCTTCGATTATGATGCATTCTGATAAATCATAGATCGATTGTTTACATTGGGTATCAATAGTTTTACCCCATTAACTAAACTAGGCCACTCATTATCATCATTTTGTGGCTATAGTATTTTATCTGATGTTGTGGATACATTACATCATTGGTGAGCTCATTGCAGTTTTTACCGATCCTTAGATCCTTAGGTATGTTTTCTCTCAACGTGACATTAACATGCGACATTATTAGTGGATGTGCTTCTTATAGTAATAAAGAAATTAAATATCATATACACCAATTAAGTTGAATGTTGTAGTATATGCACTGATTGGGAAGTCACATAGTGATATAGTGCGTGAATCTGGTGATTCATATATAGTTATGAAAAAACATTCAGAATTACTTCTTGAAATGGAGATTTTGGGGATAAAGGTTGTATTTTTCTTATGATGGTGCAATAATCTCATGCGAAGAAGGTGTAAGAGTCATAGTTTGGGATCTAGAGGTGGAGTTATGGAGAGACCCAGTAGTTTATTGCATTACCCTTAATCTTTGGTCTATGGATAAACAACATCATGTGGTGTATCAGGGAAATACTTTCATTCCATTATAAATTAATTAGATGGTTTTCAAATAGATCCATATATCACCCTTAGCAGTGCATTCAGGCGTGATAAAAGTTTTACCAAAACATGAGGTGTCAGTTTTGGTGGATGAGGTTGAAGCATGATGTTGAGAAGTTTGTGTGTTGATGTTTGGTCTTCTAGAAGTTGAAGGACATGCACAGTGTCCCCAAGGGTTTTCTGAAGACATTATATATTCCTAAATGGAAGTGTGAGGACAAATCTATGGACATTTTTACTAGTTTACCTAAAGCTTAGGGGGGGCATGATGCTATATGGGTTGTAGTGGATTATTTGAGGAAATCCTCCATCTTCGTAGTAGTAAAGGAATTGAGCTCAAAAAAGGTTTTATCAAGAAGCATCTGGAAACGGTGGTGAGACTCCACAGAGTCTTGAGGATGATCAATTTTTATATATATCATAAATTTACATTTAGTGAGTGGAGTGGTCTACAACATGATTTTGGTTATCAGCTCTGACATTGCATTTCTTTTCATCTGCAGATTGACGTTCCAATAGATCAGACAAAACAGACTCTTGGATGAGTAACTTACCCATGGTGGAGTCCTATTAAAACAAATGATTCCCTCCACCAATGGTATTGAACCATTTTAATCCTTACAGAAAAGAACTTTATGTCCCCAATTCAGCTGGACTGGGGTTGGAGAGTCAGTAATTCTTAGAAAAGAACATGTGTTGAATATGATAGAGATGGTTCAGGTGATTTGTGAGAGGATGAGGGCATCGTAGGATCTTCAAAAATCATATACCAGTCAGAGGAGGAGTCCTATAGATATTGATGTTAGGTATCACGTGTTTTTGAAGGTGACTCCCCATCATGGGTGCTGATGGATTGGTTGTGGGGGTTAGACTTCTCCCAAGTTTGTGGGGACTTCAAATTGTTGGATCGTGTCAGATCTATGATTTATCAATTAGATCTTCCCCCATAGATGAGAAAGGAACATGATGATTTTCCTATGTCGCACCTCCATTGTTGCCATCAATATGACTACACATCATCAATTGGGGGGAGATTGATGTCAGTTGTGCCGGGACCCTTGAGGAGTGGCCAATTGAGATCAAGGGCTGCAAGGATAAGGTGTTGCATGTGAATTCAATTCTCTTGGTTCATTTGTCATGGAGATATAGTGGAATAAAGGAAAAAATATTGGAACATGAGTCTAAGATAGGTACACATTACCCCAGAGTAATTTTATTTGTAGTACCAATCATGTAACGATATAATTTTTTTGATTAGGGACCTATCATTTTTATGATTTGAATTTATTTTTTTCCTTTATTGCTTAATCTATTTTGAGAAATATCCTGAAGAGTGGATAGTCATACCCCTTTTTATGTTCCTTTGTGGTTTGTTTTTGGATTCTCAAGAATGAGAAGTTTGGGAGAGGTATATGATGTATTTTCCTATAACTATCTGGTCTATTCCGTCGCTGAAATCTGGTGTTTGAGGTTTTCTAGGAGGTTAAGGTATCTAATCTAAAACACATTTCCAAATTTCTATTATTTTGAATAGTGTATATAGAATGGTAGGTCTACATTGCTTCTAGAATGGGGAGACATAAATGGTAGATCTAAAGTTTTTCAAGAATGGTAGTTCTAATGTTTTTCCATAATGATGAGACTTCAAATTTTAGGTCTACTGTGATTTTAGAATAGAATGTCTATAGTTTTTCAAGAATGGTAAGAAGTTTAATAGTATGTCAATAGTGTTTCTAGAATGGTAGATCTAAAATGTTTCTAGAACTATGAGATAGCTAATAATTTCATGAATAGTGTTTCCAGAACTGTTTCATTTCCTTTGGATAATTTCTAGATTTTTCTAGATTTTTCAGTTTCGGTAGATTCAAGTTTTCATTGAAGAAAAATGCATTAAAAGGATTGTTTTACGGGATTTAAGGCCAATTAAAATCCCCAAACACTTATATTAATTTTCCTAATGTGTGGGATTACTTTAATTGCTCAAACCATGTGGCTTAATTACACCCTCTTTTAAGGGAAAATCCATTGTATCTTAAATTATTGCTTAATTGAATCTTCTAAATAGCCGAGATATCATCCTCTATTATCCGAACTCCTGGTTCCCTTACATGAGATGATCAAACCATTCCATCCATTATTTAGTAGTAATTCATATCTTTTTAACCATGTATCATTTCATCCATGTAGTTTTCTTCATATATGCAAACCCACTGATTTGGTGCAACCAAGAAGGACCAATCAATCTTCGATATAAGGTATGATCTTACATCATTATTTTTGTTTATTCCCCTTATGATTCTCTATTATATGTTATGTAATGTTATTTCCATGTTTATAATGGACATTTAATAGGTTTTTCTGGTATGTTGGTGTCTCTGCATCATTGGGTGGATGCAGTCTACTAGGAGGGTTGATTGTTGTCTTTTTTGTTGTACTGTTCATTTCCATTGATAATGATAAGATTTTTGAGGTTAGTAATTCGTGGTCACTCTTTTATTTTACATGAAAATATATATTAATCATGTTTTGGCCCACTATCTCACAATATAATTGATATTAATGGAGATAAATAATTTGGTATTGATCGCATGATTGCAACTTGTTTTATGTGATAGTGTGATATCTATTATTTTATAAATTTTTATGTTATTATTAACATGAATGAGTAAATAACATAAATCAATATTATTTATGATTATATTTCAATGATAATGAGGCATATAAATGAATCTATTTGTTTTTTTAGTGAGAATTTTTAATTCAATTAAGTGATGAGCTATAGGCATGTTGATTCTTGTTGATATCCAATTAAAGGCATGTCAATTAACCATTTAGTTAAATTGTGATAACATAATATTTAGGTTTCCCATAGTTGAAACATAAATTTCTAAATCAATTAAATATTTATTTTAGAATGAACTGTTTATTTTATTAAAAGATGATTCTTTTTAGGGTTCTGAGTAACCCCCATTTCTAGTAAGGATGTGTCCCTTGTGCATTTGGGCCACGATTGATCTTTATGTTTAAATGCTGGATGCTTTCATTGATTCAATATATCTCAATTGATATGATGTTTTTTTCATACTTCTTATGTAGGGATGTGAGGCTACATGGATGTTATGATGTGTGGGGGTAGGGAGGCACATTGGTTATGGAATAGGTTGATTAATAGAGTGGCAAGATGCATTGGTTTATTCATGTGGGTGTTTTGGAGGACACAATAGATGATGAAATGGGTTTGATGCAATTATTAGGTGACTGCAGATTCATATATTTTGTATATCTTCTATACCTTCTTCGTTTCTCTATGAATGTTGGTTTTGTACCTTCATTCCAAAAAGTATTGAAAATGCATGGGGTATTCCATGTGCTTTCTGTGTTTATATTCCATAGGAAGGATGTGTCTATGTTATATATATATGTGGTATTGACATGATTTTTAATTCACCAACTCACCACATTGATCCCCCTTGTATTTGGAAGATTAGAATGTTTTTCTATAATTAATGGTAATCTGCAAAAGTAATAATTCTATTAATAAATGATTTAATAATGATGTTTACCCATTGGTTATGAACATTAGTGGGATTCTAATGAAATGAAATGTGGAATTGATCATGGTTAATTAATGTTTAAAAATATAATTGATATAATGTGAAACTGATAAGAATGTAATGAAGTAATATAAGAAAACACATTAATTGGTTGTGTGAATATAGGATACCGAGTATTAGCAGTGGCAGTTAAGAGTATGAGAAAAATTAGCTACAATAGTGTCTAAAAGTAGGTTATTACCATAGTGTGGTTGGGAGAAATAATATATTTTATACTTTATATGTTTTATAATGATACTCCACAACCTAAATTAGGTAAGATAACACCCTAGGGATTCTGAGCCCTGATATTGTGTTTTACAGAACATTATGGTGGGAGGATGGATGGATAACTACCCTCTTTGTCCCCTCACTATTCCCGTGGTAGTTACTATTTTTGGTCGGCACAATGATTATTTTTCCCAATATATGTCTGTATAGAGATGTAATGGATTTTGGTTATTCATATACATATATTTTGAATATAGTTTCCTATGGACTACATCGGTGTAATGTGTATTGGCTGTGATGTCTTGAGGATCCTTACTCGATGTATGGGCTATAACGGCTTGAGGGTAAATTTCTGACATATGATACAAGTTATACGATCTGTCGTGGATCAGAAAAACAACCTGGTTACATTGGATATATTTACATGGTGGTGTTTCTGCATGAGGTGAATGATGTAGTGATCCTCTCTACTTCTTATAGGAAATCAATTTTAGAGAGAGATGCATAGGACATGATGAATTTGTGAAAATTATCAAACTGGTCGGGATGTAGTAGCGGGGTGACATTGATATTCCATATTATATTATAAACTCATGAATGTGATACTTTGTATTAGTATCCATGGTGAGGTTAGGATCATAGATTACCTATTTAAGTGAAAAGTTATTTTTACTTGTTGGTCATTGTACTTTAGCTTTCATTCTTTACTATTTCACAAGATGATGCATGGAGGATCATTATGATTATACTGTTATACTAACCATACACACATATATATATATATACTATTTTCAGGTCACTTGGAGATGTGTGGAGATCATGATATTTACTACTGCCATGAGGTTGTATGAAATATTTAGTATTCTTGGTTAGTTCTATTATTTACTTTCCTTTAGATGTTAAATTTATTACTTTTAGTGGCACTAGTTTTTCAGACATTACATATGTGTATATGGGATTTAATTTATATTAATGTCTATGTTGGAGTTGGTTGGTGTCTGTATTATCTCTCTCTTAACCATGTGTTCTCTTAGAGGGTAATTCCTCCCATTTTTGTGTTATTATACCCTCGGTGTTTTTCAGAAATCTGGGGCCTACTAGAGGCAGGACTTGTTGGGTCACTATCGCCCTTCTCACATTGCAAGCCCAAGAAGTGTACACCTTTTGTGGAGGGGTTCATGAGATGGTAAATATCATTAATTCCACATTTATCTCAATATTTATTTATTTTATTCAATTCATATTATTATCTAATAAAATAAATTATTAAATATATGATGATTTCATTGGACATGTTGTGATGGGTGGGCCCCAGATTTATACAGCTACTCTGTGAATTGAATGGTATCATGTGGAAAATCTGTTTTCAAAATTAATTGGTTATATAAGATATTTTTAATATTTCTAAGAGAACTATATTTTTGGTATTGGTATCATGATTTATGAGATTATTACATCCAATACACTACATTAAATTCCTTGAGTTTTTATTTATTATCCTGGAAGAGATTTCGACTTTGAAATTATTCATTGATTCATTTTTTCTCAAATTTATTACTATATATAATGTGTTTTTTATTATCTTTCATTTCATATAGACTATTCCATTTAAATGATAAATTATTATTCAATGTATTACCCTTGCAAATAATTTTATATCTCTTTCATTATTATTATATTACCTAGGTTATAATGAATTTATCCTTGAATGAGAATCATAGATGAAGAAAATTTAAATTTTTATCTTTTTATTTATTACTCATTTTATAAATTGTATCATGTATGTATCTTGATCTTAAATATTAGAAAACACATTTGTCCCATTAGATTATATATCTTATATTATCAAATTTTAATGAATTATACACCATATTGGGTATAATAGTGTTCTGGTTGTCAAATTATTTATCCTAATGATTAATTTAAAATAACTCATGTAGAAGATAGGTTCGTATAATTTTCATATCAATATTAAAAAATTTCCCAAATCAACCAAAAAATATATTATTTTCTAGGGATGATAATAGAATTAATACAATAAATGATTTTCAGTACATATCTATTTTATATCATTGGCTTATCATTTATTAAATGAATCAAATTTTCAAAAATAAATATCTATTATTTTAATATTTTTTATTATAATAATTATTATTTAATTTATAATCTACAAAATATTCATAATAAAAAATGTTATTTCAATTTTCCTTGTATACCACAAGAATTATTCATCATTTCATAATAGAAATAAATATTATTTTGTTTATCTTCATAACAAAATTCACTCTATTTATATTTATTCATATTAAAACATGGTAAGATGTTTTTTAATATTTTATCTTTATTGAAACTCACAAAAAATCTATAATAATATCATTAATGTGATATGACATTTATTTATTTTTTATAAATTTGCAGCACATCATCTCTACTTTTATAGATTTAGTATAGTAATTTTTGAGTAAATCATTGTTTTCAATACACCACTCATATGTTCTATCATATTTAATATAATTGTATATTCTTACAGGAATCATGGTTTGAAAATTAATATTATTAATAATTTAATCATTTAAATAATAGATTATATTGATATATATCATCCCATCATTCAAATTGTCATGACATAATGAAATGTGTTTCATAAAATGAATCCAATTTATCCTCATCTATTTAGAATTTAAGCTATTTTTCAATTATAAATTCCCTTTTCATTAATAGAAATCACATTTACCATCCAAAGATAGTTTCTCAGGGAATACTATTTTCTCGTATTATCAGAATGTATAATATAATGGAGATCAACCACATTGAATTTGATTAAAGAACTATATTAGTAATTTGATATCCTTGACTAAACTGTATTAAGAAGAAATGTAAATAATTTTTTCACCCCTATGTTTTCATTTAGAGTTTCTGAATATTTATTGATTTGTTTGATTATCATATTTAATTATGAATATAACATGAAAATAGAATCATCATCCTACATTCTTCCATATAAAAAGTGACTCCTTCAACGTTATACCATAGAAAAATTTTATTTTCCCACTCATATATATTATGATAACATTTTCAAATTAAAATAAAACATTTTAAACTAATGAATTTTTATAACAGTTTTTGATAATCCATATATCATTCAAATCTATTCCTTTCAAAAAATCTCTTTTTTTCTCTTTTCAGAGAGATCTTAATGGGAAAAATGAAACAATCCTTTAATAATGAAACATTTGTAAACCTTTTAACATATTAAAACCATTACATCACAAGAAACACTAAAATATTTAATCATTGACATAAATAAATTGATTAAAATCATAATATACATTATAAATAATAATATATTATGATATATAAATAATAAACATAAATAATGAAACATAATGATACATAAGAGCTTATTTAAATTAGACTACCATGAACATAAAATCTACTATTTTTTGGACTTCATTGAAGTCTATTTCTATGATTATTAAAATTTTAAGAATTATAATTGATAGATGTATAAGATCTCTTTTGATACAAAAATAAAACCATCCAATAAAATAATATTGATGAATCATTTTCTGTTATATTTACGAATGTTATATGATTATATATATATATATAATCATTCAATATATGATAATTTGGTAAACATGTATAGAATATGTGTATTTGGTATTTTATATATTCAAGTATATAATGTTTCAAATATAAAAAATACATTTTATTAAATAAATAATTTTAGAATTGAATTAAAAGATACTAATTATATATTCTAAAATTATATAATTTTAATAAAATTAATTATTCCTAATTAAATTAATAACTTTTTTTTCAAATAATTAATTTAAATAAAATATAATAATCTAATTATTGTCATAATAACTAATTCAAATATAATGATTTATTCTGGATTTATCATGAATAATAATAAAATCATTCATGGTTATTGGAATATAATTTAACCAAAAACATTGATTTTATTATATATAAATTTTCATTGAATAGTAGACATAAAATAAAATTTTATATAATAATAATTAATTAAATTTTTTTGATGAAATTATCATAAAATTAAATAAAAATTCATCATCTAAATTCATGTATTTATATATAAAAATTCAATTACAATTAATCATAAAATATTGTTCTCTAAATATTATTTTGTAGGTTATCAAGCAACAATATTTTTAAATAAATTTAATTAATTTTATAAATTTACATTAAAAATTTATTAAAATAATAGAATCATGAATAATAAATAAAGATAGAGTTTCCATTGATTTTTTAAAACATTTGTGACCGAGATAAAAAATTAGTTTCCACATCAATTGTAAATTAGGGTAAAAATAAGTAAGAATAAAATTAATAAAATATCTTTCAAAATATAAAAAATTGTGTTTATGAGAGGATTAATTATCCATCTACTTTTACTGTTAATGTTGGATATAATTTTTATTAATAAAATCGTTACATATTAATGTAATTTTATTTGATTAAACCCTACTCAAACTGAATAATAAAAGAGCGCTTCTTTAAAAACATTAATAAAAAAATTTCAATAGGTTATCAGTTGAAGAATTTATCAAAATAAATCTAATGAATTTTCGTTTCACATTTCATATCTTTTGGTCTCAATAGGGACACCTAAATTGTGCATTGTGTAGAATCACATTTGATAGTGAAATAAATTCACCAAAGTCGTTGTCTAGATCTTTATCATAATACATTTTGTCACCTCAAAATAAATATATTTAATTATCTAGTATTTTAATATTCTATTCACATTATTATCATTTTTAAATATTTATATTACAATAATATTTTTCTAAAATAGTTATCAAAAAAATATCATACTCTTGTTTGGGTTGGGTCAAACAACATATTAAACGATGTTAAACTATAATCACATCCATCATTAAGAATGATACATAAATTAACACAGATAATGTGATGTCCCCAATCAAAGTTTCACTAATCTGTTGCCCGAGTATGGTGGTTCACTATAGCTCAACTACACTTCCCCGAACAACATAGAATGAGAACTATTTGCGAGGGCCTAAGACATGACTATGGGGCGACTATTCTATTCTTATAAAACTGTATAATTCCATATAAATATAACATAAGAGGATTTAATTAGTGTAATTAATAGAAATGAAAGGAAAAATATATATAGCTTGATGAATTAAAGAACTGAGTTAATTATAATAATAATAATCAAAAGCTGATGATGATATTATGTCATGTGTCTATAAATAATAAAAACATTTATAAAATGTATTAGAAAATATATTTTATAAAATAATAGAAAAAAGTAATCAAAAAAATTTCCCCATCATCCTTAGATCCCACTCAGTCATCTTCTACAAGATCCATCATATTAAATCATGAAATCATGTACATGAAGGAGTACACTTTCCTTTATGAAAATTTTCATACAAATAATATTCTAGGGTTCCATTGAAGGATCAGATATTCTATGAGATAAATCATAACATAACACCACTATAAACATCAATAAAATCTTTCATTTTTAAAATAATCTAATGTTGTGTGAAATCATGAATTTATAAAATTAACGTAATATAGTAGCATAATTACCCATGTACCTGCTTCATCCCTTGGCTAGTTTCTGGACATGACATAGGTTTATTAATTAGTTATGTTTTTCTTTATATAATTATGTCACACGGTCTGAAAACCTATCATATATTATGAAATTATTATGGTCATAATGAATATTCAACATAGAATGTAATCATAATGATATCAATATTAATGGGCTTTGATGGTTATAACATAGGATACATTGAAATATAGGGTCACAAAATGAGTAATAACTGCAGAATGGCTAAGGGGAAAGAGTGTAATTTATGGATAATCATAAAATTAAATTCACAGTAAGTAATTATATCATAATACAATAATTACTTCAGAGGTATAATGTGATAGGAAATGGCTATGACTAGGAATGTAACTGAGGCACCAGAATCCCTAATTAATCATAGGAGTTTATCAAAGAAATTATGTAATAGTAATAGATGGGATCCATGTGGGTCATACCAATCTTCCACAAATAGTTCATGATCATGTTTGATATTGGGTCTTACCATTGGAAACTAACATCCCCAAATCAGAATGGAATCCATGATTTCTCAAGGTAGTCAATCAAAAATCTAATATTTAACCCAAGTATGACCAGTCATAAAATAATTTCATGTTCCACATAAAATTGGGCACCTATGAATGGGTTCATTTAATAACTAAGGAAAAGTAGTAATCATAAAATTTATCTAGTTAATTTGGTTCCAACCATCCCTTTCATTAGTGTGATAAGGATAAGGGGGTGGAAACCATTTAATTCATTCTTATATGTCATAACCATTTAATAAGGTTCAATCAAATACCTTCCATTAAAAATTAAATGTGGATTTACTAAAAACCGTACACGCCATTCAATTCTGATTCATTAGGTTAGGACATATATATAACGTAATTTACAATTTGAAATTTAAGGTAGATTAATCAACTAGAAGAACGAAACATAGATGGATCTATCATCAAGAAAATATAGTTATAGATATTAATGAATTCTTTTTCCACTTAATAAATTCAGTATTACCATATGAAGGATCATTCCATGGAACACATAAACAGTTTTGAAAATTACCATGTCAATGAACTATGAACACATATATGTAATTCAATATACATGGGGTGGTCGACATCGTGGATGTAAACACAATGATGAAAAACATATCAATAAAGTGTCTTAGAAAACAATATTATCGATTATAATAATTCAATATAAATTAAATAGGACAAGCCCAATTAAATATGAATGAAAGAAATTTTTTTTGTAAAATGATAAAACTTGAGGGATGAGATATAAACCACATAAGTTATAATTGCATGAATATCCTAATATTGTCTCATCCTCTATTTTGGCCACAACTAGAAGATATTAGAAGAAAGGATAATTGAAATAAAAATATGGAATATGATATGGCATCCAAATAGAATTGTTAATAGAATGAATAATGATAATCAATCAAAAATAAATCAGTATATTATCGATGTGGATCCAATGATATGAAAATGTTCAAATAAAACATCAGATAGATTATTGATATCAAAAATCCATTTTATATTTATTTCATTAAAAAATTTGTGTAGAAGGATATGGATTTTTACTGGGGACAAAAAAAATGATGAGGTGATTAATAATATCATTTAAGGGTAAAATGGGAAAACCACACGAAAATGGTTATCACATAGTTTGGATAAATATTTTTCCAAACTATGTACCAAATATTCATGATCTATTCTTGTGAAGGGAACATGCATGGTTCGGTTGTAACAACAGATAAATCATAAGAAAACCGTGACAAAAAAACATGGAAATTATTTCTATATTTTATGTATGGTCGTGAAATAGTTAATGCAATGTAAGTGGAAAAAGTGTGGCCTACTCCATGCGACCATCCTACCTCTCATGGTCAAAACATACCATGAATCATTCTCTACATAGCATCTTCTAACCATGTGACGTACCATTTTCTCCCAAAAATATTGGGCTTCTGTTCTAAACTTGCCCCATGAACCCCTGTGAGCATCGTGAAATTATTAGGATGAAGTATTAGATTTATAAATTTAAATTAATCCAAAATTAAAATGATTCATACCGAAGTCTCATCCTATGTTCTAAAAATATTACAACCTTAATGGATCTCAAACAGATTTTACCTTCCAATGGTGCGGGAACACTATTAGAAAACAAATATCACCACATGGCACGTACATCAGCCTCTCGCTCTCATGTCTCGTCCATTACACGACCACACAACCATATCACCAGTACTAGAGGGGCATACCGACATCAAAGAGAATTCATGGACATATTAAAAATGCATGTAAGAGAACCCATGAATGATTCATCTGCATCTAGATCATCATACTCAGGGTCAAAAGTTTGAGATAAGTTTGCATGACACCTTGGAATTTATGAAACGTGTAAGACATAAAGTATGGATCAATACCTATATGGTAGTATCAACCAATAATCTTCTTCATGGAATATAACTAATATTATATATCCCTACATAATGAACTATCATCTTTCCTTGGATCTGTATCCATTTATTCCCTAGTGTATTTGTTAACCACCTAAAATCGTAATCCCCAACCTTATACTCTCTATGTCTCCAATGGAGATCAGCTTATAAATTTTTTCTAGAAAGAGTAGTATACATACAATTTTTTATAATATTATCTAGATCTATTATAACATTTATAATATGAGGACAAAGTAAGAAAACCTTTCCTGCCACTACCTCTAATAATGGTGAATGACATGGCCATCCATATAATGCCTCAACAAAAGACATCTGAATCATCACCTGGAATCTGTTAATATAGTAAAACTCAATTATAGGGAAATTATTCCATAAATAACGTCAAAAATAAATTATTCACACTCATACCATGACATATAGAACATTTATCATCTATTTTGACTCTCTAATTTCCTAATAGTGAACGATTGATTTTAGAAGAACCTCTATATGAAAATCCTTTTCTAACCCCTTATACAATAGTGAAATTAAAGGATTATATCTATTATAATATAGAATGAGGGATTCCATATTTTAATATAATCTCATAGACATAGAATATCTCAAAAATAAACTGATAAAGTCTCTTTGATAGAATGGAAGTGGGATACATTCATTAATCGGTCATAAAATTCAATTAAAATGTCACTACCACTAGGTGACCAAAGAATAATGCCTACAATGACCTTATGTAAATCATTCCAATTCCATTTTGGAACAGGAAGTGGATATAAAAAGTCATCAGTTTGCTAGTACTCCACCTTAAACTACTGACTAGTGGAACACCAATTGATAAATCCTAATATCTTTCATTTTAGCCTATGCCACCTATACATGTTTCCTATATCTCAATACAATCTGGAGATGCATTTATGAACATTCCTCTAAGAAGTATGGTACTCACACATTAACTCTTATATCATAGTTTTAGGAACCCAAACTCATCCCTTACCATGCAGGATTTTATCTCTATCAACAGAATGATTTAGATGCTGGTCGCATCATTAAATACTTTCACCGAGAGCTTATATAAGAGGATCTGAATGTCACTTACATTTCAACTTTTAATAGAGGTAACAGATAACATTCAAAGTTCAGATAGTGGGATAATAATGACTATCATGAACACTAGATCCACCATTTAATAGAGGGCCATAAATTTCTAATTATCACTCTGTTCTTGTATGGTATGTTACTAAATTTTTCAAATCACCGAAACTAAATCTATATTTTTGTTTCCAGGCCTATAAAAAAATCATTAAATTGAATAAATAATGATATATGAAATATCTTCGTAGTATGTGTTTCAATTAATTCTATGTAAATATATATTTTATTCTCTTGTGGCCTTTATTCACAACAATGTGCTCATAGAATAGATTGTGTCCTAGAAAAAAAATTCAAGGATTACTATTTCTCTCTCAGGTTATGCGTTGTGTAATTTATTTCATGAGGCCACAACTAACAAGATCTATATGAAATTAATATGTTTTCCTCCATCATCACTACTCATATTCTACTTTTTTATTGGTCATATAAAACTTTATAACCCCTCCTAGGTAGTGTAATATTAGAATATGTGTCAATCAAATCCTCCATTTCTTCTCCTAAAAGGATTCCTCATACTCATCTATCCACAGGAACACACCACCATTTTTTTCACGAATATTACGACGTGAAAAAATAGTGTGATTAATTTTTTATGAAATTCTAGTAACATCAAACCATACCATAGATACAAAATATGTTAAAAATGTTCTTGGAATGCTCCAAAAAACCAAAAATATCCCCTTATCTATGTCAATATATTCTCTTTATTCCTATATGATATGACCCAAGAGGTGAACATTATCAATCAAGATGTGTCTCTTATAAATATTTTCATAATGTTGATTCAATATTACTATAATCTGAACAATATCTAGGTGTCCCTCATGGTAATTATATTTGTGGGAATTCAATAATGTATCTCTTTAAAGATCATTAAAAATAGTCTAGATAGGGATGAGAAACCCAATAAATCAAGGCCATTAAAATGATAGGTTTGTTCATAAGACCTGAAGAAATAACAGGTAATTCATATAGATAATACCTGCTAAAATATTTTGTACTTGTTATTTTTAGGGGTCACAATCACACTTGATGATATGTCATTCCCATGTCAATCGTATAGAACCATATCTCCTCTAATATTGCCAAATTGTTCATCTATGAGAAGTTTTGTATACACATTCTTGACTATATGATTATTAAATTGTATGTAAAGCACATATAGGAGAAGCGTGTAATCATTGACATTGGTTAATGTTGTGGTTTATCCATGAGAATAAGTACTAGGACATAAAAAATCATTGATGTCTAAATCAACAAACAACCTCTTGAACTCCTAGAGCTCTGTTGTAGACATCCTCTAAGGATGGATGAAAATTATAACTACTCCTAGAAAAAGAACATTTGTAAAATCATCCTATCTTTGATGTAGTAATTTCAAAAAATAATCAGTAAAAGAGTCCCTAAAATGAACTACTATTATTGGGATTTCAATATAATGTAGTCCCCAACCCTCCACAATGAGATACAAATTCCAGGTGGCCACTCCACCTAAACAATGATTCTATACTACATCTTAACTATCCTAGGAATCCCAATCATCCTTATGTAGATTATTTCTTACCACTAGTGATGTAAACAAAACTCTGTTGTGATAGATTTGTAAAATGGAATGATACAGAATCAACCAATATATCCTAAGAATGAAAACAACCCCCCATCATCTTGAGAACAAAGTGGTACCACAAGAATGAGTTACAACAAAAATTAAGGGGATAATGTCTACATTGTAATATTCCCTCTAACCATATTGTCAATGGTGTATAAAATGTCCTCACACCACATAAAATATTTATTTATAGCCTAATATATTCAATAATATTAACCAAGAGAAAGGAGTGTGATGAACATGTATCAAATAAAGCAGATACTATAGTAGAATCTACTATAATAGAACCTTGTACTATAGATGGTCCAAAAATGGGATCTAGTGGTATCATCTATAGTACTCTAAACTGACCTGATCCATGACATTTTTCAGATGATGGACTACCACAATCAATATCTCCTACTAGTGTGGCTGATAATATAAAGTCTTTCTATAGTACTTACAAACTCTTCTTACATTCCTATTAGTGATCCTCTAACTGTACTCATGACAATGAATAAAACTACATTCCCATGAATCTGGATACTATGTATATCCTATTCTACTATAATTTGATGTAATGTTCCAAAATAATATCTTAGGATGACTTATATGGCAACATGAATGGAACTCCAAAGGGAATTTATCACACTAAGGGATTAGATTACACTATTTTCCGAATAGGTGACATAAAATATTGCTACCAGTTTGAGTATTCTGGCTACCACTGCACTGATGTCAAAAATTGAGGTATCACTTTCTACTACCTAAATAACTACATTAATTCATCGCCCCTAATAATGTTTTCCCAATGATATAATAATTCCATAGGACTAAATTAGTAATAAAAGAATGAATACTAATTTTAGAAAAGGAATTTAGAAATAATACAATAACCTAAGTACGAATGGAATTATCTTTACAACCCTCAAAGAATCATTTATATAAATTCTCATCACATGAAATAAGTGGTTAGAATATTTGAAACATAGGAAAACACAGTAAATAAACTATAAATGACATAGAAACATGCTTGAGATTCATTCACTATAAGGATCAACCATCACTTATCATATGATAAACGAAACAATCATAGATGGTAAATAAGAAAATAGCCTATACAATGCCCTAATAGTGACCATCCTGGGTAATTTCATCCAACATCCCTCACCTGAATGAGAAAAAATGTATTAAAATATCGTGACCATGTTCTCTAAAAGGACATATATATTCACATAGATATAATGAATGTCCTCTATACAGTACTCATCATCCTATGGATCACTATCTCCTGATATGTTATGAGGCTTATAGTTTTGGTAGTCATTAGTCTGATAAAAATTCATATGTGTTGTCCATGGAGACAAGTGCAAAAACCACATCATAAATAAGAAACTATCATGAAGTTGAAATTCAGTTCCATGATCAGGTACAATAAGAGATACCTCAATTGGAACTCCAAGATGCAATATAAGAGGCTCATGTCCCATATCATCTAAACCCTTGTCATACCCACACTCCTAGAACATGACTTGGAGACGTTGATGACAAATTGGTTCTACATCACCAAAAAGAAAACATATAATAATATATAAGATGATATATAGTAATACTTGTAGAATTTGAATGTATAAAATGTTTACTACCCATGGAATACTGACCAAAATATTTTCCTATATGGTTATGTATTGGTACGTGATTAAGAAAAAATTACAGTGTTTGTAAAAGAAGACGAGTAAATTAAACATTGCTGAATAATTTACTAGAAATCATTTCTTTATATAATAAAGTATCACATTTACAGTTTACATTTTCTTATTTTAAATATCTTAATGCTATATAAAAATTGATCTTCATTACTTGTGAATTAGTACCCATACACAATATCATTGAACATTACATCCATACAAATTTTATTTTTATAATGGCTCAACTCATTAAATTACACATTCCATCCAATGAGCACCCATACCCCTTAGGAATTGAAAATATAAATCAGTCTACAATATACAAAAACCAAGAAATGTAAATATATATAACAAGTCTCAATCAAAATATCAAATGCATATAAACAAATTAATGCTTTAAAATGAACCAATAATGCAATAACATATGCATGAAATGTGAATTTTAAGAGTCTATGATGATTCATGCATCAAGGATATTTTCCCTCATATCATCTTTATAGTGATGAAATAATATACCAAATCAAAATAACAATTAAAATCATCACATTGATTGTTTGTCACCGTTTGGTGAAAGGTTAAAATGTATAACAGGAAAAAATAAAATAGAAATTTAAATGAAGAAACACGGCATGTACCCCAACATGGGTTAGGTAAACCAAATAAGGACTTATAAATATTCTACATAAATTCCAAATATTCAATATATTGTCTCAAAATAGTACATCGTGAAAGGAACTAATCTGAGACCTTTTCTTGACATCCCAAACCTAGATTCCACTTTACATGTTCCCACAGAAAGTTGGGTCACATGGCCTCAACCGCATGTCCCTGAGGGCTAGTGGATAACAACAATATGAATGTTAATAAGATGTGTCTTTTGGGTGATTATTGCCTCATTAAGTGGGTGTGTAAAAACATATATGTTCCATATAACTGGAGTTATTTAAAGAAAATAGAAATACTTGGAAAAATATTATAATTAGACTAATGTAACAAATAACAATGTAAATGACAATAATACGTAAAATATGATTATGATATATTTCATGTCTCTCAAAAGATAAAAAACCTGAATACAATGAAGAATACAATACATGATATTCAAAAGTATCAAAATGGAATATAAAAACTATCCTTGGAACCCTTATATCCATCTTGGTCATTTGCAACTATCTCCTTCCTATGAAATCAATCATTCAAACTGTCATGTTTCTAAAGTAGTACACTCCCATTTTTTAACACTTGTAAACATATAATATTTTAATTTAGTATTGGAGACCCCGATAGTGTGTTATATAAATCCCAATATAACACCACCAATTTATTCTCTATAATCAAATTCGTGTAATATATACTGGAACAGTGTGCATGAATCTATATATAAAAATATATATATATAAATCTATATAGTAATGTTCATACTCAAACACAAACATCCTCCCTAATCTTGTATCTGAACATATAACATTATCATTAATTATTTATGTTATATTATAAATAATTACGTCACATGAGGAAAACAAGAACATATATCCTAACATGGTAATGATAGTGAGGGATCCAAGGCCTAGAAAGGAATCCCAATGATATCAATACTGATGAGGTTCCATGGATATGTCCAAGAAACCAAGACCTCAAGGGTTTCATACTCATAATTAACTAAATATATGACAATGGGTTAGAGTGTAATCAAAGTAGTTCCATCCTGGTAAATGAAAAATTAGTAATTGTTACAGTGCCTAAGGAATACATATAAGGTAATACGAGATAAGAATGGTGAAGACCTATCTTGTTACCAATGTTCCTTATTTCTGTCGAATCCCTAATAGATCTAATGAGTATTTATAATTAATCATTTAATATTAATGGAGTTTTCTTACGATGTAACATTTGGTATCCAATAATAGAAGTGGTTTGGTTTCCATGGTGAGGGTCACATTTGGAAACTGACATAGTATATTCAGAATGGAATCCACAAGTTCTCAAGGGACTCTCTTCGGTATAAAAAATCTTAATCGACTCTAAAAAATCATAATAATATCTCAAGGTCAAAAATGATTAGGAACCTTATAATTGGTTCATTTAATAATTATGACCATGTTTCACCCACACATTTAACATGTTCATTTGGATCAATCCATTAAAATCATTAGTTAAACAAGACTTAGGGGCATGAAACCAATTAATTGATTCATATCTGTCATAAAAACTTACTAAAGATTAGTTTAATAGCATATATTTTACATAGAAAGGGATTCATCAGATGTGAAAACATGACATTAAATTATGATTCATTAGGATAAGTATCTTATATATAATATACATGAATGTTTACCAATTAACATTGATTAATCATGTTGAATCACCTTCTTTAATAATGTAAAGTGATAATAAAACACATGAAAATACATTTAAAAATTAATTTATCATTTAATTGATAAATTAATACAATTTTAAGGTTTATTCCAAGTCACACCCAAATGTTTGTTCAAACACCCATGACAATACACTAAAATCAAAAATATGTAAAACACTCAAAATGGGGTGTTTGGTGTTAATGACATAAGTATAAAAAGTGAACCAAAATCTAGAAAGGGCCTTATAAGACAATTCTAATGACTATTAGTAAGGAATATGTATTAAAAAAGTCACTCCTGGTGAAATTGTTTTACATTCACAAAAATTAATAAAACGACGTAACTTGATGGATTAATACTAGAACAATGACCCAATACACATACCAAATCTCCTCATCATGTATCAACATATAAGTTGTCTTGGATTTGAAGAGATCATATAAAAGGATCAATTCCCTAGAATTAGTTTATATGTGACAATATTTATATAGTATCAATTATAGATATATGAATTGTGATATATTGAATATTAATAATGGTCATACCAATGCATACCCAACAAGATGAACATTTTTCAAGTTAGAATTATGAATGAAAAACAGTATTAAAAGACATTCAAAAATGGATATATGAATTCATTCCCATAAAATCAGGAACTATTTATTATTATAAATAATTCATATAAAAAATAGTCTAAAAAAGTAACATGACATTTATCTTCTTGAAGAAGGGGGATGAGATCAATAAGAAATTGATCAAAGCAAATGTGATCATTCCCATCTTCACCATTGTTTAAATTCCCATCTTCTAGTGATTACGACTCCTAGTTTACCATTGTAACAATATAATCTGTTTATGATATTAAATTCATGAAATTGATCCTCCAGTTAATTAAATTTCATATAATATTATTTGATACCATTTTGATAACTTTGAAAAATATATTGGAATCACACTACAACCCATGGTTATCCAATCCTATATTATTGGCTTGATTAGTCTCAATGATGAAACCCACCATCTCAACCTTAATAAATGATGAATCACTATAATAAACATTAATAAACCCTAATACATCCCCATGATTATCTATAAACATCAACCCATAACCCAATTATCCCATATAAAACATTGAAGACCCATAAGTGTTAATCTTATTCTATTCAATAAAATTGTTATTTCTAGAAAAATATCCATAGTGCCATAGAGGGAAATAAAATTACAATTTATACCAATTCATCATAGAAATGATAGATCATGGATTGAGTTCTGATAATAAACACTTTGATAGATATTTTTATATTTTAAAGATGTTATCAAATGAGCACAAGATAAATGATTTATGATTAGAACAACCTCATTAAACATTTTTTGATTCCTACCACTATGTATAAACCAATTATACTACAACAACCTGAAACAAAAATCGATTTTTTGTAGAATAATTCAGACTGAGACAAACATCAGAAAACTCCCATATAGATGAGGTAGAACATAGTAGAATCTCAAATAAATCTACCAAATCCTTCCAAATGGATGAAAAAATAACATAATAAATAATTAAAGTATATAAGTCATCTCTATGTTGTTTACAATGAACACAATCCAATCATAATGATATAATAATGTTCTACAAGAAAATTTTTAGTTGGGATCTTCCCACACACATGCCTTTAAAAAACATTAAATAATGAAAGAATAACAATATTCATGTTCATATGTTTAATCCACATCATGATAATAGTACGACCTAGGATATATCTATATAAATAAAATTTAAGTAAAAAATTCCACTTAAAGCAGGATAAAGGACCATTAAGTTACCACATGATCAAAATGTACTTATGAGTTGTACTTTTGAGGTTATAAGAAATATCCTTTATATCCTTGAAATGATCATTGATAAAGATATCTAACTCCATATTTGTGTCATTAAAAAGATAATACATTTAATTAACATATCTACACTTAAAAATACAAGAATATTTGAGATTAATCCCTTGATTATGACCACCTGATTAAGGATAAATTAAATAATAAATCAATTTGAATGTTGTCCAGATTAAAGATTTAAAGGGATTGTAATTTTAAAATTTTATCTTGTCAAGTATCCTATAATTAAAAATTAAAAAATCATATATGATTATATTAATTATTTTCTCTAAATTTAGCCTTGTAGATATAAATTAAAATAATAGAGAATTTCAATTCCAATACCACATATCAGAAGGATAACAATAATTATTCAAGGGAATACTGGATAAACATTGCTCTAAAATACTACAAATCCAAATAATATTTTTAATTTGAAACATTAAAAACATTAATGTGATAAATGTTCCATTGATACTCCATAAAGGTGTTTAAAAATTAGTTGTGATGATAGATATAAAAGAGTAAAGAAGACCTACAATGAAAATAGGTTTTTCTATTTCTAGAGGATGACTACATTCTGATTTGACTAATGATGCCTCAAAAGGTGAAAATATTTTTACCTACTTCTAAATATAATAAAAAAATGGAAAAAGAATCGAAAAACCCATAAATAATATCCAAATAAATGATAATTTCTACATTTTGGCAATGGTAATGTTAACAATAAAATAGAAAAAAGGATTTCTCCAACTAACTTGCTGACCAAAATCTTTCTCATAATGCATCAGAGCCGTTTTAATGATATAATTTTTCACATTTCTATTTGGGTAATAATAATAATAACATCCACATAAATAGAATGGGTATGATATGAGATTATTCTACCATCAAATATAGATTTAAAATTTCAATCATAGCCAGGATATATAGTTTCATACTATTATAATCCTCTATAATATAAAAAATAATAATAAATAATGGATCACCCATCTTTACACCTATAGAAAAAGAAATTTAACACTTAAGAGATCAATTTGTAATCACATAGACCCTGGAAGAACACATGATGATGTTAATCGAATTAATGAAATTATTATCTAACCCAAAGATAAAATGTAACATACAAATGAAATACCAATAAATCAAATCAAAATCCTTTCTATTATAAATTACAAGATAAATTATTCCTCCTATAAGGGAATTATTTATAATATTGAAAAATTCTATGGTGATGATATGAAAATTTTGAATGGTTGTACCTTTACAAATACCAATTTGATATAGTGAAATATGTTTTCTATAAATAAAGACCAATTATCTAGCAAGGAACTTTATAATTACATTTTAAATGGAAATGACCATTGAAACATTCTTAAACATGTGAATATCACTATAATTCATTAACATTGTAATAAGATCATGAAAAAGATAATTAAACCAATGGATGGATGGGAAACAACACTAATAAGAATAAGAAAAATTACATAAATATCATTCTGAATGATTTCCCAATACATCTAAATAAATAAATAAATAAATTATTCTGGGCCAGGATAACAATAAATGTTGAGACCAAATACAACACCACTAGTCTTATGTTCAAATTTAGTTGAAATTAGTCCCGAGTTTTCCATTTATTTAACATATTGTGTAACAAAACAATCAATATGATCAGAAATGTCGTATAAACCAATAAAAAGATCTTTGTAGTAAGACAAGAAATGTTTCATGAGGGCCAATATTTTTTCTATGATCTGATCCCCATTATTGAGTAATTATAAGAGTTTAGATACTGATTTTTTCATCTATGGTAATATTAAAAAGATAGAATTTAAATACCCATATTTAATCTAATTTTCATTAAATTAATCTATTTGAATGGATCCCTTATTTTTTAAGAGACGATTACCCATTCCTTCCATCTCAAAATCATTAAAAACACATCATAAAAATTCATTAATGTAAAATTATATTGATAACCCTAAAAATGATAGTCAAAAGAATAAATATCCACATATAGAGAGCTAAATTACTCTTTTCTCCATTTTTCCAATTTCGCTTTCAGATGTTTATTTTTAAAAAAGAAACAAATCTAATCATTACATGAATTCATAGAAATAAAAATATATTTTTCAATCATACCACAGTCTGGATTAGACATCCATGATTTTTTGAACATAAAATGAAAGTGTAGTTTTCAATCCTTGCTCAAAATCATAGTTATAATTAGAAGATTATCTCAATTAGGACATAATAATGTTAGGCTTCAAATTGACTCCCTTATATCTATGGAAGACACATTTACACAATCCTTATAATTATTACTTAAAAAAATTCCATTAATATGACACCAATAAAATTTATATTTTGAACTTACTATATTTAAAAACATCAATCCATTATAGTCAACCTACCCATTGAATTCTCTTATGTAGATTGACATAGATGTTAAACCCATTTTTTCATTAGGATTTAGAATTACATTAATGTTTCAACGAAAAATCTATGGACCAACAATAATATATTTAAGAGACTCAACTTACATCTATTGACATCTATGATACTAATACCTACTATGAGAATACAACACATTACATTATATTCCCCTCCCCCATGAATTTTATAACACATGAGATTTGATGATCACTGGAGATCACTAGATAAGGCTCAACCAAGGGGGAATGATCCATATCCAAAATATTCTTTATTTATTTTAATGAACTAATGCTTCTATAATGACCAAAAATTTTAATAAAAAATTATCTCTACTTAATTAAATGTCTTATTATATAAAATAATTATATAAATAAAATTCAATTCCTTGGTTTAATTTTTTTTAATTTTAAAATACCGTTATGATTTTTTACCATGGATAATGTAGTCCTTGAACGATGATTAAATGATTAGTATAAATATTGAACAATAAAAAATCTAATTTTCTATGAATAATGAACCGATGATCTCCGGCAATAGAATTTCTCTATTCAATGTCTTTTTTTCTGAGATAGGAAAGGAGGTACTTTCATGGGGATTTACTCTTGACTAATCATAATCTAAGCATCAAAATGTTAAGGTTGAACAAAACCACATACATGGTATGTGGATGTTAAGAGAGTTTATGACCCAAGCAATGTTTTCAGAGCCACCCCAAGAGCATGACACCGTCACACACCATAAACATAGTTCTTAATTAGGTGTTATAAGGGGTTATGTATGAATACCCTAAAACTATAATTAGGTGATTTTATTTTTTGTATTAATAATATACATTCATTTACTTATATACACATTATAAATGGTTTTTAAATAACAAGTAGTATTAATAGTTAATATTAAATTAAGAAATATATTTGATGAATAAAAGGATTTTATAATTAAATAACATTTTATTAAAATATTATTACTAAATTTATATTTATTAAATATAAATGGCCATATAATTTTCTATGAATACCATAGTAATTTTTATTAAGTTTTGAAATCTTTTTTTTCAAAACACATTAATTTTTGATAAATGACTGTTTTTATATTAATTGAAAAAAATCACATATCTAGAAAAATATTTAGATATAATGAATATCATTTTTTGATTTAGTATGTTGAAATTATCTAATGGTGATTTTTTTCATAATTTTAACAGAAAATCAAATTTTTAGGTAATATTAAATACCGTTTAAATATATAATTTGTTCAATGACATCATAATGACCTAATAGTGATTTAATAAAATTATATAAAAGGTTTTGTCAGCCAATATTTTTTTTCTTTTATAAGAATGTGATTTTATATTTTTTTGATTAATTTTGTGTTATCTTAGTGGACCCTCCAAGAATTAAGAATATATTTTATATTCAAAAAATGATTTCCTTAATAGTGTAAATTAGCTCCACATAATCAATCCTAATATTTTATAATTCTCTGAAATTAGACTTAGAGAATAATGTTTTCTACTCCACATTGTAAAAAACCTCTAGCAACAACCATGGTATGGTTTTTGGTTTTTATTAGTTTAATACAAAGTGTCCAAGACATTAATAATAACGAATTCTCTCTTCATTACTATATAAACCCACTAAATCACCCTTTCCACTTGAGTTATACCATTTCAAGCATGAAAAATCTCTTCCCTCCACACACTAGAATCCTTCCATGGCACCCCAGGCTCCCATGAAGACTCTCTTAAGCCTCTTCCAAGCCCTTGGGATCACACCTCCAAGAAAGGGATAATCAACTTCTTTCCTTCCTAATTTATTTCTATATTTACTTATATTATTATGAACATTTATTTTCAATTACAAATGTCGATGTATTATTTAAAAAAAACCCTATACTTCCATCCTTATGTTTTAATGTTGAGACACCCCTTTCTCTCTCATTAATACCTCCCATGTACACCAATTACCATTATACAATTTAATAAGGGATTTCCCTCACCTCATTTTCATTCAAACAATTTTTTATATCATGTATTCATATTACATTAAATATGTTAGGAAATTATATCTTATTAAACCTTCCCTATACATTTCATGTATAAATGATGAGAGACCCCTTTCTCTCTCATCAACCCATTTTATGTCTTTTATTTGACATCGTTATGCTGCCGAAGATACTCAAAAACTTCCATGTGAAAATCATTGTGTAGGTGAATAAAATAACACATTCTTTATAAAAGTTATTCACCTATATTCACAAGTAAATATTGATTTATAAATTAAATTTATGCATTACAAATCTATTATTCATGGATTAAATTACGATGTTTAATGAATTCATGTTTTAGGATCTTTTTTGTATACTGATGCATGAAATAAAATATTCATAAATGGTGAGTCGTGATAGGTTCCCAATGCATTGGGTGAAGAATAATATCATGATAATCAATGTAAAATAAATGTTTTTTCATGCTAATTCATGTGAAATGAGGGTTAAGACATTCTAATTTTTGTTAAACAATGGTTTACTCATGCTCTATGTACGATGAGCCACGGATCATGATCATATCATGTTAAATGAGGTTGAAACATGACTTTTTGTTCATATATCTCTTATTATACATTTATATGTCTATTACCTTACATGTATTGTATTCATTATGTTATGACTTGTGTAATATGATAATGGGATTTATAGCTCACCCTTTCCTTATGTATATCCTCTTGTTATAACATGAAATGATATGTAAAAAATAATGTTATATACATATAAAAGATGTTTTCAAAAAATATGTTTTACGTTATGTGTTAAATTGTCATGTAATGTTATTAATTTATCATGTCACTAGACCTATTTCTCAATGAAGTTATTTTAAGTGACCGTTTATGTAATAAATCATGATTAATTTTGTAATAAAGAGAAGGGTTGTTATAGTGGGTATTAGATGATTGGTTTAGTAATTTTCTTGATTAGGATTAGAAACCCCTCGTAGAAGCCTTAGGAAAAATACAATGTATAATATATATATCCATAAAATTTGGTGAGTATTATGTAACTGTCTAATCAAGAAAATGCATCCCTGTTTCGATACAAACAAGTATATAAGGCACTGTCACAAATATATCTATAGGTAAAGACAAAAAACACCACATTGTACTAGACTAAAATGGGAACTTGTGCACAACAATGGGACTTGATGCACTATTGGTTCAATATTCCCAAACGATGTGTTTTGGTAAATTCGTAAGCTTAGTATGAACCATTATTATGGGGATAAAATACAATTCCCCTATGAATATATGTTGGTAAGTAGATCATGGATAATATAGAATGAAGAATATAAATTTAGAAGTTAAGGAAATTAATGTAATTTATATGTTTTACCTTTTTCTCATTATATTCCCCATTATGTGTTACCCATAATATTCCTTTCAATCCGGTGAATGAGTAGTAATTGGAGGACACATGCTAACAACCATTATGGAGATCAATTTGATGATTGTTCTAATGAGATGCCCAATCTGATGGGAGCAAGAATTACAATCTATTTCTTTATAATCTATCAGTTAACTCAAGTATTGAATAGAAAAATAGATCATGAAGAACATTAAACCATAACTAATAATACACTATCTATAATTGCAATATTCATGAGACAAATAACTCCTACAATTAATAGATCATATGATCCCTCATTGACCAAACTATGTTTCAACTCCATTGAGAAGATCTTCTCCATCCTTCAATATTATGAACAAGAGAATGTTTTTATGGATGCAAATATTATGGAGGGTGAAGCTAATAAATGGTGGAAATTGATAATCAATATCATGACAGAGGAATATATCGATGCATTCGAATGGAAGTATTTCCAAAAAATGTTTTCTAATAAATATTCTTTGTGAACACTCCGACATAAGTTGGAAAGGGACTTCATTTCCCTCATGAAAAAATATGAAAAGTCCATCAGATCATACATGGAAAAAATCAGATGGATTGAATGATATGCTACTTGAATTGTTGTTACCCATGAATGCACGGTTTACTGTTTCATTGGTGGGATAAAACCTATCCAAAAAATTCTCTAGTGATTCATGACATTGATAGATATGAAGGAATTGACCAATGTTCAGTCAATGTCATAAAGGGGATAAAAAAATCTTAGGTGTATCATGGGGATAATAAGTGGAAAGTGGACTTGAATTTTGATGTTTCTATAGATAAATACAATGATGAAATGAAATTGCAGCACCCCAATTTCCAACGGTGTGGAAAGATGCACCCCATAAATTGCATTAAAAGGACAAGTAAATGCTTTATGTCTAAAAGAAAAGGGAACCAGTACACTAGCTTCCCTAAAGAAAAACCATCTACTGCAAACTAGGGGAGGAATACATTTTTTGACACTCAACTCATTTTTCATTGCTTCAACTAAAAAGAACCAATGAACTATGCAAACAAGTTCTATATTCCATGGGTTTTCAGCGGCAACCAAAAACCACCAAGGCCGCAAGGGAGATCATTTTCAATCATTTCCACTGAAGCAATCCCAGAAAATGATGTGGTGGTAGGTATTCTAGTTATTCATTCATTAATAGAGAAAATACATATTCATTATGGTTCTTTGAATTGTTTTATATCCCAAAATCTTAGAAGAATAATCCCAAAACCACCAAAAAGCATTGAATTAGATATATCGGTGAGAATAAGAAATGGGGAAATCAATGAATCCTATAAATATAAATCATCCCCTATTACAATTTTTGTACTGAAATTTCTATATAACATCATCATACTCCCTTTAGTAGAATATGATTTAATTCATAGAATTGATTCGCTTTCCATATATAGATCGAGCGTAAATGATTGTAAGAGGTAAATCACTTTCCATATGTTCAATAAAACCCTGATTTGGTACATGTGCAAGGAGGTGGATGAATATTCTATAGAACCACCATCTATAAGGTGGATATTATTGCCATATGAGCACATTTATGTTGATCAAATGATTGAAACTAAAGAAGCTATCATCCTAGATGACATGCCTATTGTGAGGGAATTCACTGATGTATTTTCTGATGAATTGTTTGGTCTTCCTCATAGAAGTGATGTTAATTTTTTGATTGATCTTATACCTGGGGTGTTGTAAATAAACAAGAATTTGCATAGAATGGTTGTTGTAGATATTTATAATCTAATTTAATTTCTATGGGATAATATGGGTAAAGGGTTTATATGCACAAGTTTCTCCCCATGGGGTTCACTAGTTCTCTCCGTTAAAATGATGGTTAGGTAAATGCCCCTTTAATTGATTATCATGAGCTCAAAAAAATCATGATAAACAAGTATAATATTCCTCAAATTGATTATTTGTTTTATTATCTATGTGGATACAAATACTTATCCAAGGTGGATTTGTAGTCGAGTTATTACCTAAGCAATTGGATATCTGTGGATCCCATGCTCACAATACACACAATTGTAGAGCTTTTTGTGGTATTTAGTGATGCTTAAAAGAAGGGCATGGGTTGTGTGTTTATGCAATATGAAAATATAATTTCCTATGGTTTAATTAAATTTAATTTTAATGAGAAAAACTATCTATAACATGATATAGATTTGGCTACAGTAATCTTCAATTTAAAAATTTCACAACATTACCTTTTTAGGGAGAAGTGTGAAATATACACTGATTGGAAAAGCATCAATTATATATTCACATGGAAAGAGTTTAACATGTGCCAATGATGATTGATACATCTGATTAATAACATTGACTCCTCAATCCATTACCACCTTGTGAAAGCAAACTAGGCGGAAGATGCTCTAAGTAGAAAATACCCTATGATTTTTTCATTGATGAGAATTTAAATGGATCCTATTTTATTAGTTTTGATGAATATGGACATTGGTAATCATAAATAAGGGAACAACATCAATCATTTAACCAATTACTTCTCAAAAATTTCTTTTTTCAAGGATAAAGGATAATCAATAGTATGATGATGGAATTCAGACTAATGTTTAAACTACCATAAAAAAGCAAATCGTTAGAGTTTAATGTTAATGAAGAGAGAATAATGATATTTGGAACAAGACTATGTACTCCCTAAAATCCATAGATAATGAATAAAATCTTGGATGATGCAAATAGTTCATATTTCTCCATTCACCTAGGAAAAATATGGTTGAATCATAGTCTCTAAAAGCATTATTGGTGGGATAACATGATGAAGGTGATTGATGAATATACATAAATGTGCCTCGTATTTTTTATTGTGTTTGCTGAGAGGAAGAATTATAAGGGGATGATGCAACCATTACCCATACCATCATGGGAGTGGGAGAACATCACAATGAACATTGGCAACATGTATTCGAAGATATCCAAAATACAATGATATCTTGGTTATTGTGCATCGATTTACTAATACTGCACACTTCATTTTAATTTGAGAGTATTTTTCATTGGATATACTCGCACAAAAAGACATTATAGAACTGTTAATGATTCATGGAGTACCCCTATTTATTGTATCTTATCGAGATCCATGAATCATGTCAACGTTTTGGAAGAGTCTCCAACATGCTCTAAATACTGATTTAAACATCAGTATATATTACAATCATTACACTGATTTCCAATCATAGTGGACTATCTGAAAATGTGAGGATATAATGAGGGCATGATCAATGGGCCCAAAAGGAGTACGAGATCAACATCATACGTTGGTTTATTTCTCTTACAATAAAAGATTCCACTGAAGCATCCAAATGGCTCCTAAAAGATGAATCATTATTGAGGAAGTACATACATTACCCATAACATGTACTCAATGATGAGGTTATACCAATTAGAGAATGAACTCCCTTTTGAATAAAAGACGGTGATGATCATAGATCGTAATGATAATGTTCAACGAAATAAGACAATTCCCCTAAACTTTGTGTTTTGGAGAAACCAAGAGTTTAAAAAGGCAACATGGGAATTTGAAGATGTGATAATGCAGAGTTACCCTCATCAACTTTAGATTGGGAAAAGGAATATTTGAGGGTGAAATTTCTTAAGGGGGCGATTGTAACAACGAAAACATTTATTAATGAAAATTACTCATGATCTAATTAAATGTATTATTATGTTAAATGGTCATATAAAACATATGAACTTTATTGGTTTTATGTTTTTGGATTTTAAAATACTATTAGGAATTGTTGTTTTTTTTAAAATATATAATGAATAGTTATCACATGATTATTATAAATATAGGGCTATAATTTATAAAATTTAAAATGTGAAAGGATGAGATGCCTCATCCAGTAGTGTTTCTATATAAAAATCCCATATTTCAGAGCTCTAAAATGAGGTATCAGCATTGGGCTTCGCTCATCAACAAGCCCAATCCTTTCTTTGACATATTAATGTTGAAAAAAACCACATACGGGAGAAGTGTATGTTAATATAGATTACCACCTCAGTGATGTTATCCAAGTCTCCCTAAGAGTCTTTCACCATTGCACACCTTACCATTACGTCTTATACAATTTTTATAAATTGATATGTAACAAGACACTGCAACTATGATTATGTGCAAAAATTTTTTTATAAAGAATATACATTCATTTCATTATTGTTACATTGTAAATGGTTGTTAAGGAACAAATTGTATTTTTTTAATATTAAATAAAAAAATTATCTTGACGAATTAATGGATTATTTAATTATATAATATTTTAATAAAATATTATTAATAAATAAATTTTATTAAATATAAATGATCGTATAACATTTTCTGAATACAATAGCAATTTTAATTATGGTTTTAAAGTTGTTTTGACAAAACCCATAAATTTTTTATAATTTTCTATTTTTATTTTAAAAGTAAAAATTAACCTATTTAGATAATTATTTACGTACAATGAATATCATTTTTTGGATTGAAGACATCAAAATTAACAAATGGTAAATTTTTCATATTTTTCTAATACAGTCGAATTTTAGTGTAAAAATTAAAAACCAATTAAATATAAAATATGTTTTATGACATCATAATGTCCAAATAGTGATGTAATAAAATAATATTAAAGGGAATTTAGGAAAATAATTTTTTTACTTATAAAATAATTTGATTTTATAATTTGTTTCTTATTATTATGGTGCCTTAGTAGACCGTAAAGTAATTATAAAACATTCTAAGTTTTTGAAATGATTTCTTTGAGAGTGTAAATCTCCAGCACATAAGCATGAATAATAATTTAAAAAGTTAGTACATTGGGCTAATTAAATAATTTTTTCCACTACACTTTGGAATTTTCCATGGTAAAAAAAATCGTATGCATTTTCATTTTGATTAGTTTAATGCAGATTTTCTAAAACCTAAAATATAAAGAATATCATCTCATTTCATATATAAACTCACTCAATATCCAATTACTCTTCACTAAAACAATTTTTAGCATGACCAACCTATTTTATATTCTCTCTATAATTATATTAAGTCTCTCTAATCTCCCTATAGGCCAATTTCAAGCCTCTCTTGAACCTTTAGGATTTCACTTCCCCTTAATGGATCCTCACCTTTTCTTCTTTCCTTATTTATGTTCATGTTTCCATATAATGTTGTGCCCATTTATATACATTTAAAAATATTTCATTATAATTTATTACCACCCCGATAATAACCTTCTTATGTTTGAATGATGAGATACTTCTTTCTCCCTCATTAATTCCTCCCATGTACACCTGTTACCAAGCCGAAATTCTAGAAGAGACTTTTTTTTCTTCATTTACATTCATGAAATTATTTTATATTATGAATAAATATTCCATTAAAGAGTTAGGGATAATATATTCCCAGACCCCCTTAAATAAAATGTCATGTATAAATTATTAGTGACCCTTTTTCTTCTCATAAACCCATTTTATAATTCTTACATGACATCATTATACTACAAAATTAACACCAAAATTTCCATACCAAAATCATCAGGTATGTGAATAACTTACCTATCTATATATCAAGGGTATTCACCATTATGCACATATACATGTTGATTTAGGACATTAATTTATATGTTCCACATCTTTTATTTATAGAATAAATTATGATGATTAATGAATCTATGTTGTATGATATATATTCAACACTTATGCATGGAATACAATTTTTATAAAGGGTGAACCATGATTGTGCTAAAATGAATTGTGTAATGAATAGTATCATGACACGCCATGGTAATTGAGGGTTTACTAATGTTAATTCACATGAAATGAATTTGTACTCATTTTAATTCATGTGAAATGAGGGTTTAATAATGCTCCATTTGAATTGAGCCTTGGATCATGCTAATATCAAGTTAAATGTTATTTCTACATTTCCATGTAATGATAATAATGCAGTATCATGCCTTTATGTTCATGTTTCTTTTACCATACATTGATATTCCTATTTCCTAACATGTATTTCATGCTTCATGTTATGCCTTGTTTACTCGCTTATTATTCTTCATAGCTCACCCTTTTTCTTGTGTATCCCCTTAGCTTATCCTATGAAATTCTATGTACGAAAGAATATTGTGGTCATATTAAAAATATATTCATAAAGGTATTGTATTTATTGTCTTAAGATGACTTGTAATGTTCCTAATTTCCCAATACATTAGACCTATCGATCCTTGGAGTTGTCTTAAACGAATGTATATGTACTAAATCATGTTTAAAACTATAATAAATATCTGAGTTGTTATCGCTTTCCAAAATGTAATAAATATATTGCCTAGAATTGATGATAAGGAATAAAATATTTTTCATGGTTTATCTTATTCAATAAGAACTTCCTACATTCCTAAACATTACTTCAAAGGTAAATTATTATTTAATTATTAACCATCCCTTGGAAAATCCATAAAATAATTCTCATTTTTATTTATATAAGGGGTTGGAAACACTAATTATTTCCCCCCATCATTCTTATTTTCACCATTTAGAGGCCTCGTTACTTTTATTTTAGTGATAATAGAATTCTGCATGAGACTTCTAATATGAGTAGTCTTAAGGAAATACACTCCATATTTATTTTTATTCATTTCTCTATCATCGTTAGTACATGAAATAATTAAAGGATCATTTTAACTACCCAAATTTATTAAGACAACATCATCAACTAAAATAGCAACATTGAGATAAAAAAACAAGCATATTCACACTGTTGGGAGACCCGATTACAAGAGAATCATTAATATTATTTGAATAAACAAAAGGAATCATGTTTTTAGGTGTGGTATCATCGATATAAATTTTCTCCTATAAATAAATAAAAACTGGATGCCCCTATAACATGATAAAAATATATTTTTTTCTAAATAGATTTCAGTGAGCATCTCATTCTTTGTTTCATTCTCCAATATCCTAAAAAAGTCTTAAATATAATTTTTAATGTCCGGATTTAAATATTTATTATTAATTACCTCCAATAATTTTTCATCATCATCCTCAAGCCCCATATTAAGGGAATAATAGAGAAGATCAGGAGCCTTATTCTCATCTTCATCCACCTGCACCATCATAACCAATGATCTTTTCTAGTTAGCTAATGAGAAAGTAGAATCTGCTTGTTTTCTGGTGTGATGAAAATATTTTAGAGACACCTCATTTACAGAAACCACACCATTGGCCATCCGATTTCTTTTTAACTCTTTCCAATCCTTGGACATATGATCCCCTCTATCATTCATTGATTTTTTATAATGTTCTTAAATGAATTTCAATGAATTTTAAAAGACCAAAAAAATGATAAACATGTTCATATTCCAACATAACATCATTATTAAAATCAATAGAATAATGAGAAATTATATCAACTTGTTTAATATGAAAATCAACGTCCACTAAAATATAAGAAATTTATCAATGATAACTATACATTGTTCTTGATCCATTGTAATAGGGGTTCCCAAACATAATGTGACATCATTACGAATTTTGGGGTGCTAATATACCCAGCTCATGCCATGTATTCTATCCCATTCATAATTATTGTATTGACTTTGATTGAGGGTATACAATTATCATCTTCTTCTGAGACTCTAAGAACACCTGCATGATGTTGAACATTACCAAAATTCCTTGTCATGTTCATATCCACATAAAATATGAATATAATATGAAAATAAATGCTCCATATTTGGCTGATTTTCCATTATAGATTTCTCATACAATGAGAAATTCATTTTTTACATCATCATAGAACAAAGGTTGACCCCCCTTCAAATAGATATTATGACCCAAATATGATTTTTTACATAACATGAACCTTTCGGATAAATATTTTGGATCTCCCACAACCATAAAACTATAATTGTCCTGATTTCTGAATAAATATGTTCTAGACAACACCACAATCACCAGATTAGATAAACTAGATTGTACCTCCATGATGGAGACCCATTTACATTTAAAATGAAGAATATAGACTTGATTAGAAAACATTTACAAATATTTTGATATGCATGAAGATTCAAACATAATGGAAAAATACCAATCAATATGAAATGATTCTATGGATTGAGATAAATCACAAATCCTCAATAATGAACATTCTTCCTCACCAATGTAACAATCACTCACTGCACCTCTCTACATCCACCAAATCATCCCTATAAATCTATGTTTATTAGATTTTAAGATTCAAATCAGGAAATTATATTTCAATTTCCACTATACCAAATTGAGAATGAATGAGGGTGTTCGATTAAATTATTTTATGGTAAAATTGTAAACAAATCCAATAAATGGTCATCATAAAGTTTAGCCCCATAGTTATACCAATAGTGAACCAATCATTCCTGGTATTATATATGATGGTGGACCCAAATGATTAGTTAATGTGGTTTGATAAATCGTACACCAACTGTGAAAGGCACATGTTCACTTTTTTTATATTTTTCTCATGGTAGTGTGCCTATGTAGTGGGGTTAGGGAAAACTATGTGACCTACTGTTGCCCATTTCCAAAATCATACCATGTAAAATAACCATCCAACCTACCCCAAAAAAGTTTATTTTTAATATCAAACATAATATTTTCCCCGAAAATGATGGGTTTTGGGCACTGAACATTATATAAACACCCCTAAGAAATTTTGGAACTCATTAGGAATCCATATTAGTTCCATAAATGAGAATTATAATAAAATTTAATTGATCCATACCTATGTCAAAAATCAGGTTCCCATAGATAATAGATTTCAAAACAATATTGTATAATTTATGTATACGGTTGTTTAATTTTTTTAAAAATATTAAAATTTAATAAGGTTAAATATAATTTACCTAAAATGATGTCATTATTTTTTCCATTCACACTAACCAAGTAGAAACTATCAATCTATTGAATATTAAGGTATAAGAATAATTTATATATATGATTATAGTATTTAAATGAATCTGGTAATGGATAATTACTTATTAATGATTTTGTATCAACATTATAATTAACAAAAATTAATGAAAAAAACCAAAAATTACTATCAAATAATGATGAAAATAAAAAATAACTAACAAATATTTTTATAAAAAGTTTAAAATTCAATATACGAATTGTTGAAAATTAAATATTATTTTTTAAAAGTTTAGTTATATTATTATATTTAATAAAAACGAGATTTATGAACATTCATACAATTCAGGAGTAATGGTAAGAGTTTCTATTTCAACGTAAAATTAACATCAATATTGTTTATGTGTAAATTTCAAATAGGATAAATTTTGTGTTCTTCAATAATAAAACATGATTTATATTCTTCACATGTTAATAATATTTGCTATTACATGTAATATAATGATTTTCATTCCAATTAGAATATAAAGAACATAAAATTTTTATTTTTTGTGAAATCAAGATGATTTATTATTTTGATCATAGAAAATAATTCATCCATGATCATATTTTTCACATTCCTTTAATAATATTACTAAACATAATTTTAGGTGTTACTAATGTAAATTTCACAAAATATTTTATTTTTTCATATATATTCGAATAGGTTCTCTCATAATTACTTGTTAATTGTCCCTTACTCCCACATTTTTCATCGGTTTACAATTCTAAGACTCATTATCATGTTTTTAATGATTCAATGTATCATTTATTTAGTTTAACATTAATTTCTTATGAAAATAATAATAAATTATATCCATTTATAAGAATTTATCGAAATTTAAATGATATTTATTATAAATTTTTATTCAATTTTTAATGTTAATCATTACTTTTTTAATGAATTTGAATATTGTTATATTTTTTATTTTATTCAATAGGGATATTGTATGATGAAGGCATTCAGATCCTTTTTCATTATGATTTCCTTATTCCTGGGGTAAATTTCCATCAAACCCATATCTTTATCACAGGTTATTTGTGTCATATTTTTATTAATTTTATCATTTTCATGTCAAAAAATATGCATGGGTTTTGATAATGTGGTAAGTGATGCCTGATTTATATGGAAATAAAATTTATTAATTAATTAATTATATATATATATATATATCATGGGATGATATTAATGGGACTATAAATTTTCCACATTAGATAAACTTAATTTGAATGGAGAGATAATAAATTACAATATGTTATTGGATGATATTAAATATGTAAAATTTTTCATAGTGGTTATACTGGACATTAGAAATGATTCTATTTCTTATGCATGTGGAATATTTATATTCTAGGCTCTAATTACCATGACTAATAACTAACTATTCTATATTCTTATTCAGAACTTATTATGATATGCCTAAATCCATATATCAGTGTTAAATATTATTTTTCTACGTTTTATAGAGTATCATATAATTATTTTATTTTATATATTGCTATTATGTTGTAAAATAATAATAATAATCATCTAATCCATTATGTTTTTATATTGATATATCTTACATCCACAACATACATGGTGTATAAAATCCCTTATACTTATGATCTGATTCACTATGTAATGAAAATTTGTTAAACATATTATATCTAATGAAGGTGGGAGTTTTATGGTCATTATATGATGAAATATTCACTAGGACATAAAGAAATATATTTATGAATTTAAAACATAATTTCACAAAACATATAGGTTTGAAGGGTTTTTGTTATTCAAAAATTAAACGAATATTCATGGAATTGAATCATTATATTAGTATGTCAAGGATGCTTCGTCACTGTTGGTAACTATGTGGGGTACGGTCAATTTTAAGAATAATATAATACAAGTAACAAGGTTTCTAAAAATATAATACGATACAACTATATTAATGTAGGTTGAACAATGGGTGATAGTTATAGGATATACAAGATGTGGTACATGGTGAACAATGAATTTCATAAGATTAATCTAATAAATTAAATGATTAAATACAAAATACATAAATTTAGGACATAATATGGTTTATATTTATTTTCATAATATTAATTAAATTGGATATTATTTAAAAAACATGATATTATTTTGTGTTATATTACCTTTTTTGAGTAATGAATAACTTAGAAATAGACAACTATGATTGAAAATAAATTTATTTTACCAAATTGAAATTAATAATGAGTTAAGGTAGTGTGAAATATCATATTTCCATTCTCACAAATCTCTCAGCTGATATGATGATAATATATCCCTTGCTGAACTTCAAAATAAACCATTGTGGAACTACTAAATTACTAAAAATATCCCTGAAAATTTTATTGATGGTGAAGAAACCGAATTGACGTACATTAAAGGGGATGATGGAATGAAAATACAATTTTGAGAGTAATGATAGATTCTAGAGGATACTATCAGCCCCCATGAGGCCTTTATAAAATTACAATTGAGAACTAAAGATCCTCATATATGAAACCTCGAGATTATTGTGATCATAATATGTATTACCATGATGAATATGAAAATATATAAGACATAATTCCATACTATAATGATTAATTATGATTAATTTGGGTTCTTAATAATCTTAACTCATGAACCACTCAGTTCTAAAGAATACACAACATCTATTGTATAATTGTATTTCCACTGTTAGTTGAGGGATCTGAAAATTATCGCATATAAATTACATTAATTAATGAATCCCATGATAGAAAAGAAATAGTTAGTAAAATTGTATGTTGATTTGAAAAATATATCCCCCAAAATGATTTACAAACCACATACCAAAAAGGTTAGTTTTATAAAGATTTTATATAGAAAAATTTTATTCTATATTTAATTCAATAATATATCAATAAATGTGCTCCTATAAAACCTTTTCCACATATTTTATACGATATAATCATATTTAAATCCTTGTGGATAGATAAAAATTTGATAACACAGATGTTCATTAAGGAGAAATAATATAGTAAACAATCGTAACATAAATAGTTTTGAGAACATATGGCAGACCTAAATAACGAATTAAATTATTAATAAAAATTATACGGTAATAATAAACCATATCATGAATAAATAATTTAAAAAAAATATTATTATAAAATAATATATTATAAAAAAATTATAAAAACAAATATATATGATCAATTTTTTAGTCTTTAAATTAATGTAAATAATTCTTTAGAAAGTAATAAGGATGAAAACATGGAACTATATTGAAATGTAATGATTTGTTTAATACTAGTTTACCTTGATAAAAATAAGTGATGTTTTAAAAAAACACCATATTTAATTCATTTTAAGAAATCACATCATTCCCATAACTATGCGAAAAAAACTCATTATATCACACATTAAAATATAAGCAAACAAAACATTCTAATTATTGTGTAGAACAAGTCATTATATAAAATATAATGACGTGGACATAAACAATACATATTCAAGTGATTTTAAAACTATAAATTAATATTTTTCCCAATAACCATGTATATTTTTATTTTTTGTGAATTAGAACAAATCTCTTTATATTAATCCCATGAATTACAAGTGGAAAAATATCCTTATTGTCCATGTTTCCACAAAACGAAGCCCTTTTAAAATAATTTTTTTTTTCTATTTCGGACAAATCATTATAAATTTGATCTTGAACCTATAATTTTTCTTATTAAAGCATAAATATATGAGAAACAAAATTTTAAAATGTTGTATTAGAACATTTATATCAGTTATAGAAACATATGAAATGAATGAATCCATTAATGTATCATGAATATTTTAAAAGAAATTATATCTTTATCTCATAATAAATATGCTATCTAGCTTTCATTATGAAATAATATGTATCCAATAAAATCCCTAAAAAAATCCATAAATTATAATGGTATACTTTTAAATAAATTTCATATCATTTATAAAACTCATTTGTTTAAGACTATAAATTATAAATAACCATCATAATTACTTTTGCAATAAACATCATAATATATTCACATATACTCTTAAAATAAATGCAAATTGTTAACTCTGTCCCATTTTCTAATAGATTTGGGAGAAATAATAGTCTTAAACTCCATATGATTAAAGTGGAACCACCCATACACAATGGAAACTATCAATAGCCAAAACATAATAAAAACAAAAAAATATATCTATAAATACCATCCATGAGAAAAATAATTATTCCAATCATAAACATCTTTTACTTCTAAAAATAATTGTGCATAAAAATGAAAACATTTTATTTGAAAATAAAAATTTAAACATATGATGTAATATTATAAATATTAATTCTATATGAAATATTTAACATATAATAATTCTTTATAAGTTTAAAAATACTAATTTTTAACTTATTAAAAAATAAACAGTAAAATATATTTTTAAAACAATCAATTTTCAAAATCCATTAAAGAATCTATTTTGAAATAAATGAGATAAATTAGAAAATTTCCATTATAAAAAATTCCTGAACATATAAATATATTCATTAAATTTATATTCAAACAGTTGGATGATATATAATTATTTAAAAAATAGTTAGTTTACACATTTAAAACATGGGTTTTTAGTTAATGTGTCGCTTACCATGAGTCTGTCCATCATGCATGTTGTTTTCATCCAAAATTAAAAAATTAGATTTTTTATACTTTATTTTAAGAATTTTAATTTTTATTATTCATTTTATATCACTCATTAATATATTATATACCTTTACTAAATCATTTAAGTTCACGGCATATGTTCTGATGATATTCTATTCCTATGTCCAAAATGGATATTGTATATCGTCATTGGTCAATGATTTAATCATTAAATACTCTAAAAATTAATATAAATGATATTTTTATCATTTATATAAATTTAATTTAATTTTAAATCTATCTACCTATTGTTGTTATGAAAAATGATTTATGTTATAATCATGAAGATAGTAGGTTCTGCGTATGTAAGAGTAACATTCCCATTAGTCAACATTCATTATGGAATAAAAGTAATTATAATTAAGAATTTCTATATTGTTAATAAATTATTAGTTAATATATAAATTATTTTAGAAAATTACATATATCATTAATTTTATTGGGCGATGTTAATGAATAACATCTCTTTGTTGCTTTGTTAGTGAACATATACATATGAACGATGTTATTATTTATCTTTGAATTGAAATATAAGATAGAAAATAGAAGGTTATCAATAAATAATTATAAATTTGAAATTAAAATTATATATAAATATTTATTCTGTCTTTATAAATTCTATTAAGATAGGCTAATGGAAATTGAATTTTATCGATTCTCGAGATGGTAGTATTTCGTACACAAGAACTATGAATTATTTTCCAATTCAGTGGAAGTGGGAAAAAATATGGATAAATATTCTAACATAATAAAATATATGTTTATTGATTATATAGGATTAATTATTTTATAATGTATAAATTTTATTTTAAGGAGATTCAGTATGAAACAATACTAAAACAATAGGATAAAACTATACATCTTTTTTTGAAAACACAATTTTAATATAACCATAAAACAATGAGTGGTGGTGTTTGGAAAAAAATAATGAATTATAATGAGATTAAGTAGTCTAATATTGTATTCAGGAAGATCATGGAAGAACCAAATAGTAATTTTTTTTTAAAAAAATTAGAAGTGGGGTACTTTTATAAAGTGGAAGACATGTACCCTTGTAATTTATCAAAATATTTAATTAATACTAATTATTTTATAATACTAATATGTAAAAAAGTGATTTTTTTATAATATATGATGATTGTGGTTATAAATAATAACACCCAGTAATTTTATATATTATTAAATCGCATTATTACCCCTCTCATTTAGTTTTAAACCTAATTTTACCCCCTCAACTGTTACCATCAGAACAATGATTTTTTATTTTTGAGGGTCAATAATGTTACAATTAAATTAAAAAAGAACCATAATTGGTTATTGGATGATATTTCATACATAATACCATCACATTGAAATAATATTATATTTTAACAAATATTATATTATTTAATACAATATTATTTATTTTAAAATAACGTTATTCTTAGTTTTCACACTATTCATTTCATTGTCTCTTAAAATTATCAACCAATCAATATTACTTCAAAATAAATATTTTAATACATCCATATAATTTAATATAAATATATATATTTTCTATATTTCATTAATTATCTTCTATTATATATATTATAATACTTTTAATACCATTTATTTGAATTTTCATTTAATTAAATATTTATTTGATTAGTGTTGTCTGTATATAATGTAGCTACATCAACACTACAAATTACCAACAAATTAACATTATTAATTAAAATATATTATATATAAAAATTATATTTATTGTCAAAAATTCCAACTGGATGATATGATAGTGAACAAATTATACTTATTATAAAAATATTCTAACATGTTTTACTTTTGATTAAATAAAATATTATAATGATAAATATCATATCAAAGCTTCCAGAAATGGTCATATAACAAATAAAATTAATTATTATAAACATAAATTACCCTAATAATAGTATTGGGGAATTTATTAATTTCATTTAAAATTCATTATAATTTTATTTTTACCCTTAATTACAGTATTTACTATTTTTCATCTAACTAAAATTAAAAATGTTATTTTTTCAAATTTACGAAAAATAAATAGTTTCTTATTTTCTAAATTTTGACGTACTAATTCATAATATTGACTCCATTTTTTCAAAATTTTATTATCCTAATCTATATAATTCATTTTAAATTTAAATAGGAAAAACCAAATTAAAATTTTTTATGTTGAAAAAAATTCCCCTTTAAACATAAAATGTCCAAGTAAATAATTACAGAATAAAATAAACTTAAGAATATAATAACGAGATTATTATATATAATAAGTAAAAAATGAAATTTCATAAATATTAATAATTTAAATTTTTAAATATTGACATGAAAATAGTTTTTTTAAATTTTATTTTCCACTATCCATTAAAAAATCCATCTTTTCCGAAAATTCACAAAATTTCACTATAAGAGAATTTTTATATCCTCATATCAAATATGATATTAAATTTATTTATTGATTTATTGTATATCTATAGAAATTAATTATGTTTTTCTCTCACAAAATTAATAAAAATAAATTTTGATGCACGTCTATTTGAAGAAAAAAACAAACATTAATAAATTATGTTCCACATTATTTATGAATTAAATAATAAAATATTAATGTGTATGACAATTTTATATTTCATCACTTTGTTAATACTATATATTCTCAGAAATTTAATATCTCTATAAAATGGTCAAATAATTATAATGTTAGGGTGTTTAGTTGAGGTGGGTGTAGTATATCATATATGATATTGGGCATAAACACTCCCTTTAGAATCTATGGATGTTACATACCATCCTTTGGAAATTTCATCCTCTAAATTTTTATCTTTTTTCATTAAATAAGGTATTAATTTTCAAAATACATTTATTATAATACATATGGAGAAAAATGATAATTACATATTTCACAAAATACAAGAGAAAAGGGTAGTCTGAAGGTTATTTGAGATAACACATAATGGGTCTCCATGTTGTAAAACATATACATTGAGGAGAAAATATAACACCCATGTACTGAAATATAATGATAGATAATGGGGTCATGAGAAAGTTATTAATTAGAATAGAATAAATTTTTGATAGGTTAAGAGGTCATTTATTTCTATTTAAGAAAACTAAATGTATAATATTTTCTTCATGATCTATTTCCTTGAGGTGAATTATTACATTACACAGATATCATTAAAAATTTTCCAGTATACTTTTATGATGGGTATGTTTTCACCCTTAAATAAATTTCAACAACAATCTCCTTTTTTTCTTCAAATGATTTGTATTTATGAAGATTTTATCATGCCAAAAACATTATAATCAACTTCTATAGATATATTATTTCTCAAAAGAATGAAAATGTTTTATTTTTATAATTTGGAATAAAAAAACCCAAATTTTTTGGATGATATAATAAAATTTCACAAATTTATGAAACCTTCAAACCGAAAAAAATATATTTAATCTTGAAAATTCAAAACTAACACCCAATGTTGTACATAAAGAATTCAATAACTATATTTAAAATTTATGATGAATCTTCAATATTGTGATTTAAAATTAAAATTAAAAATGAATTGATCAATTAATATTAGAATTTAATTTTAACATATATCTAAAAATAACATCAATTAATCATATACAAAAATGAATATGTACAAATTAAGTAAAAAACCAAGATATGATATTAATTTCAATTAATAATAATGGTATTAAAATATAATTAAAAATTTATTCATCAAATAAGATATCATAATATTCAATTTTCATTATCCCTATAATTTCTCCCAAAATTGTTGTGATCATAATCTCATATAACCTTAATAACATAATCTTGAAAATATTTTTAATCCCATGGTATTATATATGATAATTAATATGTTCCCAAAATGATATTATCTTTATCCATGAAATCAACTATCAAAAATGTAAAATGCATAATAACTGACACATTACACTAACTATGGTTGGTGATGAACCATTTTATCCATTTCATTATTTGTTGAAACCTCTTATCCTATCCGGATGCTATAGTTTCCTACAAATTAAAAGGTACGTCCTTTTCTGAAACTATATAATTATTATACATGTCTTAAAAATATGATTAGTTACTCAAAATTACCTTAAAATATTAATCCATAAAGAATTATTTTTATAAAAAATTGTATCTCATAGATATAAATTTTCATCTGAGAAATTCATGACCCATAATTACCTTGATGAATAAATAACTCCAAAAATATCTTCATTCATCATAAATGATCATAAAATAATACCAAAAAATATTATTTAAAGTAAATTTATCATCTTTTCAAACATAATATTTTTGATCCATGATGGTATCCATAACTCATAAGATAACATCACATTAAATTATCATAATCATAAAATTTATATAAACCTTTCTCTAATACAAACATTATAGACCCGAACCTAAAAATTAAATATTAAACTTATTTAAGAATTATTAATAAATTTTTCAACCAAATTATATTTATGGTTTTCTGTTTTATATAATTAGTTCATTTTCTTACGTTATAAACCAATACATTATAATTCGAATTATATACTCAGTATCTATTTTTTCATAACAAAGGAAGCCATTTACAAAGAAACCTATTTTTTTTTCTTTTCATATCATCACAATTTTCATCTTGACATCATCTGGGGCATTAATATTCCTTATATACCTATGAAAATCATTTATAAACTATTGTATGAGCATAAAATCTTTAGTAAGGGACAGAAAAATAATTGAAAAAACCATTAGACCATTAATAATTAAATGATTTACCTATATCAAAATTAATATTTGTACATAAAATTGAAAATTTATTACCCATGAAATCACATTTACTAATTGAATAATTCAATAATAAAATTCACATGAAGAAATATAAAAAAATTTAACAAGGATTCATAAAAATGATTCACAATGTTATAACATTCACTCATAAAACAGAAGCTCTAAATCTAACCTTATGAAATAATAATTTTTCGATATGTGGCATAATAAATTTACATAAATAATAAATGTTACATGTGTCATCATTTCATATCATTATTAAATATTTAGTATCTATCTCATTTATCATGGGAGTTACAAAAAGTATTTCATTTTGAATATCCATCATATTATATTTCCTTAATCACTTTGGGGAAACCTCATAAGTTAATGCCACCACTTTACTGAATGTATTTGGTACATATATGGGATCATCCACCAATGGCTTTTAAAAAACCACCCATTATAGATTTGAATTACCATGAAACATCACATGGTCATGACTGAATAATATTCCATACAAATCAGTCTTGAGTAAAAAAATTCCATTTTTAAATCACTATTGTTTTTAAATATCTATAGATTTATGAAAAAATAATTTTTTAAGAATAAAATTTTAATCATGTAAATGGGGATTAAAAAGGTTATATAATTATGAAATAAAAAATATATAGTCATTTTATATATGTAAATAACATTCTATTTTAATTTTATGATAATATACATTAAATGTTTTTTTAAAGTGAACACAATTATATAAATACATAAAAAAAATATATTTAATATATTTGTAGGAAATTTGAGAATGAAAAAAGTAAAAACATTACTTTACATGTAAAAAATTTAATAAAAATAATTTTGAAAATAGGTACATGATAGATAATGGAATATAATATAAATATTTAAAACATTTAAAACAATTATTTTTAGTTAAAGAATATCTTGCCTTGAGTATGGCTTTCCTTGTATGTTAATTAGATTCCAAAATAATAAACATAGATTAATTTATATTTTTATAACAAAATGTTTCATGTTTATAATTAATTTTAAATGAATCATTTTTATAATATAATAATTAAATAATCCTTTATTTTTATATTAGAAGTTTTAACGGTATTTGGTTTCTACATACGAAATTGATTCAGTAATTTGATTATGGTAAAGGTGTAATTATTCTATCATAAAAGAATCATATTCATGAAAATATTATATATCAATACATCAATTATAATTTAAAATGATTCCAGAAAATGTTTTTTTTAAAATTAATTTTGTTACAATCAGAGAGATGGTAAGATATACATACAGATAAGTATCATTTCCATTTTCAACTGTTCATTTTGAAATGAAAGTAATTATAAAAATTTTTGTATATAATAACCATAATATCATAAATATGATACCAATTACATAATTATAGTTATATAAATCATTCAATTGGTGCATTGATGAAAAAGATCATATCACATTGTGGAGGTTGAAGTCAACATATACTCACTAACGTTTACAACGTTTTTATGATAAAGGAAAGGAAAAAAGTTTAAATAGTATATTACCTATTATTAATGATATAAATTTCACAAATAAAATATATAATATTTTATTACATAATAATAATTGATATTAAGTGATATTGATGGATAAAAAATTACTTCAGTTCCTGAGATAGTTGTCCTTCATTACCACAAATAATGAAATATATTTCCATTTAATGGTACAAGGGATGAATATATTCTTGAAACTAGAATAACAAAATTTCATTATGTGAGGGATATTTTTGTTATTAATTTATCATGATTGATGAATATTTAATGGTTTTTTAGAAGAAACAATACAAAAACAAGCAGATAGAACTATAACTCTTATTTTGAAAACCTCCTTTGATTAACAACCTAATCCCACAATGGATGGGGCTTCTCTAAAAATTATATACCAATAAATTTATTAGGTATTCTCTTTTGGTATATGTGTATCTATTTGAAAAATAATGGGTTTTAATTTTACTAAAATTATAATAAGATGTTCACTTTTATTCGTGCGGGGGGCGGGGGGCACTCTTGGAATTTTCAATAATTATTAATTTTCTATACAATAATTTTTATTTAAAATTGATTCCAATGTGAATTTTTTAGATGAAAAAATTAGGAAGGTGTTATATAATATAATAAAATAATATTTAGATAATTTAATTCAATTATCTTTCACATTTTAATTTTTAACCGTTTTGTAACACCCTAACTTTTAACTAAAAGACAATGATTTTTACAAATTATGTTAAATATTTGTAAAATTCAGATTAAAAAATAGAATTAATTGATCTTGGATGATAAAATTTCAATTATCCTATTAATTTTTAGAATTTAATATTTTAGTAAATTTATACCATTTAATAAAATAATATTTAATTTAAAATATCATTACTATACTTTATAGAACCATTATTTACTTTGAATGATAAAAATATCAGTACAAAAACATAATGTAGAACCAAGTATTTCTAAACAAAACTGTAGTAAAAAATATATATATATACATATATATTATTAAATTAATTAATTAAAAGTATATTTTTTAAATATTTTATTTTCATTTATTTGATTATTAAATTTATTAAATTATACATTCATCAGTTATTTGAAAAACATTAAGGTAATTTTTTATCAATTAAAAATTGAAAATTAATTACTATATTTAACATAAATATATTATATTAAAAAAACTATTTATTGTGAAACATGTCATTTGGGTACCACCATATTAAAAATATTGTTCTAATTAAAAACTAGAATGTGGCATGTTTGACTTTTCATTATATAAAATAATATAATGGTCATAATCTAATCCATGATAAAATAAATTCACATAAAAAATATGAATCTATATAGATGATTATTAGTCATCTAGTAAATTTTGGGAACACATTTGGTTCATTTTAAATTACTTATTAATTTGTTTACCCTTAATTTGCTTATTGATCCATTATTATTATAAAAAAATTTATAATGTTACTATTCATATTTTTCAAAAATAGAAGTTACTAATTTATATAATTTTTACCATGAGATTTAAGAAATTGAGTACAATTTTAATAACAAAAAATTAATATGAATAAAAATTTTATTTTAAATTAAATCATTAAAATATAAGTAAAAATAACTCTTAGAAAAACTACATTTTTAATCATTAAATTATTTGATACTAAATTCTATTAAAAAATTAAATTTCACAAATATAATCAGAATATATTATATTATATGGAATAAAATAATTTTAAAAAATATTATAATTTTAATTTTTAAATATTTGAAATGAAAATTTAATTCTAAAAAAATCATTATTTTTCAATAATCATTAAAAAATCATACTTTAAAAAACAAAATCAAAACATCACCATATGAAAATTTAAATATTAAATTTTGATAAATGGTATTTATTTTATAAATTATTTTTTGGATTCTATAAATTAATTTTATAGTTCTCTCACAATAAAAATAGAAAATTGTGACACTTGGGCCCCACCCACCAGTATCCCCTCAAACATGTCGTCCCCACCCTAGGTCCCACCCTAGGGCCCAACAACATGCCTGAATGGGTTATATGACTAATTATTGTCCCCATACGCCAAAAATTGATTTTCTAGTGTGCTTTGTCTTCACTCACACACACCTTGGGAAACATCCCAGAGGGTCATCAATCCTGATCACTACATTAGGACAATAATGCTTAACTATTGAGTTCTAATCAATTAGGATTCTGAAAATGAAGGAAAACCTTGTAGTCATGATTTATATCATTTAATCATATAATTCTTTATCATTCTGGGGAGTTACAATCATCCCCTCCACTCTTTAGAGCACAACATCCTCGTTGTTGGCCCTAAATCACAACTCAAGCAGTGCACCGTACTTAAAGCTGGGTACCCCCTTGGAAACTAAATTTAAATCCCACAATGAGGACGTTGTGCTCTAAAGGGGGGGGGGGTGATTGTAAAACCCCATAATGATAAAGGGTTAAATGAATAAATGATATGAATAATGAAAACAAGGAGAACATTTCTTTTAAGGAGCCTACCTGATTAGAACTCCACAGTTAAGCGTACTTTTTCTGGACTAGTGATCAGGATGGGTCACCCATTGGGATGTTTCTCAATGTTACTGTGAGTGAGGACAAAGCACTCTGAAAAGGACATGGGTTGTCTTTCAGGACAATAATTAGTCATATGACCGGTTTGGGCATGTGGGTTGGACCTATAGTGGGCCTTGGGGTAGGGACCACCTATCTGTAGGGAAATTGGTGCGTGCATCCCAGTTTTCACATTAGACCAAAAAAATTCCTTTCTAGTTTTCTTATCCCCACACTCACACACACATTGGAAACATCCCATAAGGTCACCCATCCTGATCACTACTCCAGGCCAAACACGCATAACTCTGGAGTACTAGTCAGGTAGTCTCTTGAAATGGAAGGTGCACCTGGTTGTCATATTCATATCATTTAACCATTTAGCCCTTTATCATTTTGGGGTGTTAAAATGGTGTTAACTTACTTCCCCATCAACATATCCACAAACATCATCGAGGTGTGACCCATAGGAATACATGGTCTCCCTCCTTCTGTCAACATTACACTTCTTTCGGCTCTATATAGTCTTCACTTACTGACAAGTGATGTGTCATGATACAAAATTTTCCACTTCTTCCACAAATCATTATTAACAGTTCATCATGGAGTACCACACAGATAACACCTTGAAGGTAGAAGTACCACACAGGTAACACAACCAATATATACTACCACATAGGTACACCCTGATGATATATGACTCGGCTCACACATGTATTAGTGATGTATAGAAGATCATATGATTATTTGATATGATTGATCTCCTTATACTATCAAAATGAACTGCTTCTGATTCTATGGAATCTGACCCACATAGAATCGATAGGTACTAACCCCTACAATGACCCACACAGTATCATACCCACAAAGGATCGGTATGCACTCACCCGCACTATATCATTGAGCCCTGACCCACACAGGATTGGTATGCACTAACCCACACATGATTTCTTAACACTGACCCACATAGGATCTCACCCACACAGTATCAGTATAAGTTGACCCACATAGGAGAATTGAGCGTTGATATCCAACAACATGATTCCCTAGGGATAATAACAAGTAACATCTTTAGTCACAATGTTGATCACCTTAGCTGCTAGAGAAATCCTCCTCTAATTAGTACAGTGGGCCTCCCACATCACACAGAGTGGCTTAGAAATTAATTTGGACTGTTGAGGTACTTCTCCTATTGAGTACAATGGATTTGTCGCGTCACACTGAGGCGCTCTCCACCATGGGTCTTCACAATCATACAGAGGTGCTCCCCTCGTGGTCTGCTGATGTACTCCCCCTGTCAGGTAACATGGGACTGCTACGTCACATAGTGGTGCTACCCACCATGGGTCTACCACATCACACAGAGGTTCTCCCTAATGGGAAGTTGAGTCACTACGAGTCTAAAGGGCATTAGTCGTCAAGTCTTAGCCAGTCACAAGATTCCGTACATAGTGTGTTTTTGAGAACTACTCCCCAAGCCATCATATGTATTTAAAACCACACTAAGTCTCAGAAATAAATAATATTATGATCCATCATGTCGTTACGGTTCCAATGCAATAGACATAACGTCAATTAGATGCACATTCTATACATTATTGGAATTTCAGTGCTGATAGCATAGTTGGATTCATGTGTTATCCAACCCTGTTATACTCCTTGTTTCTCCAAAACTCACATGTAGTAATTCAAAAGTATTGTCTCACTTCATTGATCCATATGTTGTATGCAGTTCATCAAATGGACGTCTGATTTCGAATATAGGGCATGTTTTGTGTAACTGGTCCGTATTGGGCCTGAGTCTGGTCTGCCTCGGTTGGGTCGACCTGGATCGACCCGACCCGACCTGGGTCCACTTGTCCCAACCTAGCTGGCTAGCGAGTCAGGCTCCGGGGCCTCTGGTCGGCCTGTTGGGTGGGGGTCAGTCCGCTGGGCTGACCCGGAGGTGCCACCCAACTGGTGGCACATGCCACCAAGGATTCCCGAACGTTAAATGACACGAAGCCACGTCAACGAGTCCAACCATGGTGGGTTGACCTAATGCGGGCTACATAGAACCATGGGTCATCCATGACACGACTGACGAGCCCCAGATTTTCCATCGGGAGCACTGCGGGGGCACCCCCCGTCCCCCGACCACTGGTCGATCCAACAACCCCTGCTCCCACTGCGGCCAATGCAGGGTGCAACCCAACTTCCTTGTGGGCCTGCTGCACCATCCCCTACTATCGGACGGTGCGCCAGCTACCTTCCTCCTGTCGTAGCAGCTGATGAGACGCGAACTCCTTTGTTCATCAGTGGTGCGAGGCGGAGCGTGACGGCACACTGCACCACCTCCACGGTGGGATGTTGTTGGTCCATCCAATGAATGTCGTAGCTTTGTGTCATGACATCCTCTTAAATCATGCATCGACACGCTATCCACAACGCAGCCTATTCGTTTTTCGAGCCGTCAGTATTCCATGGAGGTGAAAAATTAGAAAATTTGTATAGAGTTCACGCTAGTATCATTAGGCATGTTCCCTCCCCGTTAGCTTAAACACATGATGGGGTTAATGGTTTAATAATCTCATGGAATTTAAATCAAGAAAAAGCCCACGAATAAACCCCTCAATAACCTCTTGAAAAAACCAATGAATCATGGCTAAACCTGTTAGTCGATTTACCTACGTTCTTTTTATTATTCATGAATGGGGAAGAGGGAAATCATTTAAATGAATAAACTAATAATCCCCCTACCTCTAAACCTATTGGAGTCGTGAGATTATCAGCAGGTGGGTGTGAAGTGCTGAGGAGGTGATCTGTACCTACCCATCAGGTATGATCCCTCGAGGAAGAATCAGTAGTATCATTCCCTTTTCTAGATGTATTGATACTTTCAATTTTATTTTTAATTTTTAGTTGTACTTGTACTATCTGTTGGGATTTTATTCTAGCCCCTTTTGCTTCTAACAATCCATTTTATATTAAAATTTACTTCACAGTTGCTTCTTGTTGTGTTCTCATACAATTTGTCTGTACATGTTTAATGGAAGTACCTTCCCATTTTAGGTAATACTCCTTTCAGTGCTAGTCTCCAGCCCCAATCCTCTAGATGACAGGCTTGGGGTAGTCACAGCATGAGCCTTGGGGGATAAGTCATGACAAAAACATTTTTGAATTGTAAAAACCCGGAAATTTCAAGGAAATTTTTTATTAATTTCTATGGAATTTTACAAGTACGCAGTATCTGACGACACCTGATTCCGAGACCTTGTGTTCCCAGAATCAATTTCGGAAGTTTAGCTCGGGTACGTTCAGTGAACGAATGAGTGGGTTTTCCTATCTTTTGAACCGGTGCTCGAAATTGAAATCTGATGTCACTGATGAAACCGCAGTGCTGGAAGTTTATTAGGAGAACCTTTTCCAAAGGTGCGTTTGCTCTAGAGGAGTTGTTAATTTTGTGGTTTAGGTGAGGAATAAATAAAATTTTATTAAAATTTTATTTATTTTTCCTCTAGGTAGTTATAAACTAAATAAGGGAGTTGGGTGTGGGTCCCACATTTTGTTAACCAACAATGAGAGGATAAAGGTGGGGTGCAGCCCACACGAGCCCAAACCCTCATTTTCTTTTACTCCATAACCCCCTTTAATGTGAGACCACCCACCTCCATCTTAATTTTTGGGTAACTCCTTCTCTCCCTCTCTCCCTCACAACTCATGCAAACTAGCACATAATTATGTTATTGAAACTCTTAATCAAATAAGTGTTTTGAGTTATGAATTTCAAATGGCTTGTGATAATAAAATAATTTGTTGAGCCCCTTTTATTTTGTTTTGGGGGACAAATTTTGTGTTGGGGAATTGGGAGAGAGAGATAGAGAGAGCCTTGTGAGAAGAAGAATAAGAAGAAGGAAGAGAATAGAATTTCTCCTCGTTGAAGAACGACGCCTCTTCAAGGAAAGAAGATGCTTCATTATCGAAGAAAACCAGATCCACGAAGAACGAATTCCTTCCTCGATGAAGAATGGTCGATGTGCATCTTCTTCTTTCCTCCACGACAAGAGGGAAGGCCCCACATCTTCGGATTCACTCCAATGTCGCGAATGACTCTTTTTCCCTCAACGCTGTCTACCACGGCGCCCGACGTGCGGTGTTATTTATTGGATGTAGGGGTTGATTAATTTTTGTTCGTAATTAATTCTTTGCGTTCTTCATTTAATATTCGGGCTGCCTATTATCATTAAACGGGAGAAGGTCGGACCGCCTGAACACGGCCGATCCTCCTCCCCCCTTTGATGTTGTGTTCTTTGCGGCATGAACAAAGGCAGCGCGATGCATTATCACCACACAAAAACAAGAAAGAACACGATGATTAAGTGTGGTGCCGTCACACCATACCGTTGGGGCCGAACGAAACAGTGGCTAGAGTCAGGGCCGTGAAGGCAATTCGAAAACTACGCTAGTTGATCGTTGTGCATGTATTGATGGGCGATGACATACGAGGCCGCAAAGTCAATTTCAACACTTCGTAGTGGAGATTCGGTTCCAGGAGTACCACTGGCGAAGACTGCAGGCATAACAGACCACCAGACCACGTCCGGTGGTCCGCAGAAGGGCCAGCCAGCGCGCCACGCTGACATGGCAGCGCCAGCAGGCGGAGGCGGCGGCCTGCACCGGCCGGCCGCCAAGAGGCGGCGGCGCCCGGTGCGCCGCTAGTAGGGTCTGCTGTGGTGGTAGGCGGTGGTCCCGAGGCCGCGCTGGACCGAGGGAGACGCGGCCGCCAACGCCGCATTGCTGGCAGGGAGCGGCCCCCACGCAGGGGTCGCGACTTAGGTCAATGGGGCAACACCCCCTTGCGCGTCTGCTCGGTCAGCACTTAGCCGACCCCGCTCGGCTAGCGCCGAGCCGCCCCATGGTCGGGCCGGTCCGCGCCATAATGGGCCTGACACGGACTCGGTTCGGGCCGACCCAGGGGGGTTTGCCGGGTCGGACTAGGCCCAGACGCCCCATTTTCAGACCACTACTGGTCGTTTGCCCGTAACAAAGGCTACGGACCTCTGATCGATGGAACGTTAGATGCATAGAGATCCTTGGATCGAGATGGCCATTTCAATATATTACAGTCAAGGTTTTGGAGAAATTTGAGTATGGCCAGGTTGGTTTGGATACGAAACAACCGGGGCCTCGGAGCGGAAATGCTTATATCATGAGCTCCAGACGTCCGATTGATGTGCCGTCAACTTTTCTGGATTCATCTTGATGAGAAGGAACTTTTGGAACATTTCTCATGAGATTTGGATGTAGTTGGATGGTGGCCGGGTTGGATTGTACCCGAAATCCAATAGGGCCCTTGAAACGGAAAAGTTGATAACATTCAGACCGGACGTATGTTTGACGAACCGTCAGTGGAGTTGGTGATCACGTTGAGAAATAGTCCCTATGAGTATAACCTATGAGAGTTTGGTGTACAATTGAGATATGACTGGGTTTGTTTTCATATGAAACCAACCGGGCCCCTGGGACGAAAAGGATAATAACTCACAGACCGGGCGTCCGACTGACGCGCTGTCTGTTGCGTTCAGACCCCTATGACGAGCCAGTCCTTTGAGATACTTCTTCATGGAACTTTGTGATACTTGGAGTATCAACATGTATATCGTTGAGTGGACCCTCCCAGAGACGAGCGTATGAAGTACAGAGACCGTGTAGCTGGCTGAGGCCTGAAGACTGCTTGCCCGAGTCGAGTCGTAGTGACTTATATAGCCCAGTGGGGAGCACTACTATGTTTGGGTGGTGGACCCACAGTGGGGAGCACTACTGTGTTTGGGTGGCAGACACACGGTACTCTAATGAAGGAGAATCTCTGTAGGCTATTAGGGGGTGCACTACTGTGTTTGGGTGGCAGACCCCGGAGGGAAGAACTACTGTGTTTGGGTGGCTGGCCTGCGGTACTCGACAGGAGGAGTATCTCAGCAGTCTTAGGTTAGTGACCAGTACCTCGAAGTCGCGACAGGATCACTGTAATGGAAAGAGACGGGGCTCTTCAAAAGTTACGGTTTCGATAATAAAAATCCTGGTTTGAGCTAAGTCTATAACCTTTGAGTTTAGCTCAGGATTGAGATGGGTCACTTGATAACTTAGTTATATGTATGAGTATATACCAGGGTGGTGGTTATCTGTTGATTTTATAACCTTTGTGTTTCCTCATGATTGAGATGGGTTACTTGATTACTTAGGAATTAGTATGGGCTTATACCTAAGTAAGGGTTATCTGTTGATATCCTTCTTTTTGGTTATCCTTGTTGGATTTAGTGAGACCTTGAGGGTATCAGGATCCCTACTGCGTATTGTTATACTCACCCCTGCATGGGCTATGCCCGCACCTCGTTGTGTTGGTTGCAGACGACAGACAACGCTGACAGAGGCCGAGTGTTAGAGGGCTGGACGGTACCCGGAGGTGGACCTCATGACGAGTTAGTATCCAATGGTGGAATTCATGAAGATACAACATTTGGAGGAGGTTGACGGGTGAGACTGTTGTGGAGGCTATCTATACATACCCTTCAGGTAGTATCTGCGGTGGAAGATCCAGGAGCTGCTCTATCTGTACCTACCCATTAGGTAGGATTCATGGTGGACGATCTAGGAGCTGCACTATCTGTACCTACCCTTTGGTAGGATCCTTTGTGGACGATCAAGGAGCTTCTTGTCACCTTCTGACTGTTTTGTCATTTTCATTGTACTTTACAGTTGGGCTTGTATTTCCGGCCCCCTTTACTTTCAGCACTGCTTGTATTCAGTTTTACTTAGTAATTACTTTCTCTTGTACTCTATGGTGATTTTTTTACTTTTATAAAGGAAATGCCTTCCCAGTTATCAGGATTTACGCCTTTGGTGCTTGTCGCCATCCCCTGGCCTATGGAAGGCGAGCTTGGGGTAGTCACAACATGGGCCCCGAGGACGGGTCGTGACATGAATAATGTGTATTTGGGGAATACAATTGAATTAATTATAGATAATTTCTTCATTTATAATAATTAATAAATATATTTTTAGTGAATAGAACCATTTTATATTTCATAATATAGTTAAAATTACTAATTCCTACCAATTTAAATGCTATTTTTGAAATGACACATACGTACACAATTTTCTTTTTCTTTTTAGTTCAATGATGCATATATTATACATTGAATAATAGAGTATTACTTTTTAGAAACACGGTATCTTAAATTATACAACAAAATGGAAATTAAATTATCACAATTTAGAATATTTACATAGTAACCAAGGTTTGACTTTTCTAAATAAATATATTAAAATCATGAATTAGAAAATATATTAATAAAACATTAAATTATTATGATTAAAACTGGGATTATAATTCTTACACAGGGTATCATATTTTATTATTCCATGTATTAAATCATGAACATGTATTATAAAACATAATACTCTTGTAATGAAAGATATTGATTGATATCATGGTCCCTAGAAGATAATATGTAATATCATGAACCTTGTGGCTCATTACATTGAAAACCATTGGATGATCCAAGTGTCATAGGGTAGCCTAAGGTGTTTTTGGGACATGTGAGTCATAAATATGGGGATTCATTTCAACAGTTCTCCAAATTTCTTATTTTCCAATGGTGACTAATCCAGGAAGTGACTCATTATATTGGTGACTCATCTAGTAGGGACTTGTCTTGGGGTGACTCATCTAGTTGTGAATCATCTTGTAATGACTCCTTTTATAGTAAATCATGTTGTCAATGAATACTATAGTGGTGACTGTTTTGGTGGTTAATCATCTTGATGGGAATTGTCTGGTAATGAAAACTTTTTATAGTGAATTGTCTGAAGGTGAAGATTTTGGCAGCGACACATCCTAGTAGTGACTCACTTCAACATTTTCTCATTTTTTTATTGAATTTTCAATTTTATCAGTTATTATTTAGTTACATATACTTTTGACAAAAATACATTTAATTTAATAAATAATGATTGCTAAAGCAGTATCAAATTGAATCAATCATATATTTCATTTTCTAAAAATATTGAATCATTCTAATGTTTAAAAATAGTGGTGTTGATGAGATTTAAATTAATGGAAATTGAAAAATGTATCACATCCCCAACATTCAGGATCTAAAAATTATAAATTAAAATACCCTCTGTTATATATTTTGTTTTAATTTTCTCTTAAGATGATACATCCAAAAATCATTCTTCTTTATATATGAGTAACTTGGTTTTTTCAATTAGTTCATGTATTCCCTAAAGTGTTTCCTGTTGTACATGTACATATATTTTTTTATAATAAGGATGCGTCGATCATATTTTATCTTGGTAATGTTTTTCATCATTCTTGAATATGTATCATGATAGACGATTATAGAAATTTTAATCCTTGTAGAGATTATTGATTTTGAATTACAAATGATAATTGAAATAATCAAATATAAATACAATAAGGCAGGGGAATGTAAAGTTTGATCTTATTATTTTTGTAAAATTTATTGATTTTATTAATTTTATGGGAAAATTACCCACTCCAAATCATTTTTATTGGTGTCACTTTCTTTTGATTCTATATTATGAACTATGGAATGCACTTTTTTGGTGGTTGGAACGAATTTACTATGTGATGGGATAATTATATATAGTCATATAATAAATGAATTTCCTCATATTAATGGGATTCAATGATTACACACTAAATTAATAATGTGAAATTGAATAATATAACTCCTAACAAATATGAAAAATATATTGTTATGTAGTATTATATGTGAAGTTAATGGAGGTAGTGGTCTAGACATGGTTGAGTTGTTGGGATATAGTTGATGATGGATTTCTTATTGGATATTGGGAATTTGTGTTACTGTACAAATTATTGTGTTTTATGATTTTTTACTTTACCAGTTTGTGTAGATGATGAAATTAATATTAATCATGAATTGGAAATATTACAATGAAATTATTTAAATCGAATTTTTAATAGATGAAATGATGATGGGATTTAAGTAAAAATAAAACTGAGTGCTTAATTGAACATGTCAGAAATGGTGAATTTTTAATGTGGATTAATAATAGTTTGAGAATGAAATATAAAAGTTGGATACTTTTTTCCTTGCATGGTTTTACATATTTATAGGTTTCAAAAAATTGTGGGGTCTTGATTAGGATGGTATTTTTTCAAACACATATGGTGGGCATGTGATTTTTCTCTATGTATATTTATTCATCTTATACTATCAAGATTTATATATTCACCCATACAATGTCATGAAATATGTACCGAAACACCCAGTCATGTGAGTGGTGTCAATCACATATCTGAGTGGGAGGATGTATTGATGGACACCAGATCATCCATGCTCCATCTTCTATGAGATAATGGCTTAGGTATATTTGAGAGGGTTGTGATGTGGTTCCCCATGGGTATTTGGGATGATTTTTTATTTGGGTTTTTTGGTTTATTTGGGATTAGTTGTGGTGTGGTGTCCCTTGTTTCACTTGTATGATATATGAGATAAATGGATGTCTTATAATGTCCGGGTGTGTGTGTGTGTGGGTTACAATGAGTTGTGATGTGATGTGTGAATGAGGTGTCTGCATGCAGGATGTGATGTGATGTGTGGCCATGTGTGTGTAGGTGGGAAGTGATGGTATATACTCAAAAGAGGTGGTAGCTTAATGATATTTTCAGTTGGCATGTGAGAATGGATAATCAGAGGGAATGTTCTTTAGGATACCTAATTATCAATGTTCTTAGTATTATATTTTTTTACGTGTAGCAGTTATTTGATGTGTGATCCCTGATGAGGCTGGGGTTATATTTATTCACCCTATTTGGAGATGCTTAATGATGTTCTTTTCTTGACTACATTAGTAGGCTTCACAATCATGTGCATGATAGAATTTATTTTTCCTACTTAGTATACATATTTTCTCACGCTATATATAAAAAATGAGTTTGAGGTTTCTAGGAGGACTACGCAGATCGTGTTGATCTTTATTAATTGTTCCCTTTGATTGTGTCTGTGTTTCATCTATTTTTTTGTATTGGGTATTAACATGTAGACATTTTATTTGTATCAATTTTATTTAAAAATTAATAATCAGATAGTTTATGGTTTTATTATATATATATGTGTGTGTGTGTGTGTGTGTGTGTGTGTGACTGTGTGTGTGTTTCATGGAGTGGATTTTGGTTGATTCATTATATCACCATATCATGTATTAATTTATAGAGTAATACCTCCCATATTGTCATATTTGTACACCCTTAGATCTAGTATCCTACATAGGTTCTACTTGAGGAGGGACTCATTGGTCATTATCTGTATCCCCTCATTTTGACATATATCATGGGAGTGGGTCAGGTTAGAGTGTTATCGAAGAGGACGATTGAGTTTATGGGTGGAGTTTAATGTTAGGATCATTGAGGAATAAATTTATTTGTGTTAAAATAGTGTTAGTTGACCATGGTGCATGACATAGGCCAAGAGGAATAGCTTGGTCCTAGTATTTTACGGCCCCCATGATCTAGTGTATGGACTCAGACATTATTGATTGTCCATGTGAGAGAGGAATGATTTCAAGGTAGATACCTAACATATGTACATCTATCATGATGATTTTTTTTCTTGTTTTAATATGGTTGTTTAGGAAAAGTAAAAAATTGATAAATTGAATTATATAGATAAAATTTAATAAAAATATATTATATTTATAATCCCTACTATAGGTATTATTAAATACATGATTATCTTTTAGATAAGGATCCAAGTCATCATCCACATAACGTTCCGGTAGTGGATGTTTAGCAGGCTGATCAAGTGGATCGATGAATGGTTGATCCTCATATGGATGATTATCAATTATAGAGGATGTTTTAATCATTTCAGTTGAACACATTTGAAAATTACAAGAATATTATATCTGATATGAGAATAGGTATTTGGATAGAGGATGTGGATATTGAATTGGATTTGATAAGAGCCCAAAATGAGTAAATGGTATATTTTTTTATAATTAAGATGTAAGGATTTGTGTGTTTGTGGTTGATGTTTTACCTCAATGAGAAGATGGAATCATATTTTTCAGGGGTCCACATCAAGATAGAGATTATGGTTGAGATTAGATCCTCATCCATGAAGGCATAGATGATGCAAGAGCATCTATCCTATCAATAGAGGAGTATGTCAAATATTAGAGTAAAAGATTTTGTTCAATATCTCTTTGATCATATTAACCAATAATTTTTTGAATGGGGATATCCTTGGAAGGAATCATGATGGGAACACTTCCCTTAAATATATTATACAATTACACCTTCTACATTGATTATTTACTTGGAGGTTCATAAAAAGGAAGTGGTGAGCGAGTAAATGAAATCATGAGGATGTTTCCCCCAAGAGGGAACCAAGAGGGTTCCTTCTTGTGGTAGTGTTTTTAGTGGCATGTTTCATTCTCCAAAAACATGGAATATTTGAATAGTTAGGGGTTTATACCAACATCATCCCATATTAGATTTTAGTTTCCATAAATTTCATATGGTATTTGGGGTCAATGACTTTTTTCTATCGTGTTCAAAACTATCATTAAGAACAATGCTTATTAGATTGTCAAGCTCCATTTGGATAAGGCATAAAGGTTTATTTCCATCCTCAATAGCAGTTACCAATGATTTCATTCAAACATCATGTGTATATGGATTATTGTACAACATAGGTAGATGATGTAGTAAGGCTCTAAAATTGGGATATTCCTCATGATTAGGTTCCTCAAGCTGTGCATGGTAATGCAGGCATCCCTTAAAGAGAGGAAGGAGATCTTTCCATGGTATGTTGTATGTAGTATAGGTAGTATCACAAGAAAATCAAGATATCCTTATAGGTATAAACCATGTATAATATTCCATTCTTATTTTATAGTTTTTTTCATGAGATTCATCGTTTTTATTTCTCCCTCTTTCTTCCATTATTTATGAATATATATAATGGTGAATTCTATTCCTCTATTATTGACTACACTAATCAGAGGCCATAACATAATCCATGATTTTTTCCATGGATGTGAACTAAGGATGATACACAATCATTCATGTTTGTACCTAATCTAGAATGAGATGCAGTGATACGATGTCATCACTCACATCAAAAAGTTTTATTATGTTCATGTCGTTGTGAATATTATTAGTGGAGTATTGTGTTCTTAGATGTATAAGGTTGTCTTGTAGTTTTTTTGGAGTTAGAGATTTTATGTTAGAAAAAGACATGTGGAGTCCCTTCTTTCAATGATGGCTGATATGGATATTGAGCCAGTGGGGTGTATGGAATATAAAGCTCCTATTGATGTTAGTGAAATATTAGATTTTTCCAATTGAATTAACTATAATACCCCCTCATTGGAATTTTTTGTTGGGTATAGAAATTCATCCCAGAACATCTATGATTTCAATGGAACCCTAAATAATGGTGCCTTATGAGTAATGCGATTTGAGGATTTATATTGAGGAATGAATACATAAAGGGAACATCTCGCTCGGTGTGTTACTATGGGGTGATCTGCTGCTTTTCCTATATAAAAAACATGGTAGTCTAAGGTTGTGTATATAATATCAAAGGTTGAATTATGTGATTGTTAAAAATAGTTTCCCTCTTCCAATGATATATGATCTTTTCAACCATATAATAGGGTAATGCAGGTTTTGAATGATTTTTCTGTGGTGTGGATGTCAAATGTTAAGGGTGAAAAATGGTGATATTGAAATGACTATCTTCAGATACAGTTATGGGAATATTGAGTTTATGGTCAGGCCTTTAGGTGTTATGAATTCTTCACCCTTTTTTTGGGTGATCATGAACTCTATGATTTGTGATTTAATAGATCGGTTCTTCATAATATTTTCTGATGATATCATGATCAAGTGAATGTTAGAAGATGATCATTTCAATCATCTCAAAGTTGTCATGATGATTATTTGGTACCACCAGCACTATGGAAAGATGTCCATGTGTATGTTCTAGACATGGTAGGTCCATTTACATGGGCATGTGGTGCCTTAGAACGGTTTGGTAGTTAACACAAAAATGGTCAACATATATATTATTTTGGGCAACACCCATGAATGTGGTAGTTTTTAAGAACCTGCTTTTCTCTATAAAATAGTTCGAATATTCTTGATGATATTCCAGAGCAGCTCCTTCCGAATGCGTGCGATTCCAAGCCCCGGTGTGGCCGTAATATAATATTCAGTGTGTTCACACTATAAACACCAAATAAGAATAATATATCCTAAACGGTAGCTCAGACTGGAAAACCGAGGGCAATGTTGCATCTGGGGCGTGTCGTTTACCCTAGGAGGGGTGTAATTTTCCCAAGCGTGGGCCTCCTCTGAAAAATAACACTAGGGGAATTTTCGTAATTTAGCGGCCTCGAGCATTGTGTTTTATAACATTCGAAAGTAGGATCGAATTAAAATTCTAAGACCACCGTTGTGCTTGGGAGGTGTTTTTGACCCTATCAGAGGATTACGCTCGACCCCGTCGAGAGTTTCAGATGCGGGTCAATTTGGGGGTTTAAATTAATTAATCTTTTTAATTAAGTTATCTTTATTTAATCCTAGAACCACACATCCATTCTTCTTCTTTATGATTCCGTTGTTGGAATATGTCTAAACAAAGGGGACCCCCTCACCAACCCTCTTCCATCCTCTCCTCCCCATGTTGGTGCATGGCTTCAGCAGATCTCTCACGAAGCTAGGAGTTACGCCCAACAAGGTAGGATAATTTTGTTTTCATATTAAGTTTTCTCATTGATTGAGCTCAATTTTTTGTGTCCAATTTCTGTCTATTTTTTGAGAGAAGCCCATAATCACGTAGTATGTGTTCTGAGCTTTCCGAAGAATCTTTCATATTTGAATTCTGAATTCTGAGGCGTCTGAAGCTGTCTGGCAAAAGTTCGAGGTTGATTTGACGTTTACTAGTGGATCTGGCTAGTCTGGTGAGTCTCTGGCGGTCCAGGGCTGTCGAGCGATGGTGTAGCAGGACGAATCGGAGCTGGCCGACATCAGATTCATTGGAAGATGGTGCGGGCTAGTGGCCAGGGCGGTCGGGGTCGAGGGTGTCGGCGTGAGTGGGTAGCGGCAGGTGGTCTGGCGCCAGAGGCATAGACGGTGGGGCGGCTGAGCATCGGCTCAGCGAGACGAATGCGCCAGCTGGCGCACGGGACATGGGGGGCATACCGCCCCTTTTTATGGTTGACACGAGTGGAGGTCCAGGGTCCCTCTGACCCCAGCCGGCAGACAGAACCCGCAACTCACAGGTCATGTGTAGGTAGAGATGTACTGGCTTAAGCTGGTCTGGGCTAGGCAGTCGGCCCATAGGAACCGTGGGACCGTTCATGCATGGTGGTCCGGCCGAAGTGTCTAGTCCCACTTGTTTTCATCTATTAAATATTAAAATGCTTCTAAAACATAGACCAGGTGTCAGATTGGTGTGCCTTTTCCAGAGACACATTCCTTGAGTCTATAAAATCCTTTTAAGATGGTTTCAAGGATTTTTTAATTCCGAGATGTGGGGATCAGTGGCTTGACAAGTACGTTAATTGGTTTAACATTTTTCTCTGAGGTTGTTGTTTTCGGAGGCATATAGACATCTGATGTTTGTATTGAGCACCATCAGTGGCGTTGTAACCATGGATTTGACAAAAATATATCCAAGGATTTTTCAGGTGTTGAAACCAGAGTTGAGGCATGGGCCCCACATCCCGTTGTTCGAGCTGCACACAGGTATTTTCAAACCTTTTTATGGAATGTACGTTCGGGGTGTGCAAGTAGTCGATTCTGGGTGTTTTTCTTTGGGAATTGCAATGACACAATCTGCCCACTTTAATTCAACACAGTGGATCGGGCCCTACGTGGTTCGTTTGGGCATTGGTGGTTAATTCCATCTTTATCACTGGGTGTCCATCATAGACATGTGATTAGTCATTCTTGTATACTATTCTGAGAGATCGCAATGGTGTGATCTATTTTTTGTGTTTTAGGACTGTGATGTGGGTCCCACGTAGCACCGCTCGTGTGCCGTGCAGCGAAATGCATCATTTTCTCTGGACATCCATTCCAAGCGTTCAAGAAGTCTATATGACATGTTTTTCTTAGGTTATTTCAATGGTACGATGTGCTTGACTATTTTTGAGACCGAGGCTTTGGACTAGGGGATGCCGTTCGGGTGTAAAGCTGTGTTGGACAACTTCTCCGTCAGATATCCATTTGAGATGAGTGGATAGTACATCTCACATTTTTTACATGAGGATTACAATAGTTCGATTCGTTTGGATGTGCGGAGCCTCATTCCAGATCTCGTAAAATGTGGAGGGATGAAAGGTGTATGGGTGAAAGTTATTTCTGTGGTGTCTGCAGAGAACCCCAGGCATGTGATTTTGATCACTCTTATGAGAGTGAATTAAATGTTTAAACATATTTGGTTGGCCGTTCTAGGGTCGTGGTTGAATCAAATTAGAGAACATACATTTTCTCCCTTTTGCGTGGATGTTAGACATCTTGTGCACAATAGCCTTTTTGCTGGGAATGTGGTATACTTTGGGAGTATACGATTTTTCTAGGATGTATATGTTGTAGTTTGAACCCTAGAATATTGGTGTATGTTGGTTGGAGATGATATAGGGCCACACGTCGTGAGGGCCCCATGTTATTGTCGTGTTCTACTTTACGTACCTTTTACGTGTCGTGATGTAGAGGGTTCTTCTATTAACGATTGTTTAGACTAGTAGGGTGGAGTGGTTTCCCCTATTTCTGTTCTAGATGGATTGATCAGCAGAGTTTTTTGGGTTCCCATGTTCCTTTAGTCATGTGGGTTTTCAGTATCACGTCCCATCGTGTTCCTGGGTATGGTTATTGTGGATTCGTGGTGACCAATAATTTACGTGGGCATCAATTATCTACCCAGGAGGTTTTTTCCAGTAGGGTATGGCGCCCCAGTGAGCCTGGGGGTAGATTCCCAAGCTGAGTATCGAGATCAAATCCTCCTTCTACGATCTACCATGACCTGTTTCCCTTGGCAGAGCTTTTGGTATATGCGTGACCCACACTACACAGACATTGATCCCCTAATAGATGAATTGTTATGGAGTTGGGTGGTTCTGTGATACCAACTCCATGTTATGTTGGCCAGTATTGTACCATCCATTAGGGATGGATAGAGTAGTTATGGGTTTACCCTCCAGCGGTGCTGCGCAGTGGGTTTCCCATTGACCACTTAGGGTTTACCCTCTAACAGTGACTGGGAAGTGGGTTACCTGATGACTTCTTAGGGTATACCGTCTAGTAGAGACTGGGCAGTAGGGTTACCCAAAGAACACTGACGGTTTACCCTCTAGCAGAGACTGGGCAGTGGGATACCTGATGAACTCCCAGGGATTATCCTCTAGTAAAGACTGGGAAGTGGGTTACTCGAAGACCTCTAAGGGTTTACCCTCCATGAGAGACTAGGTAGTGGGTTACCTGAAGACCTATTAGGGTTAACCCTCCAATAGAGATTGGGTAGTGGGTTACCCGATGACCTCTTGTTGTTTACCCTCTAGCAGAGACTTAGTCCAACGGGGCTGGGAAGTGGGTTACCCGGCGTATTCTTTCAGGCTCATTCATTTCTACTAGTCTAGTCTGTGTCTTTTCTCTATGACTACTAGAGTGGAACCCTTGGTTGTACGGGTCAGTAATGTGATTGATTTTACTTTTAGAAGACCTCTCTACAGTGTGATAGTGAATAGGTGTGGTTTGACTTTCCCTTGAACTCTCAAGTACGAGGGGCTCTTTCCACACCATGACGCATCCTTGTGATGTGGCCTAAAATCGTGTGGGCGAGTCAGTGCCACCCAATGAGGATAGTGTCAGGGTGCGGTGAGTTGAGCCCCTTGGCTTGCAGTACATGTCAGACATTCAGGATGCTGGGCATCGATGGTGTTTACTTCTGGGACTGTTGGCTAATCACTTTCTTGGGCTGAGCTACAGGATGAAGATCCCCATATGATGTTGTTCAGGATTATTGATTGAGCATATGGATATGCATATACCTTGTTCCAGTACCCACTCCATTGGTTTGGTTACTCTCCTTCTAGTAGAGGTGATGACGTGTGGGGTATTCCATGTGTTTTTCGTGTCCAGCTTCTCGTTGTTGGATGAGCCTAATCTAATACATTAGGCAGCGAAGACTTGAGGATAGGTTTCATCTTCTCACTATTTCATACTCTTTCTATTTTGACTATCCCAATTCCTTTATCTTGTTGTGTTGAGGTATTACTCTACTGTAATATTTATATCATTGTCTATTGTTCTCCTTTACTATTCCATGATCGATCTACTTCTCACCTCTTCAGTGCCTCATTTTTTCCTCCCACGAGCCTTCCGGGTATACTTATGAGTATTTTTATACTCACCCTTGATTGGACTTTTCCCGCACATGTTGTGCCCTCGAAGATGAAATATAGGTTTCTCATCAATACAAAGGACCATAGGAGTTCGGGAGCTTGGACCATGTCCAGTGGTCGTAGTCGGGTTCCATATGTGGGACTCTCCAGGTTGTTTTACTTTTGATTACCTATTTTTGGGTTGTGGCACTTTTCTGGTTAGGCATGAGTTTTGCCCTATTTCTTTTCAGTTTACCTTCAACACTCACTAGTACTATTTTGAGGTTGATGCACCTTTGTGGTTAGTTTATACTGGTTGGTACTTTAGTTTTCCTTATACCCTACACATCTACATTGAGTGGGTTGCGTGTGTGTGTACAGGTACTTAGGAAAAGGAATCTCTGAGTTGTTTAGCCTTCGGTGCTTGTCACCAGCCCCTGACCAATGGTGGCGGGCATGGGGTAGTTGTAACTCGATCTTGGGAAGGGTTGGGTCGTAAAAATGTGGTATCAGAGGCGGTTCATTCCTTGGGAAATTATTCGGACATCCCTAGAATAGGAATTGGTCGGGATCTAGGGCAACAATGTCAAAGGGTATTGAGAGTGGCTCTCAGGCCAAGGAGACCATCGATGGTGCGATAGCCGACGTATCCATTAACGAAGACCCTGATAACCCCCTTGTCGACTCGTCATGCTAAGATAGACGTTGTAGGGACAATTGGTTTGTGCATCACGTAGGATTGAGTCTTTGACTGTCCTTCATGAGTCATCTCCCCTTTGTTGTTAATATCATATAAAAATATCCTCATCTAATCATGGTGATCCTTGAAAACATTAAAGATGTCTCCGTGAAGACATCAAGTCAGGATACCAGGTTTTCTTTGTGACAATGACCCTGTGAGAGATGAGGCCTCAGTCAAGGACCCATCACGCGAGTCCCTTTCTCCGGGTTGGTCAGTAGCAGCACCCCCGCCCGGTGAGCAGCAGACAGCATTAGCCGAGAAGAACGATTTTGAGCGCGGGATGAGTGTGCTCCGTGAGCTTCAGTGGTAGGGATCGATGAGGTTCAGCAGTGATCCAGACCATTAGGCGGCATATGTTTTTCTAGAGACAGTTGTTCACCTCTTCAGGATTGTGCAGACGCCAACAGATCTAATGGTGTCTTTGGTCGCCAACCATTTCCATAAAGCAGCAGGGCGTTGGTGGAGTCTTGTGACTCAGTTACTCAATGAGTCATCACATTTTTGTGATGGCATTCATCTATTGTTTCATGAGGAGTTATACCCCTCCTTCTTACGCTCTGTTTGGATCCAGGAACTCCTGCTGTTTCAACATGGTGGGATGAATGTGACTGAGTACGCGACTAGGTTCGCGGACCATGCACATTTTTACATGGACATGGTCCATGATGGAACCTTTTGAGCACGAATGTTTGAGAAGGGTCTCCATATAGTGATTCATGCAATCATAGTAACTTTGGGAATTGCCACTTTTTCCGAGGTGCTCTAGGAGGTAGTGGTGACTGAGAATTTCCTGTCATGTTTTACAGTTGGTGGTGATAGTAGGCAAGACATAGCCGAGAGGTTTCCGAAGCTTGCAGGCACAAGAATACAGAACCTCGACACAGGTGGCCTTCCCAACACTGGTTTTGGAGACATTTTCATGCACCAATATGGCGGCAAAGCGCATGGCCTTAACCGAGGATACACTATTATGAGTGGACTCTAGGCCGTGGTCGTACACCACAGTGGTGCCGGAGGGCACCAGGGTATCCCAGAGAGCACCGGTGTTATGCTTGTGATGGGTGAGGTCACCTGGCATGGGACTGACTGACCATGTATGTTGAGAACAGCAGGAAGTCAGTAGGTGCACAACCAGGACAGAGGCAGCACCATGATCGGAGTAGCTCATAGAGAGGTGGTTCGAGTGGAGGAGTGGGGGGAGATGGTAGTGGGGGACGAATTTACAAGGTCTTCCCATCACCACTAGGCGGTTCACATCAGGCTACAGGTGTTGATAGTTGGGACAATGGATAACCGCGAGCATTCAATGTCTATGATCCTATAGAGCATGAAGTGACAAGAGGTATGCTTTATGACTCATCTGCTTTTTGCAGTAGAATTGTTAGACTCTATGTGTGAAATTATTTTTCTCCCTGCTCCTTGTTTAAGTTGTTACCAGGGTGAAGTAGGGCGTTGGGTGTAACTCTGTGTTGGTAGAGTAGGAGACATATAACCTTTTTCGTTAGTCAATGGTGTCGACTCCATCGCTTTCGGAGCATGTAAAAGTGTCATGGTTGTGGGACATCAACTATGAAAACTTGCGTGACAAGATATCCTTGGGTGTTTCACCATATTGATATTCTGATGGAGGGAATAACTGAGCATTGTTCTAGGTCCAAGCGGTGACTCTAGTCGTGGAGTGAGACGTAGAGGTTTGACTGGATAGGTGAGCTACCCCCGAGGGCCTTCGGGCTGTTTGAGATCATGTGAAGGGATAATGAGGTTATCTACATCGTTGCCCTACCCCTAAGGTTGGTTTTGGTGAATAGAATCTCCCACGTGACTTACCTGAGGAGATGTGTCTCTGATCCTATCCACATCATTGGAAAGGTAATACCTCACCTGAATAGATCAATTCTTTTGTTTGTGGTGACACAGAACTGTGCAAGAATTTTCCTGGGTATGAGAGAACTAGGTGTGGGATTAGTACCTAGTGTTGTTCCCTATTTTGGCTTTTCGAGGACAAAAATATTGAATGAGGGAATGATTTAAGAACCTATTTTCACCATAAAATAAATTGGGAAATTGTTGACATTATTTGGGAGCAGCTCCATCAGATGGCATGCGATTCCGAGCCCTGGTGTGGCCGGAATTAAATTTTTAGTGTGTTCACACTGGGTATGACAAAGAAGATGAATAACTCATAAAAGGTAGATAATACGGGAAAACAGTGGGCATGGTTGAGTTTGGAGCCTTTAGTTTACCACAGGAGTGGTGTAATTTTCGCAGGTGGGGGCCTCCTGTGAAAAATTCCATCGGGGCGTTTTCGTAATTTAGCAGCATCGGGCGTTATGTTTTATAGAATTAGAACAAAATCTCATATTAAAATTATGAGACCACTACTTTGCTCAGGAGGTGGTGTTTTCCCTAGGGGGGCTTATCCTTGTCCACGTCAAGAGTTTCAGATGCGGGTCAATTTGGGGGTTTAAATTAAGAAAACTTTTTAATTAAGTTTTCATTAATTAAACCTAAAACCACCCCTCCCATCTTATTTTTCTTTTTTCCTCTTGCTGAAGAAGTCTCAACCATGGAGATACCATAACCAACCCTTCTCCAAGAAGGTAGGATATTTTCATTTCCATTTTAATTTCCCCCATACTTAGAGCACAATTTGTAGCATAGAATTGCTACTTGTTTGTCGATTGAAGCCCATAATTGTGTAGTATGTGTTCTGAGCATTCTGACACATCTTTTGGATTTGAATTCTGAATTCTGAGGTTTTTGAACCTGTTCGACGAATGTTCGAGTTTTGGTGACTTTTTCCGGAGGATCTGGCTGGTCCGACGGGTCTCCGTCGGTCCAGGGAGGTAGAGCAGGGGCGCAACAGGGGGGATCGAAGCTGGCCGACGGTGGTTTCAGTGGAGGACGGAGTGGGAAAGTGTCCTGGGTGGCTGGGGTCAAGGACATCAGTGTGAGCGGGTAGTCGTAGCCGGCTGGCCTGTACAGGTGTGGATGGCTGGGAAGTCGTGCTTCAGTTGGGCAAGACGGAGGGACATGCTAGGGTGTGCAACACGAGGGCAGACGGGCCCTTTGGCCGGTTGAAGCGAGCGGAGGACCAGGGTCCTCATGACCCCGGATGTCAAACAGGACCCGTGACTTAGGGGTCCTGCGGAGGTAGAACCGGACCGGCTTTAGCCGGTCCGGGTGGGGTAGCCGCCATGCGCGAACTACGGGCCGGTTCAGGCATGATGGGTTGTCTGAACCGGCCCGGCACCCTTTTTTCTTCTATTAAATATTAAAACGCTCCAAAAAATTTGACCAGGTGTCAGATTCGCGTGCCGTCTAAGGAGACATGTTCCTTGAGTCGAGAAGAACCTTTTAATATGTTTTCAAAGGATTTTAATTTCCATGAAGAGGGGCTCGGTGGGGAGACACGTACGATAAGTGGTTTAGCATTTTTTCCGTGGTTCTTGTTTTGGACGGCAAAGACACATATAAAGTCCATTTTTAGAGTCTTCAGCGGAATTGTGACTCTGGCATCAAGATGATGTTTTCCAATGCGTTTTGAGGCATTGAAAATGGAGTTGAGGAATTGGACTCACAACCCATCGTTCGAGCTGCTCATAGATTTTTTCAAACTTTTTCGTCGGATGTCCGTTTGGGGTGTGAAAGCAGTCGATTCTAGGTGTTTTTTCTGAGGGCATTGCAATGGCAGAATCTGCCTCTTTAATTCAGCACAATGGGAGTGGGCCCCATAGGGGTCGTTTGGGAATTGGTGGTGAATTCCATCTTTATAACTGTGTCCTCATCTTGGATATGTGATTAGTAAATCTTGTGTACTATTCTGAGAGGATTGCAACAGTGTGATCAGTTTGATGCGTTTCAGGACCATGATGCAGGTCCCAAGTTGCACCGCTCGTGCATGGTGCAACTAAATACATCTTCTTCTATGGACATCAATTCCACGCGTGTAAGAAGTCAATTTGACATGTTTTTTTGAGGGGATCGCAATAGTGTGATGCGCCCAACTGTTTTCAGGACCGAGGCACAGGACCACAAGATGCCATTCATGTGTAAAGTGGTGTTGTAAAACATTTCCATTGGATATCCGTTTGAGGCGAGTGGATAGTCCATCATGCATGTTTTTTCATTAGGATTACAATAGTGTGATCCGTTTAGATGTGCAGAGCCTCATTAGAGGTATTTTTTAATGTGGAGACATGTATGGTGTATGGGTGGAAGTTCATTTCATGGTGTCTGTAGAGAACCCTTTCCGTGTTATTGTGAGCACTCATGTGAAAGTAAAGTAAATTATTTAAGAAGCCTGGTTGGCCGTACTAGAATTGTGGTTGAAACAAGTTGGAGAACGTACATTTTCTCCCTCTTTGTGTGGACCTTGGACATAGTGTGCACAATAGCCTTTGGACTGGGAATGTAGTATACTCATGTAGTATACGGGAGTGCCTGGAGGTACATATTGTAGTTTTTACCTGATAATGTTGGTGTACATGGGTTGGAGATATGATAAGGCCACATGTCCTGAGTGCCCCATGTGTGTGTTGTGTTCTTCTTTACATACCTTTGAAATCTCGTTATGCAGAGGGTCATTCTGTTAATGATGGTTTAGACCAGTAGGGTGGAGTGGTTTCCCCTGTTTCTGTTCTTGACAATTTGATCAGCGGAGTTGTTTGGGATCCCCTATTCCTTTAGGCGTGTGGGATTTCAGTATCACGTCCCTTCGTGTTCCCGGTTAGGGTAATTAATGATTCACTGTGACCAAATATATAGACAAGTGTGATTTACATATAACATTTCATTATTTTAAGCATACATAATCATCAGAGTACAAGAGAAGGATCGTTAAGTCTAGTTTTTAGGAAGACTAGGTACATATAACATAAAACATGGGGTTAAGAATAAATTCATTATTTAATATCCATAATGAGATCATGACTTCCTTTGAGCCCTTACATCTCTACAGGGTACCCTGGGGAACTCATGAACAAATGGATGAGCTAAAAATTTCTAGTATGAAAATGAACATAAGGATACATCTCAAGCACATGAGTTAAGAGGAATGACATAATGATATCCAAAGCATGAAACATATGAAATCATTTAATATAATAATGGGATCATATGAACATGGAATAATATAAATGTGGAGAATCATAAATCATATCTTTATTATGGGTCCAGGTTAACCGCCAATCCCTTTTCCCATTTAAGTACGGGACAAGGCTAACCGCCAATCCCATTTCACATCGCATCTCATGAGACTTATCCTTACCCAATGCATTGGAGTGCAATCTGGGTGCACCCATATCAACATATTCATGAATATTCCTACAACATAAGTAATCTTTCCACATAAATAATCATACATAATCAACCATACATAAACATATGGTTACCCATGGAAAGAATTTGGTACCACAATCATGACATAAAACATTACCAATGGGCGTATCAAGAAAGTGTCCATGAAAGGAAGGGATTAGAATATACATGGACATTAATAGGGTATAATAGGCATATAACATGGTAATTTGTGTCAAATAGAAGTGAAAACATATTAGAAATGTATTTTAGAAACATTAGCATTAAAAAAATTTGTGTGGTTTTAAGGAAAACACTCTAGAGATTTTCAAATAGAAAAGAGGACATTATTTTATATAAAGACATAATTGAACCAAAAAGGATTTCATAATAAAAATTCTGATTTTATAAAGAAAATTGGGTCTTGAAACAGCGGATAGAGTGAACATGAAATTTGGGTAAAAATTAGGGAAGTCCCCCTAAAACAGGTTTACTTATCAGAAAGATCAAATGAGGGAATCTATCAAAAACATGTATATCAATGAATGAATGTGATGAAAGGGTCTTGATATAAGAATATTTTTAAAATAACCAGAATTCATAAGACTCACATAGTAAGATATGATAACACCATTTTGAATGAAAGATAGGAAAACCGAAAGATCAAAGAAGGTTTGGGTGGAATTCGTTACGATTTCATCAACATTGAGTCAGGTGGGACCAAGAGGGAATGATGAGGTAGAAATGGGTTTATCATCACTTATAAATCCAGAATGAAGAATGGATGAGGTTCTTAAACATACCCCATCGTTGTCTAGTACACATATAAAGACCTTGTATAGAGGACAATCTTGATTATGAGAGAAAAGGAGAGGATCCCTTACCTCAAATATGGTGGTGATCTCCACTTGTTATTAATGACCTGAATAAACAAATTAGGATTATTAATTCATATGTCCCGAACCTATTATAAATGTAATAGATTTATTATAACCATTTTTATTTCATTAAAATCCTTTTTGATTAGTTATAAGGTTCAATTTCATTGTTCGAGCACATTTTTTTACATGGAATTAAAATATCGGTTCTATAATATTCAAATTTTGGATTTTATGCAAGATGAAAGTGGTTTTCCAGAATTGAAGTAACATTATTTAGTTCATATCCTGGAGATTATATTATTTTAATTTTAATTAGGTTACTTATAGTGATGTCGAATTATTATATATATAACTTTAGTGATAACCGTTTTTTTATCATTGGATTTGGTTAAAAAGAATGTTTTTTTTATTATAACATAATTCCATTTGTACCAAAAGATTACAGAAAAAAAACATAGGATATGTTAAATATAAAATATTCTGGTTCAACCATAACACAATTGGTTTCATGACTAGAATTAATGATAATAACAAAAATTGATAATCCTTTGTCCTTGAATGTGATAAATTAGCACATCTTAAACAGTGCATTCATTTCATTCAAATAAAAGTGTGGGGAAAAGAGAGAAGATAATGAAGTTTACCACTACCAAGAATAAATAAAATTATATGTATCCTCCTGGATTTAACATACTACTGTGGTTAATGGAGGTGAGGAAAGAAAATAAAATGAAAATAACATCAAAGAAAAGAAGAAATCAGGAAGAGGAATTTTACCTCTTGATACTTTTTTCCTTTGAGAACCTCTTAAAGGGAGAGGTTTTGGTGTTTTGAGGAGGCCGAGAGATTTTGGACGTGGGGGAGGAACTTGGAGAGATATTGGGGCCGAATTTAGAGATGTCTTGCACCTTGAGAGGAGTGGAGAGAAGAGGGAGTGAATGGGGTTTTTATAGTGGAGGATAGGAGGGATTTAATGATACTATCATCCTTAATTTATTATTTCTACACAAGAAAATGAATAGTAAGTATTCCATGAACAAGAATAGTAAATAGTTCATGTGAATTCAAACCATGGGTGGTGACATCCACCATGATTCTAGGAATAGTTTATTTAGCTTATAATGTATATATACGGTAAATTACCTTATTTTACTAATCATCAAAAATTAAAGTATTTTAGAAAAATCTCAAAAATTCACCCTACCAATTTTTCGACACGTAGAATCCAAAAAATGAAGTCCATTTTTCAAAAATAATTTTTTAAATAATAATTTTTTAATATTTAATTAAAATCATAATTTATTATCAAAAACCCTATTTAGAACATGCATTAATTCATTCTAAAACATAGGTATATTGTACTTCCAACTTGGATATTTTTTTTATACTATCATAGTTAGGTTACTATTCATTATGGTATATCACTATTCATAAGTGTATGTTTCTATTCATAAGGGTAGGTTACTAATCAACAAAAATTATTTTTTTCTATTATAATCAAAAAACATCTTGAACGCTACTATGTATGATAGATTTTTAAAATTCCAAATATAGAAGTGACAAACATATGTTTAAAGGAAAATTATCACTTAGAAGTTCATTATTATGTGATTATATGCCATATTTATATGAAGGTAATTTCTGTTAAAATAATTGCGTCATTACATTCTTCCCCCCTTACGAAATTTCACCCGCGAAATTTCATTTTACATTTTAGTCCAAAAATAAATAAGGGTACTTTTCATTCATTGCTTCCTCCAATTCCCATGTTGCTTCCTCAAACATATGGTTCCTTCACAATACTTTGACAAGATGGGTTGTCTTGTTGCGTCAAACCTTATCTCTCCGATCCAGAATCATTACTGGCTATTCCTCATTGGTGACATCATCTTCCAGTTGAACCACCTCTGGGTTTATGTCATGTGAGGAATCGGGCATATACATCCTCAAGAGTGATACATGAAAAATAGCATGATCTCAAGCCATATTCAGTGGAAGTGAAAGATGATAGGCCACAGATTCGATGTGGTCAAGGATATCAATGGGGCTAATATACCCTGGACTATGCTTCCCTTTCTTCCCGAATCACATGACTCTCTTCCATGAAGATATTCGATGAAATAAATTGACTCCAACATCGAACTCCAAGTCCCTTCGATGGTTGTCAACATAGATATTTTTCCGACTTGGAGCATCATTGATGTGTTTCTAGATGACATGAACTTTCTCTATCATATCTTGAACAAGATCGGGTCCATGTATCTTTCCTTCTACAACTTCTTCCCAACAGGTTGGAGTTCTACAACACATTCCATACTGAACTTCATATGGAGAAATCTGAATACTCGAGTGGATGCTATTATTGTATGAGAAATCATCCAATGAGAGATGCTGACACCAACCACCGTTGAATTCAATAGAGCATGCTCATAGCATATTTTCAAGCGCTTGAATAGTCCTTTCAGATTGGCCATCAATTTGGGGGTCATAGGTCATGCTGAAATTTTGTTCAGTACTCAAATAATATTGAAGACTCCTGAATTTAGATATGAAACATGGATCGCGGCCGGAGACAATTGAAAGTGGAACACCATGCAGTCTTAGCAGTTCCTTCATGTTTTCTTTGCATGTTGTCCAAGAGAGAGATCTTCCTGAGTAGCGATGAAATGGGATGCCTTGGTGAGTTGGTCAACCACAACCCATATTGAATTATTTCCCTTTGACATCTTCGGGAGACCCGTGAAAAAGTACATTGTAACATTTTCCCATTTCCACATGGGTATAGGAAATGATTGCATCATAGATTTGGACTTTTGTCTCTCACCTTTAACATTCTAACATACCAAGCACCTTGATATGTATTCTATAATCTCCTTCTACATGTTATCCCACCTGAATTGTTCTCAGAGATCACAGTATATTTTGGTACTCCTAGGATGGATATAGAAATCCGAGAAATATGCATCATTCAATAGCTCCTTCTTTATCTATGGATCATATGGTACACATAATCATGTCTCAAAACTTACAACTCCTTCCTCATCAATTTTGAAATCGTAGGATTTCCCATTTTTAACAACTTCCACCCTTTTCTGAATTTCCACATCATTTCTTTGAGAAACATTTATTTTTCTCCATTAGGGATTGTAGAGAAATCATTTGAGAATGGATTGATGATATTCCTCCTTTTATGATTCCCATTTCCATCCTTTTAAAATCTAAGATGACCATATACTTTTCAAATCTCATCATTAATAAAGATGCATGATCATTTCTACATAGAGAATCCGCCACCTTATTTGCAATACTAGCTTGGTAGTTGATTGAACAGTAATAATCCTTGATGAGATCTATCCATCTTCGTTGGTGCATATTAATCTCTTCCGGTGTGAATATATATTAGAGACTATTGTGGTCAGTATATATCTCACATTTCTTCTCATAGAGATAATTCCGCCAGATTTTCAACGCAATGATCATCACCGCCAACTCCAGATCATGTGTGGGATAGTTTTTCTTGTGGGGTTTCATCTTCCTTGAGGCATGTGATATCACTTTTTAATTTTCCATTAGCACACAACCTATTCCTTTTATATGCATCACTATACACCACAAAGTGTTCTCCACTTGAAGGGATTGTGAGTACTGGTGTGGTGATATTCCTCTTGTTCAACTCCTTGAAACATTCTTCATATTCCTATGTCCAGACGAACATTACTCCCTTCTGTGTCATCATGGTCATTTTGTTTGAAAATCCTGAAATGTTCTTTAAGAATCGTCGTTAATACCCAGCTAGACCTAAAAAGCAGCAGATCTCTGTTACAAAAGTTCGCCTCGGCCACTCTTCAATTTCCGTTGTCATGGAAGGGTCCATAGATATCACATTCTTGGTGATAACATGTCCCAATAATGATACTTCCTTCATCCAGAATTCACATTTACTGTACTTTTCATATAAATTCTCCCTTCACAAAGTCGTTAACACATTTTCCAAATTCTCCTCTTGTTCCTCCTTTCTCTCTGAGTATATCAGAATATCATCAACAAATACCAGCACAAATTTGTTGAGGTAATCTCTAAATACACTATTCCTTAAATCCATAAAAATTGATGGAACATTAGTGAGTCCAAAGTGCATCACTTTGAACTCACAGTGTCCGTACATTGTTCGAATGGTAGTCTTGGGAATATCGTCTTTCCTCACAATTACTTGGTGATATCCTGACTGAAGGTCCAACATAGAGAAATAAATGTCCCCACAAAGTTGATCGAACAAGTCATCTATCCATGGAAGGATATACTTGTTATTTATAGTGATTTTATTGAGCTCACGATAATCAAGTTAGAGGTGCATTGATACATCCTTATTTTTGACGAAGAGGACTTCCGCACCCCACAGTGAAGCACTCAGGTGTATAAAACCCTTCTCCATGTTCTCCTGTAACTGCTTATTTTGCACTTCCAGCTCTACGGTTGCCATTCTGTAATGTGTATTTGAGATTGGAAGAGATCCAGGGATGTGTTCATTTGATAACTCATCCTCTCGGTCATGGGGAAGACCATGAAACTCTTCAAGGAATACATCAGTGTAATCTGTTATGAAGGTTATGTCTTAAAGCATGATTCTCACCATTGCCTCAATAATTTGAGCTAGGTATGCATGATCATAATATAGAAATATCCAAACATGATATGAAGATTCTAAAGGTGGCTCATTTTCCTCATTGCACTTGTAAATAATTGGAGGATGCTTTGGGATTTGAAGAGTAATCTTCCTTTCCCAGCAGTTGATGTTGCCCTTGTATAATGATAGCCAATCCATGCCCAAGATAGCATCAAATTCCACTAAAGGGGGTATGAAAATATTTTCTGGGAGGTTCAGTCCACAAACATTAACCGAGGAGGAGTTATAAACCATGAATGCAATAATTTCCCAACTCGCTGTTCTCACAGATAAAATTTACTCTATATTTTGACATGGTGTTTGAATAGTTCTACTAAACTTGCAAGATATGAACGAATGTATAGAACCATAATCAAATAGTATTTCAACTATTCATGAATGAATAACAAGAGTACCTATCACCACATAGTTTTCCAGATCCACCCCAGTAGTAGTGATAGAATACACCCTTTATTGTTTCCTTAGAGGTTGTTGCCGATTTCCTCCAATAATCCTCGGCTTAGGTAAATTGTTCCCATAATTCCCATGCTCCTTGCAGTTAAAACGTTTCACTACACGCTTAGTGTTGATCTGAACCTTCCATTATTCTTCATTATTAGTGGGATTTTTCATATCTCTTTAGTAGTTCTTGTTCAGATGACTAAACATTCCGCATTTCATGCAATTCTTGGTTCTCTTAAGACAGTTACCAAGATGCTTCTTCCCACAATTCTAGAAAATGGGAAATTGAGGCTTATTCCATCATGGGATTTTCTTGATGGACCTCCCATGTTGTTTTCAATATTCCAATTCTTGTCACTAGGCCCATGTGACCACTGAGAATCTCTAATCTCCATTTCAATCTTGAGGGAACAATGAACAATGTCCCCATAATTGCTGATGTCTCAAATTTCCAATGATTTTCATAGACTTGGCATTATTCCACTAATGAAGCATCCCACAATGCATTCGGTGTTCATGACAAGGCCAGATGAGTACCTTGAAAGCCTTGTAAAGTTCGCTTCATACGCCCCGATGGACTCATCTTCCTTCTTCTTGAGTCCAAGGAACTCTCTTCCCATCTTGTGACGGAGGGTTCATGTAGAGACCTGAAGCCTGACGTACATTGACATTACATTACTTTTGCGGAATACTTAGTACAATACAAAAAACACACACACAAGGACCGTAATAGTTTAGTGTCTTTGGAAACTCGGAACGTAATCTTCTAATCGTGGTGAAAGATCTTCAATATCTCCCATAAATATCTTCCATTTTTTCCTACCTAAAACCTTTCTTTATATCCCGAGGAAAAGAAAACATAAAAGGGTGAGCTCAAATGCTCAGTAAGGGTAAGAAAAAGAAAAATCAATCACATAATATTCATAAGAACATAACTTTTGGAAATCATAACCTGCAAAAGAGAGCATAATTTCATATCATGGGATAAATAATAGTAGTGAAATGAAATCCCAATAAGAATAACTTAAAACATGAAACATTGTGGCATACACAAATAATCATAGAGAATCATTTCTTGTTAGTCAAGACTCATTTCCAAGACTATCTTAGTGGACAAAGTCCCTTTCTGAACCGAGTCACCCTCGTTCCAGTCCTGTTTCACTGAACCGGTATAACCTACCATTCCAGCCATGTCTATCTCATGAGATATAAAATCTCAACCCAATGCATTGGAGGGAGATATAGGTCCCACCCATCTTATAATGAATCCTTTCTTATGTGTGCCACATAATCATAAATCATACATCATCGCATAACACATGTAACAAAAATGGGATTCTTGAAACATCATGACATCATAAAACAAATCTTATAAGGAAAATGACTTCATAAAAATAATTCCCTCACAATATAATCAAATCAATGTAATTAAAGGGATAAAAACAGAACCCTTTATTATCATAGATGGAAAATAATTTTGATAAAACACTTGAACTTCATTCTTGAGGAAAATATCCTTTCTACTTCAAAAACACTTTTCCTTTCTTAACATGTCATAAAATTTTAAACTAAAAGAAGTGGATTAAAAATAAACTTGAAAACATGTAAAGGAAGCTTCTTGGAAATAATTTTTTAAAAATCCATTCATGTCGTATAAGTTAAAAAAAACATTCTTCGTACTTTTGTCGGAAAAACCAAAAAGTACCTCGTATGAAAAACGACAAAAGATTCCTTTCATATCTTTTACTAAAAACTCACCGAAGGGTAAAATTGGATTTAAAAAATTGTAGGTGGATAAAAATAATATTACATATTGAGTAACATGGATGTGGATGATAAAATACACCCCAGTAAAGTACAAAGTATAAACAATCTCGGATAGAAATGAGATTGTGATATTTCCCTTACCTTAGGTCCGATTTGCTTTGTACGTGTCCGAATCTCCAGTATAATGGTTTAAATAATGTTATTGACTTATTCCAGAATCATACATATTGATATGATATCATATATGGTCATATTCTTAGCTTCTTGTTAGTAATATTTCATTGTTACTTGTTACTCGGGTCTTTATTGCCTTTTGTTCTTATGTGTGTTTTGCCGAATACATTCTTATTATTCTTTTAAGGTTATAGATACCTTATATCCAGAATGGTATTAGTGTAACATATATCATATTTATTCATTCAATTCATTTATATAATTACTATGTAATGATGATCATGTAGAACGAGTCGCATCACATCGTGGAGACGGTATTCCGTACGTACGCACGACTGATGATATCGTTCCTATGATCGTGGAACTATATTGGAGTATATATATATTATTTCAGTATCAATATTAATTTATAATAATCATAAATAGTTACTCATTACACCATTATACCCATCCTTGTAAAGTGATTGTGGAAAAATAGATTACACCACGGCGTGGAGACGGTATTCCGTACGTACGCACGCGCAGTGATTTCATTTTTCCGTAGGATGGATAAAAGGTGAATTAGGGTTGTTTCATATTTATAATAACATATCAGTATGTAAGTAATACTTATTTTATTACTTTATCATAAAACAACTAAAGAAGAAGAAGTTGAAGAAGAAAGAAATTGAAAAGATCGGTAATGGATATTACCTCTTCTTTGGAACGCCTCTTTGAATCCTCCACTTAGGGATCTAAGATTGGTCTTTGAAGACGACCAGGACCTCTAGGATTATTCTAGGGAAGTGGAGAGGAGAAAATGGCAGGGGTTGGCCGAGCTTGAGTGCTCAAATTGGTGTGAGGAGGAGGGGGAGGAGGTGCCCTTTTATAAGGGAGGAGAGGGGCACCTTAGGAATATCTCAAAATATTATTTTATATTAAAGTCAAAATCGGTTTATAATGGTTCCAAAGGGTCTTATTTCGAAGATAAAGTGGGTATGGGTCGAAATATTATCAACCAATAGGATTTAGACATGTTTAGGGTATTATGTTAACCTTATCAATTAGATTTAACTCTAAGTTAAATAATTTAACTTTTACCGTGTCTTTTTGTTTTCTTTCACTATATGGTTAATACACTTACTATAACATGCCAAACTAACCCCAAATTGTTTATTATTAATATATATATCCTTATCTAAGTCATTTTTCCGAACCTTAGATTTTTAGGAATAAAATAACAATTAATAATATAATATTTGCTTTAAAAACTATTTTGTTTCAATTTTGACACTATTTGATATATGATTTTTGTGAAAGTCATAACAGAATTATATGTTCGAACCAAGTTGATTAAATCAACACTAATATAGCATAGTAACCTAGGAATTTTTTTTAATTCATAAAAAGTCTCAAATTACATTTATTTTTGTGTTTATAACATCAATTATGTCAATATTTCATTAATAAGATAATTACTGCATCATCATTGTGTCATAATTAAATTAAATTATTTAATGTCTAAAAATTATAAATAAAATACCATTATGTAGGAAATCTTTTTATATTTCTAATGAATATTTATAGTCGAATTTATCTTATGTATAACCCCATATTAAAAATGATTTACTTATTAAACATTGATTTTAACTATTTTAACCCTTCTTTAAATAAATTAATAATAAATGTCCTAATCTAATCCAAGTGGGCCTAAATGATAATATTTTATACTTAAGGTTGTCTTTGGTCGAGATAAAATTGTCCAATAGAATTAGGACATGTGTTAGGGTAATATTAATATCATTCTTACCCTTAATTACCCTATTTACTTTTAACCGTGGTAAATAAAAGTAAAAAGTTACTATTCACCAAAAATTATTTTCATCTCATTGAACCGCATTTTCCTTACTGACATCAACCGTGTCTCTCGGATTTTTGAAATTCCATTCACAGAAGCGGTAAAATTATGTTTTATGAAAAATTAAGTTTTTTAACTACCACTTAGTAGTTTCACTATTCATCAAAAATTGATGTTTTTCAGAACAATGCCAAAATTTCATCCTAAGTTATATTTCATATTCCGAATTCAAAAATGAAGTCTATTTTACCAAATTCATAACATAGAAGTTGCATTAATTAATTTTATAATTAAATCCCGCTGTTAAAACAAATAGCGTGTTTTTAAGAAACAATATCTATCGAAAGATTGACACTTGATTATGTCTGGTTTAAATGTGAAATTACAACCAATGACCAAAATTGAATTAATTTGTAAAAATATATTCTAAATATACTTTAAAACCACTCAAACTATTAATTATTTCGATTAAAAAAGTTTTTTTTAATTATAATTTAGTAATTTTCACTATTCATCAGAATATGAATGTTATCCGAAAAGTACCAAAATTTCATCTTAGGCTAAATTCGACAGTCCGAATCCAAAAATGAAGTCCATTTTGACAGCTAAATTTTCTAAAATTTAAAAAGTGGTTATTACTATTCATAACGGCTAGTTTTAATAATATTTTAATAGCATATCGTTGTTTCGTGAAACTCAGTATTGCGTACTACACACGCTATCGAGGAAGGTTGCGATTGCGTGTAATGCAAGGCAAGTCAAGGATGCATGTTGTGCAAGCTCCTTTTGGTGTAGCGTACAACACAAGACATTAATAAAATTAAAAAGAATATTTTTCATAAAATCTCGGGCTGTTACATTCTACCCCCCTTAAAATGAATTTCACCCTCGAAATTCATCGGGGTTATAAATGGTTTACTATTAGAAAGTTTCTTTAATAGAAACCCACATCGTAAAAAGGAATATCAAAACCAATCTTTAAAAACAAACGTATGAAATGTAACGGTTACCCAAATAAACTAATCATTGGGTTTCCACATAGGTGAAAATATGGATATGGAAGAGAAATCTAACCATCCTGTTTTGATGGAGAGTGGTAGAGAACATGGCAATGGAAAATCCAGTAATCACAAATCCATAGATTTGTGATGATATAAGGTACCATCTGATTCATCAGGTATAAGATCACTAGGACAACATTTTTGGTTTTCAAGATCGTTTCCCTAAAGTTAATGAATTAGAATAAATACTTACTTTATTTTGGTACAATCTCACTGTTGTTCGTGCCTTTAACAATTTCCACTTCATCTCTTAAATAAATGAAGTTGAATTTGTTATTCGTGATGTGTTAGCAGATCTTGTGATAGAATGACGGGTCATTCCATCTGTCTCAAACAAAACTTTAGCAAAAATTATATACATAAGTTGATCTATAGTGAGATTAATCATATATGGTTCCTAAAATGGACATTATACTTCATATATCATACTACTTAATATAATAAAACTAGTTTCTACTAAACAGGGACTTCCTGTAGGCCAGTGGTAGGAAATAAAGGCTAGTCGCACTTCAGTTGTGGGTTCGATTCCCACAGCCTTGTCCGACGCGATGGGCTGTCGCCCGTCCTGCAGGTTGTCCTTTTTCTAAAACTATATTACTATAACATCTCATCAATAATATCACAAAACTTCTATAATTAAACAATACTAACTTATGTCTAACATAATCCATTCCACTCTTTAGGCTTATCCATAATACTGCAGTCCACTCTCATAACATAGTGAAAACGATTACCAGAGATTTAACACCATCGTCGATCCCCATATATCATAAGATATGTTTTGTTGGTCACATTCCAAACAATCAAAGTCCTTAATCTTGTATTCTCTTGAATACCTTAGTGAAAACATGAATGCAGTTAAAAGTTAACACTTTCCACATACCAAAATCCTCAAAATTCTATATACACAAACCATGATATCACTTAGTCCTTATATCAATCATGAGCTCATGAATACTGTCAAACATTTTGTTTTCTCGTTTTCCCTTCATTATGCTCATATCATCTTATTTCCAAAAATATCTCAATTACTTTGAATACCACATTAGACCAATACATAAATATTCCAATATTCCATGATAAAATATTATTTTGGACTCCCATTACATAAACACTTAATCATTCCACCACATCGTTGTCATATTCAACATCGCCAATAGTGATCGCATGTGACTTCCCTTTGTCCTTTGCCTTCAGTGGTTGCTCATGTTGATCATCACTAACCATTGGATTAGGGCATTTATTGGCATAATGTCCCATCTCCTTGCACTTGAAACATTGAAGTGTTGGTGGTGCGTTCTCTGCAGTGTTTGCTTTGTTCACATCATTAGAAACCCTTTTTCCATTACTTCGACACTCAGCTACTCGATGACCTTCTTTTCCACACTTAAAACATTTTCTAGTCCCTATAAGACAATCTCCTCCATGCTTATTTCCACACTTTGAGCATAAGGAAACATTCATCTTCTTTTCACCATTATTCTGAGATTTCTCCTTGAACTCCATCATTTGTTTCTTGTCAAAACCATGAGATGGATATGTAACACCAACTTCCATTTTGTAACAGCCCAAGATTTTATAAAAAATATTCTTTTTAATTTTATTAATGTCTTTTGTTGTATGCTACACCAAAAGGAGCTTGCACAACATGCATCCTTGACTTGCCTTGCATTACACGCAATCGCGACCTTCCTCGATAGCGTGTGTAATACGCAATACCGAGTTTCACTAAACAACGATATGCTATTAAAATATTATTAAAACTAGCCGGTATGAATAGTAATAACCACTTTTTAAAATTCTGTAAATCTTATTTTTCAAAATGAACTTCATTTTTGGATTCGGAGTATCGAATTTAGCCTAAGGTGAAATTTTGGTACATTTCGGATAACTTTCATATTCTGATGAATAGTGAAAATTACTAAAAAACAACTTTTTTTAATCGAAATAATTAATAGTGATAAATTATTAATTGGAGTAGTTTTAAAGTATATTTAGAATATATTTTTACAATTTAATACAATGTTGGTCATTGGATGTAATTGCACATTTAAACCAGACATAAACAAGTGTCAATCTTTTGATAGATATTGTTTCTTAAAAACACGCTATTTGTTTTAACAGCGGGATTTAATTATAAAATTAATTAATGCAACTTCTATGTTATGAATTTGGTAAAATAGACTGCATTTTTGAATTCGGAATATGAAATATAGCTTAGGATGAAATTTTGGCATTTTTCTGAAAACCTTCATTTTTTGATGAATAGTGAAACTACTAAGTGGTAGTTAAAAAAACTGAATTTTTCATAAAACTTAATTTTACCGCTTCTGTGAATGGAATTTCAAAAATCCGAGAGACACGGTTGATGTCAGTAAGTAAAATGTGGTTCAATGAGATGAAAATAATTTTTGGTGAATAGTAACTTTTTACTTTTATTTACCACAGTTAAAAGTAAATAGGGTAATTAAGGGTAAGAATGATATTAATATTACCCTAACACATGTACTAATTCTATTGGACAAGTGTATCTAGACCAAAAAAAACCTTAAGTGTAAAATATTATCATTTAGGCCCACTTGGATTAGATTAGGACATTTATTATTATTTAATTCAAAGAAGAGTTAAAAGAGTTAAAATCAAAGTTTATTCAATAAAACATTTTTAATATGGGGTTATACATAAGATAAATTCGACTATAAATATTCATTAGAAAGCTAAAAATATTTCCTACATAATGATATTTTATTTATAATTATTAGACTTTAAATAAATTAATATATTTATGACACAACGATGATGCAGTAATTACCCTTTTAAGGAAATATTAACATAATTGATGTTATAAATACTCAAATAAATGTAATTTGAGACTTTTTATGAATTAAACTAATTTTCTAGGTTACTATGATATATTAGTGTTGATTTAATCAACTTGGTTCGAACATATAATTCTGTTATGACTTTCACAAAAATCATATATCAAATAGTGTGAAAATTGACACAAAATAGTTTTTAAATCAAATATTATATTATTAATTGTTATTTTATTCCTAAAAATCTAAGGTTCGGCCAAATGACTTAGATAAGGATATATATATTAATAATAAACAATTTGGGGTTCGTTTGGCATGTTATAGTAAGTTTATTAACCATATTGTGAAATAAAACAAAAAGACACGGTAAAAGTTAAATTATTTAACTTAGAGTTAAATCTAATTGATAGGGTTAAAATAATAACCTAAACTTGTCTAAATCATATTTGTTGATAGGATTGCGACCCCTCCCCACTTTATCTTCGAAATAAGACCCTTTGGAACCATTATAAACCGATTTTTACTTTAATATAAAATAATATTTTGAGATATTCCTAAGGTGCCCCTCTCCTCCCTTATAAAAGGACACCTCCTCCCCCTCCTCCTCACACCAATTTGAGCACCCAAGCTCGGCCAAACCCTTCCAAAATCTCTTCTCCACTTCCCTAGAAACATCCTAGAGGTTCTGGTCTTCCTCAAAGACCAATTTTAGTGCCCTAAGAGGAGGTCTCAAAGAGGCGCTTCAAAGAAGAGGTAATTACCGTTACCAATTCTTTCATCTTTATTTCTTCTTCCACTTCTTCTTCTTAGGTTGTTTTATTATGAAGTAATAACATCAGTATCACTCATATAATTATATGTTATTATAAGTATGAAACAACCCTATTTCACCATCTATCCATCCTACGGAAAAAGAAATCACCGCGCGTGCGTACGTACGGAATACCGTCTCCACGCCGTGGTGTAATCTATTTTCCACCATCAACTTACAAGGATGGGTATAATGGTGTAATGAGTAACTATATATAATTATTATTAAGTAATATTGATACTGAAATAATATATATATACTCCAATACAATTCCACGATCATAGGAACGATATCATCACTCGTGCGTACGTACGGAATACCGTCTCCACGATGTGATGCGACTCGTTCTACATGATCTTCATTTCATAATGATTATATAAATGAATTGAATGATTGAATATGGTATATACTACACTAATACCATTCTTGAAATGAATTATCTGTAACCTAAAGATAATAATAAGAATTTATTCGACAAAACACGCATAAGAACAAAAAGTTATAAAGACCCGAGTAACAATTAACAATGAAATATTACTAACAAGAAGCTAATAATATGACCATATATGATATCATATCAATATGTATGATTCTGGAATAAGTCAATAACATTATTTAAACCATTATACAGGAGCTTCGGACACATACAAAGCAAATCAGACCTAAGTTAAGGGAAATATCACAATCTCATTTTTATTCGAGATTGTTTATACTTTTGCATTTACTGGGGTGTATTTTATCATCCACATCCATGTTTCCTCAATATGTAATATTATTTCCATCCACCTACAATTTTTTAAATCCAATTTTACCCTTCGGTGAGTTTTTAGTAAAAGATATGAAAGGAATCTTTTGACGTTTTTCGTACGAGGTACTTTTTGACTTTTCCGACAAAAGTACGAAGAATGTTTTTTTTAACTTATACGGCATGAATGGATTTTTAAAACATTATTTCCAAGAAGCTTCCTTTACAAGTTTTCAAGTTTATTTTTAATCAACTTCTTTTAGTTTTAAATTGTAAGACATGTTAAGAAAGGAATATGTTTTTGAAGTAGAAAGGATATTTTCCTCAAGAATGGAGTTCAAGTATTTTATCAAAATTATTTTCCATCTAAGATAATAAAAGGGTTCTGTTTTTATCCCTATTATTACATGGATTTGATTATGTTGTGATGGAAACATTTTTATGAATTCCTTTATCTTATATGAATTGTTTTATGATGTCATGTTGTTTAAGAATCCCATTTTTGTTACATGTGTTATGCGATGATGTATGTTTTATGATTATGTGGAACACATAAGAAAGGATTCATTATAAGATGGGTGGGACCTATATCTCCCTCCAATGCATTGGGTAAAGATTTTATATCTCATGAGATAGACAGGGCTGGAACGGTAGGTTATACCGGTTCAGTGAAACAGGACTGAAACGAGGGTTACTCGATTCAGAAAGGGACTTTGTCCACTAAGATAGTCTTGGCAATGAGTCATGACTAACAAGAAATTATTTTCCATGATTATGTGTGCATTACACAAAGTTTCAAGTTTCATGTTATGATTATGGTGATCTCATTTTCACTTCTATGATTTGTTCCATGTTAAGATATTATGATCTCTTTTGCAGGTTATGATTTTCAAAAAGATATGATATGATTTTTATTTCTTTTGTATACCCTTACTGAGCATTTGAGCTCACCCTTTTATGTTTTCTTTTCCCCAGGATATAAAGAAAGGTTTTAGGTAAAAAAAAGGAAGATCTTTATGGGAGATTTTGAAGATCTTTCACCACGATTAGAAGATTATATTCCGAGTTTCCAAAGACACTAAACTATTACGATCCTTGTGTGTGTGTTTTTGTTATGTACTAAGTATTCCGCAAAAGTAATGTAATGTCAATGTACGTCAAGATACGGGTCTCTACAGTTGGTATCAGAGGAAAGGTTTAGTCAACCTTTGGAAACTAGGATACGAAAACGTTATTGAGATCCCTAGAGATATTTCTAAGGTATGTCTATGGATGTCTCTAAGGTTAAGTATACGTATAGGTTATAGTCCTAGAATTGCTCTAACGATCTTAGAATTTAACCTAAGATGTTAGATATTGAGGGTACTACCCCTTTATTATGTTGTTTTCCCTAGCATGATTTTTGCCTCTCACACTATTCTTTTGGGGTTTTAGACGATGGCTGGAACCCGAAGGAACCGTGTTGATCAATGCAATGGACAATGCAATGATTGTCCCCCTGAGCAACCAAACGATATGGGAGCTGGAATGCAAAATCTTGTAGCCATGCTCACACAACATTCTCAAGCTATGAATCATGCAGGACTTCCAAACGAGCAAAGGAAGGAGCAACATTCTGTTGAATCCTTCATGAGGCAGCGTCCGCCTTCTTTCAGTGGGTCTACTGATCCATTAGTTGCTGAACAATGGATTAGTACTACTGAAAAGATATTTTCAGTTCTTCAATGTTCTGAACATGATAAAGTCATCTTAGCAGTATATCGTTTGGAAGGTGAAGCTGATCAATGGTGGAATCTTATCAAGAATACGAGACAAAGAGATGAAATTGATTCCATGGAATGGGACGAGTTCAAGAACTTGTTTTTCAGTAAGTACTTCCCTCGTATTCTTCGAACAAAGATGGAAAAGGAGTTTCTTGAGCTGAAGCAGAAGGATGAGGAATCTGTTGGTATATACGAAGCAAATTTTACAAGACATGAAAGGTATGTATCTGGCATTATCATCCAACCTGAAAGTAAAGTTGATCGATTTTTCAGTGGCTTAAAACCAAGCCTTCGAAGGGCATTAGCTATAAGAGACTTCAGTAGCTATGAATAAATTGTGCGTTGTGCTATAAAGGTAGAAATGGAAGTTGGTGTTACATATCCATCTCATGGTTTTGAAAAGAAACGAAAGATGGAGTTCAAGGAGAAATCTCAAAATAATAGTGAAAAGAAGATGAATGTTTCCTTATGCACAAAGTGTGGAAAGAAGCATGGTGGAGATTGTCTTAAATGGACTAGAAAATGTTTTAAGTGTGGAAAAGAAGGTCATCGAGTAGCTGAGTGTCGAAGTAATGGAAAAAGGGTTTCTAATGATGTGAAAAAAGCAAACACTGCAGAGAACGCACCACCAACACTTCAATGTTTCAAGTGTAAGGAGATGGGACATTATGCCAATAAATGCCCTAATCCAAGGGTTAGTGACGATCAACATGAGCAACCACTTAATGCAAAGGAAAAAGGGAAGTCACATGCGATCTCTTTTGGCAATGTTGAATATGACAATGATGTGGTGGAATGATTAAGTGTTTATGTAATGGGATTCCAAAATAATGCTGTATCATGTAGTATTGGAATATTTATGTATTTTTCTAAAGTGGTATTCAAAGTAATTGAGATATTATGCGCATAATGAAGGGAAAACGAGAAAATGAAATGTTTAACAGTATTCATGAGCTCATGATTGATATAAGGACTAAGTGATATCATGGTTTGAGTATATAGAATTTTGAGGATTTTGGTATGTGGAAAGTGTTAACTTTTAACTGCATTCAAGTTTTCACTAAGGTTCAATGGGTATTCAAGAGAGTACAAGATTAAGGCCTTTGAATGTTTGGAATGTGTCCAACAAGATATATCTTATGATATATGGGGATCAACGATGGTATTAAATCTCTGGTAATCGTTTTCACTATGTTATGAGAATGGACTGCAGTATTATGGATAGGACTAAAGATTGGAATGGATTATGTTGGACATAAGTTAGTATTGTTTAAGGATATAAGTTTTTTCGATATTATGGGATGTTATAGTAATATAGTTTTAGAAAAAGGACAACCTGCAAGACGGGCGACAACCCATCGCTTCGGACAAGGCTGTGGGAATCGAACCCACAACCGAAGTGCGACTGGCCTTTATCGCCTACCACTGGCCTACAGGAAGTCCCTGTTTAGTAGAAACTAGTTTTATTATATTAAGCAGTATGATATATGAAGTATAAGTCCATTTTAGGAACTATATATGATTAATCTCACTATAGATCGACTTATGTATATAATTTTTGCTAACTTTTGTTTGAGACAGATGGAATGACCCGTCATTCTATCACATGATCTGCTAACACTTCACGAATAACAAATTCAACTTCATTTATTTAAGATATGAAGTGGAAATTGTTCTAGGCACGAACAATAGTGGGATTATACAAAAATAAAGAAAGTATTTATTCCAATTCAAATTTTCAACTTTAGGGAAATGATCTTGAAAACCAAAAATGTTGTCCTAGTGATCTTATACCTGATGAATCAGATGGTACCTTAGATCGTCACAAATTTATGGATTTGTGATTATTGGATTTTCCATAGCCATGTTCTCTACCACTCTCCATCAGAACGTGATGGTTAGATTTCTCTTCCATATCCATATTTTCACCTATGTGGAAACCCAATGATTAGTTTATTTGGGTAACCGTTACGTTTCATACTTTTGTTTTTAAAGATTGGTTTTGATATTCCTTTTTACGATGTGGGTTTCTATTAAAGAAACTTTCAAATAGAAAACCATTTATAACCCCGACGAATTTCGAGGGCGAAATTCATTTTAAGGGGGGTAGAATGTAACAACCCAAGATTTTATAAAAAATATTCTTTTTTATTTTATTAATGTCTTGTGTTGTATGCTACACCAAAAGGAGCTTGCACAACATGCATCCTTGACTTGCCTTGCATTACACGCAATCACGACCTTCCTCGATAGCGTGTGTAATACGCAATACCGAGTTTCACTAAACAACGATATGCTATTAAAATATTATTAAAACTAGCCGGTATGAATAGTAATAACCACTTTTTAAAATTCTGTAAATCTTATTTTTCAAAATGAACTTCATTTTTGGATTCGGAGTATCGAATTTAGCCTAAGGTGAAATTTTGGTACATTTCGGATAACTTTCATATTCTGATGAATAGTGAAAATTACTAAAAAACAACTTTTTTTAATCGAAATAATTAATAGTGATAAATTATTAATTGGAGTAGTTTTAAAGTATATTTAGAATATATTTTTACAATTTAATACAATGTTGGTCATTGGATGTAATTGCACATTTAAACCAGACATAAACAAGTGTCAATCTTTTGATAGATATTGTTTCTTAAAAACACGCTATTTGTTTTAACAGCGGGATTTAATTATAAAATTAATTAATGCAACTTCTATGTTATGAATTTGGTAAAATAGACTTCATTTTTGAATTCGGAATATGAAATATAGCTTAGGATGAAATTTTGGCATTTTTCTGAAAACCTTCATTTTTTGATGAATAGTGAAACTACTAAGTGGTAGTTAAAAAAACTGAATTTTTCATAAAATTTAATTTTACCGCTTCTGTGAATGGAATTTCAAAAATCCGAGACACACGGTTGATGTCGGTAAGTAAAATGTGGTTCAATGAGATGAAAATAATTTTTGGTGAATAGTAACTTTTTACTTTTATTTACCACGGTTAAAAGTAAATAGGGTAATTAAGGGTAAGAATGATATTAATATTACCCTAACACATGTACTAATTCTATTGGACAAGTGTATCTCGACCAAAAACAATCTTAAGTGTAAAATATTATCATTTAGGCCCACTTGGATTAGATTAGGACATTTATTATTATTTAATTCAAAGAAGAGTTAAAAGAGTTAAAATCGAAGTTTATTCACTAAAACATTTTTAATATGGCGTTATACATAAGATAAATTCGACTATAAATATTCATTAGAAATCTAAAAAGATTTCCTACATAATTATATTTTATTTATAATTATTAGACTTTAAATAAATAAATTTATTAATGACACAACGATGATGCAGTAATTACCCTTTTAAGAAATATTAACATAAGTGATGTTATAAATACTCAAATAAATGTAATTTGAGACTTTTTATGAATTAAAATAATTTTCTAGGTTACTATGATATATTAGTGTTGATTTAATCAACTTGGTTCGAACATATAATTCTGTTATGACTTTCACAAAAATCATATATCAAATAGTGTGAAAATTGACACAAAATAGTTTTTAAATCAAATATTATATTATTAATTGTTATTTTATTCCTAAAAATCTAAGGTTCGGCCAAATGACTTAGATAAGGATATATATATTAATAATAAACAATTTGGGGTTCGTTTGGCATGTTATAGTAAGTGTATTAACCATATAGTGAAAGAAAACAAAATGACACGGTAAAAGTTAAATTATTTAACTTAGAGTTAAATCTAATTGATAAGGTTAAAATAATAACCTAAACTTGTCTAAATCCTATTTGTTGATAGGATTTCGACCCCTCCCCACTTTATCTTCGAAATAAGACCCTTTGGAACCATTATAAACCGATTTTTACTTTAATATAAAATAATATTTTGAGATATTCCTAAGGTGCCCCTCTCCTCCCTTATAAAAGGACACCTCCTCCCCCTCCTCCTCACACCAATTTGAGCACCCAAGCTCGGCCAACCCCTGCAAAAATCTCTTCTCCACTTCCCTAGAAACATCCTAGAGGTTCTGGTCTTCCTCAAAGACCAATTTTAGTGCCCTAAGAGGAGGTCTCAAAGAGGCTCTTCAAAGAAGAGGTAATTACCGTTACCAATTCTTTCATCTTTATTTCTTATTCCACTTCTTCTTCTTAGGTTGTTTCATTATGAAGTAATAACATCAGTATCACTCATATACTGATATGTTATTATAAGTATGAAACAACCCTATTTCACCATCTATCCATCCTACGGAAAAAGAAATCACCGCGCGTGCGTACGTACGGAATACCGTCTCCACGCCGTGGTGTAATCTATTTTCCACCATCACCTTACAAGGATGGGTATAATGGTGTAATGAGTCACTATATATGATTATTATGAAGTAATATTGATACTGAAATAATATATATATACTCCAATACAATTCCACGATCATAGGAACGATATCATCACTCGTGCGTACGTACGGAATACCGTCTCCACGATGTGATGCGACTCGTTCTACATGATCTTCATTTCATAATGATTATATAAATGAATTGAATGAATGAATATGGTATATAATACACTAATAACATTCTGGAAATGAATTATCTATAACCTAAAGATAATAATAAGAATTTTTTCGACAAAACACGCATAAGAACAAAAAGTTATAAAGACCCGAGTAACAAGTAACAATGAAATCTTACTAACAAGAAGCTAATAATATGACCATATATGATATCATATCAATATGTATGATTCTGGAATAAGTCAATAACATTATTTAAACCATTATACAGGAGCTTCGGACACATACAAAGCAAATCAGACCTAAGGTAAGGGAAATATCACAATCTCATTTTTATTCGAGATTGTTTATACTTTGGCATTTACTGGGGTGTATTTTATCATCCACATCCATGTTTCCTCAATATGTAATATTATTTCCATCAACCTAAAATTTTTTAAATCCAATTTTACCCTTCGGTGAGTTTTTAGTAAAAGATATGAAAGGAATCTTTTGTCGTTTTTCGTACGAGGTATTTTTTGACTTTTCCGACAAAAGTACGAAGAATGTTTTTTTTAACTTATACGGAATGAATGGATTTTTAAAACATTATTTCAAAGAAGCTTCCTTTACAAGTTTTCAAGTTTATTTTTAATCAACTTCTTTTAGTTTTAAATTGTAAGACATGTTAAGAAAGGAAAATTTTTTTGAAGTAGAAAGGATATTTTCCTCAAGAATGGAGTTCAAGTATTTTATCAAAATTATTTTCCATATAAGATAATAAAAGGGTTCTGTTTTTATCCCTATTATTACATGGATTTTATTATGTTGTGATGGAAAAATTTTTATGAATTCCTTTATCTTATATGAATTGTTTTATGATGTCATGTTGTTTAAGAATCCCATTTTTGTTACATGTTTTATGCGATGATGTATGTTTTATGATTATGTGGCAAACATAAGAAAGGATTCATTATAAGATGGGTGGGACCTATATCTCCCTCCAATGCATTGGGTAATGATTTTATATCTCATGAGATAGACAGGGCTGGAACGGTAGGTTATACCGGTTCAGTGAAACAGGACTGAAACGAGGGTTACTCGATTCAGAAAGGGACTTTGTCCACTAAGATAGTCTTGGCAATGAGTCATGACTAACAAGAAATTATTTTCCATGATTATGTGTGCATTACACAAAGTTTCAAGTTTCATGTTATGATTATGGTGATCTCATTTTCACTTCTATGATTTGTTCCATGTTAAGATATTATGATCTCTTTTGCAGGTTATGATTTTCAAAAAGATATGATATGATTTTTATTTCTTTTGTATACCCTTACTGAGCATTTGAGCTCACCCTTTTATGTTTTCTTTTCCCCAGGATATAAAGAAAGGTTTTAGGTAAAAAAAAGGAAGATCTTTATGGGAGATTTTGAAGATCTTTCACCACGATTAGAAGATTATATTCCGAGTTTCCAAAGACACTAAACTATTGTGATCCTTGTGTGTGTGTTTTTGTTATGTACTAAGTATTCCTCAAAAGTAATGTAATGTCAATGTACGTCAAGATACGGGTCTCTACACATTTCTACCTTGATAGCACAACGCACAATTTATTCATAGCAACTGAAGTCTCTTATAGCTAATGCCCTTCGAAGACTTGGTTTTAAGCCACTGAAAAATCGATCAACTTTACTTTCATGTTGGATGATAATACCAGAAGCGTACCTTGAAAGTCTTGTAAAATTTGCTTCATAGGTACCAACAGATTCATCATCCATTTGCTTCAGTTCAAGAAACTCTTTCTCCATCTTTGTTCGGAGAATACGAGGGAAGTACTTACTGAAAAACAAGTTCTTGAACTCGTCCCATTCTATGGACTCAATTTCACCTCTTTGCCTCGTATTCTTGATAAGATTCCACCATTGATCAGCTTCACCTTCCAAACGATATACTGCTAAAAGGACTTTATCATGCTCAGAACATTGAAGAACTGATAATATCTTTTCAGTGGTACTGATCCATTGTTCAGCAACAAGTGGATCGGAAGTCCCACTAAAAGAAGGTGGACGTTGCCTCATGAAGGACTCAATAGAATATTGTTCCTTTCTCTGCTCATTTGGATGTCCAGAATGATTCGTATCTTGTGTAAGGATAACAATAATATTTTGCACTCCATATCCCATAACATTTGTTTGTTCAGGAGGACAATCATTGCATTGTCCATTGCATTGATCAACACGGTTCCTTCGGGTTCCAGCCATCGTCTAAAACCCAAAAAGAATAGTGTGAGAGGAAAAAATCATGCTAGGGAAAACAACATTATAAAGGGGGAGTATCCTCAATATCTAACTTCTTAGGTTAAATTCTATGATCTTTACCATAGTTCTAGGACTGTATCTTATACGTATACTTATCCTTAGGGACATCCCTAGACATACCTTAGAAATATCTCTAGGGATCTCACTAACGTTTTCGCATCCTAGTTCCAAAGGTTGACTAAACCTTTCCTCTGATACCAACTGTAGAGACCCGAAGCCTGACGTACATTGACATTACATTACTTTTGCGGAATACTTAGTACAATACAAAAAACACACACACAAGGACCGTAATAGTTTAGTGTCTTTGGAAACTCGGAACGTAATCTTCTAATCGTGGTGAATGATCTTCAATATCTCCCATAAAGATCTTCCCCTTTTTTCCTACCTAAAACCTTTCTTTATATCCTGGGGAAAAGAAAACATAAAATGGTGAGCTCAAATGCTCAGTAACGGTAAGCAAAAGAAAAATCAATCACATCATATTCATAAGAACATAACTTTTGGAAAGCTTAACCTATAAAAGAGAGCATAATTTCATATCATGGGATAAATCATAGTAGTGAAATGAAATCCCAATAAGCATAACATAAAACATGAAACTTTGTGGAATACACACATAATCATAGAGAATCATTTCTTGTTAGTCAAGACTCATTTCCAAGACTATCTTAGTGGACAAAGTCCCTTTCTGAACCGAGTCACCCTCGTTCCAGTCATGTTTCATTGAACCGGTATAACCTACCGTTCCAGCCATGTCTATCTCATGAGATATAAAATCTTTACCCAATGCATTAGAGGGAGATATAGGTCCCACCCATCTTATAATTAATCCTTTCTTATGTGTTCCACATAATCATAAATCATACATCATCGCATAACACATGTAACAAAAATGGGATTCTTGAAACATCATGACATCATAAAACAAATCTTATAAGGAAAATGACTTCATAAAAATAATTCCCTCACAATATAATCAAATCAATGTAATTAATGGGATAAAAACAGAACCCTTTATTATCTTAGATGGAAAATAATTTTGATAAAACACTTGAACATCATTCTTGAGGAAAATATCCTTTCTACTTCAAAAACACTTTTCCTTTCTTAACATGTCATACAATTTTAAACTAAAAGAAGTTGATTATAAATAAACTTGAAAACTTGTAAAGGAAGCTTCTTGGAAATAATGTTTTAAAAATCCATTCATGCCGTATAAGTTAAAAAAAACATTCTTCGTACTTTTTTCGGAAAAGCCAAAAAGTACCTCGTATGAAAAACGACAAAAGATTCCTTTCACATATTTTACTAAAAACTCACCGAAGGGTAAAATTGGATTTAAACAATTGTAGGTGGATAAAAATAATATTACATATTGAGGAAACATGGATGTGGATGATAAAATACACCCCAGTAAAGTACAAAGTATAAACTATCTCGGATAGAAATGAGATTGTGATATTTCCCTTACCTTAGGTCCGATTTGCTTTGTACGTGTCCGAAGCTCCTGTATAATGGTTTAAATAATGTTATTGACTTATTCAAGAATCATACATATTGATATGATATCATATATGGTCATATTCTTAGCTTCTTGTTAGTAATATTTCATTGTTACTTGTTACTCGGGTCTTTATTGCCTTTTGTTCTTATGCGTGTTTTGCCGAATACATTCTTATTCTTCTTTTATGGTTATAGATACCTAATATCAAGAATGGTATTAGTGTAACATATATCATATTTATTCATTCAATTCATTTATATAATTACTATGTAATGATGATCATGTAGAACGAGTCGCATCACATCGTGGAGACGGTATTCCGTACGTACGCACGAGTGATGATATCGTTCCTATGATCGTAGAACTATATTGGAGTATATATATATATTATTTCAGTATCAATATTAATTTATAATAATCATAAATAGTTACTCATTACACCATTATACCCATCCTTGTAAAGTGATGGTGGAAAAATAGATTACACCACGGCGTGGAGACGGTATTCCGTACGTACGCACGCGCGGTGATTTCATTTTTCCGTAGGATGGATAAAAGGTGAATTAGGGTTGTTTCATATTTATAATAACATATCAGTATGTAAGTAATACTTATGTTATTACTTTATCATGAAACAACTAAAGAAGAAGAAGTTGAAGAAGAATGAAATTGAAAAGATCGGTAATGGATATTACCTCTTCTTTGGAACGCCTCTTTGAATCCTCCACTTAGGGATCTAAGATTGGTCTTTGAAGAAGACCAGTACCTCTAGGATTATTCTAGGGAAGTGGAGAGGAGAAAATGGCAGGGGTTGGACTAGCTTGAGTGCTCAAATTGGTGTGAGTAGGAGGGGGAGGAGGTGCCTTTTTATAAGGGAGGAGAGGGGCACCTTAGGAATATCTCAAAATATTATTTTATATTAAAGTAAAAATCGGTTTATAATGGTTCCAAAGGGTCTTATTTCAAAGATAAAGTGGGTATGGGTCGAAATCATATCAACCAATATGATTTAGACATGTTTAGGTTATTATTTTAACCTTATCAATTTGATTTAACTCTAAGTTAAATAATTTAATTTTTGCCGTGTCTTTTTGTTTTCTTTCACTATATGGTTAATACACTTACTATAACATGCCAAACGAACCCCAAATTGTTTATTATTAATATATATATCCTTATCTAAGTCATTTGGCCGAAACATAGATTTTTAGGAATAAAATAACCCTTAATAATATAATATTTTCTTTAAAAACTATTTTGTGTCAATTTTGACACTATTTGATATATGATTTTTTGTGAAAGTCATAACAGAATTATATGTTCGAACCAAGTTGATTAAATAAACACTAATATATCATAGTAACCTAGAAAATTTATGTAATTCATAAAAAGTCTCAAATTACATTTATTTTGGTGTTTATAACATCAATTATGTCAATATTTCATTAATAAGATAATTATTGCATCATCATTGTGTCATAATTAAATTAAATTATTTAATATCTAAAAATTATAAATAAAATACCATTATGTAGGAAATATTTTTATCTTTCTAATGAATATTTGTAGTCGAATTTATCTTATGTATAACCCCATATTAAAAATGATTTACTTATTAAACATTGATTTTAACTATTTTAACCCTTCTTTAAATAAATTAATAATAAATGTCCTAATTTAATCCAAGTGGGCCTAAATGATAATATTTTATACTTAAGGTTGTTTTTTGGTCGAGATACACTTGTCCAATAGAATTAGAACATGTGTTAGGGTAATATTAATATCATTCTTACCCTTAATTACCCTATTTACTTTTAACCGTGGTAAATAAAAGTAAAAAGTTACTATTCACCAAAAATTATTTTCATCTCATTGAACCGCATTTTACTTACTGACATCAACCGTGTCTCTCAGATTTTTGAAATTCCATTCAAATAAGTGGTAAAAATAAGTTTTATGAAAAATTCAGTTTTTTAACTACCACTTAGTAGTTTCACTATTCATCAAAAATTGATGTTTTTCAGAACAATGCCAAAATTTCATCCTAAGCTATATTTCATATTCTGAATTCAAAAATGAATTCTATTTTACAAAATTCATAACATAAGAGTTGCATTAATTAATTCTATAATTAAATCCCGCTGTTAAAACAAATAGCGTGTTTTTAAGAAACAATATCTATCAAAAGATTGACACTTGATTATGTCTGGTTTAAATGTGAAATTACAACAAATGACCAACATTGTATTAATTTGTAAAAATATATTCTAAATATACTTTAAAACCACTCAAACTATTAATTATTTCGATTAAAAAAGTTGTTTTTAATTATAATTTAGTAATTTTCACTATTCATCATAATATGAAAGTTATCCGAAAAGTACCAAAATATCACCTTAGGCTAAATTCGATACTCCGAATCCAAAAATGAAGACCATTTTGAGAGCTAAATTTTCTAAAATTTAAAAAGTTGTTATTACTATTCATAACGGATAGTTTTAATAATATTTTAATAGCATATCGTTGTTTCGTGGAACTCAGTATTGCATACTACACACGCTATCGAGGAAGGTTGCGATTGCGTGTAATGCAAGGCAAGTCAAGGATGTGTGTTGTGAAAGATCCTTTTGGTGTAGCATACAACACAAGACATTAATAAAATTAAAAAAATATTTTTCATAAAATCTCGGGCTGTTACAGTTCAAGGAAAATATTTATTGAAAACACCCTCTTGAATTACTCCCAATCTATGGAGTAAATTTCATTTTTGGACTTTTTATTCTTGATCAGTTTCCACCACTGATCAAATTCCCCATCAAAACAATAGACTGCCAGTACAACTTTCTCTTCTTCCGAGCACTGGAGGACAGAGAAAAACTTTTCAATGGAGTTAATCCATTGTTCTGCGAGGAGGGGATCAGAAATCCCACTAAACAGGGAAGGGCATTGCCGAATGAAGGATTCTATGGTAACATGCTATTTACGTGGAGAAGGGAGGTGTTCTGCCTGATTCAATTTATTATTCATAACTCGAGCCAGCTGATCAAGTTCTGCAATGAAGTTTTGAGCAGCCACTTCTATCACATCAGGCATGTCATTAGAGAAATTATCACATTTCCTATCACATTTTTGGATGGAACATGTTCTTCTATTTACCACCATTAACTAAAGAAAATAATGTATAATTAGAGGTCCTGAAAACATAGATATTGAGCATTAAAAGGAAACTTTGAACATTAAAGAATAAAATTATAAATAATTAGTACATCCTAACTTGTGATTCCTTAGGTTTATATCTAGGTTATCCTTGATCTATTTCATAACTTATGTTATTATGGGATTTTTTTGGCCCCTTAATAAGAGTTTGTACTAAGCTCGTGAATCTACCAAAGAATATCCCCATTGAGTGTCATAACCAAGAGTGGAGCAGGTCCCGTTATCGTGCACCAGTTCCAGTTCGAGTCTAGCTCAACGTGGTGTTTTCGGATATTACCACTAGATACATATGTGCCAGAGCCGCCTCTACCAGCTCGTATCCAGACATAGATGTATTTTCTTGATATACCACTTACTCTATTCAAACCAAAATTTAGGATTGTTTTCTTATACTTAGACTCATTTTTAAGGTTCTCACTAAGCTCTCTATTCATAATCTCCAAAAATAACTAGACCATCCTCTGATACCAACTATAGCGACATGAACCTTTTACATATAACATTTCATTATTTTGAGCATAATTAATCATCACAGTGCAAGCAAAGGATCGTTAAGTCTTGTGTCTTGGAAGACTAGGTACATATAACATAAAACATGGTGTTAAAAAACAGTTCTTTATATAATCTCCATAATGAGCTCCTATCTTTATTTGAGCCCTTACATCTATATAGGGTACCCTGGGGAACACATGAACAAAGGGATGAGCTAACAATGCCCAGTAAGAAAATGTACAGAAGGATACATCACAAGAACATGAGTTAAGAGGCATGACATAATGATATCCAAAGCATGAAACATATTAAATCATATAATTTAAGAATGGTATCATATAATCATGGAATCATATAAATGTGGCATAATCATAAATCATATATTTAGTACGGGTGAAGGCTAACCGCCAATCCTGTTTCACATCGCATCTCATTAGACTTATCCCTACCCAATGCATTTGAGTGCTATCTAGGCACACCCATCTCCACATATTCATGTATATTCTTTCCACATAAATAATCATTCCACATAAATAATCATAAATAATCTACCATACAGAAACATAAGGTTACCCATGGAAAGAATTGGGTACCAAAATCATGACGTAAAACATAACCAATGGGTTTATCATGAATGTTTCCATTAAAGGAATGGATTAGAACATACATGGACATTCATAGGGAAACATCGGCATATAAAATGGTAAGTGATGTCAAATAAAAGTGACAACATATTAGAAATTTATTTTAGAAACATTAGCATTATAACATTTTTATGCGGTTTTAAGGAAATCATTCTAGAGATTTTCAAATAGAAAAGAGGAAATTCTTTTATATAAATCCATATTTGAACAAATAAGGTTTTAATAATAAAAATATTGATTTTATAAAGACAATGGTTTCTTAAAACATAGGATGTAGTGAAAATAAAATTTGGGTAAAAATTAGGGATGTCCCATTAAAACAAGTTTGCTTATCAGAATGTTCTAAGGAGGGAATCATTCAGAAACATATATATCCCAGATAGAAAGTGATGAAAGGGTCTTGATATAATAATCTATTACAAATAACTAGAAGTCATAAGACACACACATATATATATATAATATAACACCATTTTGAAAAAAAAGTTAAGGAAACCCGAAAGAAAAAAGATGTTTCTGGAGGAATTCGTTACGATTTTATCGGCATGGTGTCGGGTGTCACCAAGAGGGATTTATGAGAGAGAAATGTGGTTTATCATCACTTATAAATCTAGAATTATGTATGGAGGATGTTATTAAACCTACCCCATCATTTTATAGTACACATATAATGGCATTGTATAGAGTACAATCTTGATTAAGAGAGGAAATTAGAGGATCCCTTACACAAATCCGGTGGTGTTATCCACTTGTTATTAATGACCGGAATAAAAAATTAGGAGTAAAAATTCATAAGTCCAGAACCACTTATATAAGTAATTGATTTATTATATCCCTTTTTAGTTCATTCAAATCATTTTTGATTAGTTATAAGGTTCAATTTCATTGTTCGGGCTCGTTTGTTAACATGGCTAAAAAAGATCGGTTCACTTATATTCAATTTTGGTTTATATGAATGGTGAAAGTGGTTATACAAAATTGAAGTTACATTTTTTAGTTCATATCCAAGAGATTATAGGGTTTTATTTTTAATTTGGTTACTTATAGTGATGTCGAATTATTATATATATAACCTTAATGATAACCATTTTTGTTAATCGGTGGATGTGGTTACAAAGAATGTGATTTTCATTATAACTTAATTCCATTTGTACCAAAATATTAAAGAACCAAAATAGGATATATTACATATATAATAATCTGGTTCAACCATAACAAAAATGGTTTCATGATTAGAATTAATGATAATAAAAAAATTGATAAATAGTGTTCCCTGAATGTGTTAAATTAGCACATCTCAAATAATGCTTTCATTTAATTCTAATAAAATGGTGGGGAAAGGAGAGAAAATAATGAAATTTACCATTGGTATGAAGAGAATATAGTAAATTTATGCTACAGGATTTGTCATAATATTAGGGGGTTGAGGAAATAAATTTAAAAGAAAACAACATAAAAGAAAAGAAGAAATCGGGAAGGGTAATTTTACCTCATGAGACTTCCTCCTTTGAGAAACTCTTAATGGGAGAGGTTTTGTTATTTTTAGGAGACTGGGAGATTTGAAACATTGGGGAGGACCTTGGGGAGATATTTGTGTAGAATTTATAGAAGGTCTACAGCTTCAGAGGAGTGGAGACAAGAGGGAGTGAAGGGGAGTTTTTATAGTGGGGGAGAGGAGTGATTTAATCATATTATAATCCCTATTTTGTTATTTATTCACAAGACAAAGAATACTAAGTATTTCAGGACCACGAATAGTAAATGGTTCATGTAAATTCGAACCATTGGTGGTGACATCATCCATGATGCCAGGAATAGTTTGGTTAGCATATAATGTATATATACGGTAAATTACAGTATTTTACTATTCATACAAATTCATGTATTTCAGAAAAATATGAAAAATTTACCCTATCCATTTATCGACATTTAGAATCCAAAAATGAAGTCCATTTTTCCAAAATAATTTTCTAAATATGACTATTTTAATATTCAATTAAAATAATAATTTATTACCAAAAACCATATTTAAAACATGCCTTAACTCATTATAAAACATAGGTATATTGTACATCAAATTGGAATATTTCTGTTATTCTATGAAAAATGAGGATACTATTAATTATGGTATATTACTATTCATAACAGTATTTTTTTATTCATTAGGGTAGGATACTATTTAAAAAAAATTATTTTTGTTTTATTAGACTCCAGAAACATCTTGAAAACAAACATGTATGTCATATTTTAACAATTCCAAAGACAGAAGTGGCAAAATTATTTTGAAAGGTCAATTATCGCTTAGTATTTCATTATTATGTGATTTTATTCTATATTTATAAGAAGGGAATTTCCAAGAAAAACATTGGGTCATTACACCAAAACCTTATACGGGCACTGATTCTCTACACCGGAGGTTGTTTCTAGTAGGGTACGGAGCCGCAGTGAGCCTGGGTGTAGATTCTATAGCTGAGTATAGACATCAAATCCTCCTTCCGCAATCTACCATGACGTGTTTCCCTAGGCGGAGATCCAGGTATCAGTGTAAGCCACACTACACGAGCACTGAACCACTATTAGATGAATTGTTCTAGAGTTGGGTGGTTGTGATATTTCCACTCCATGTTCTATTGGAAAGTGTTGTACCATCCAGAAGGGATTTACAGACTAGTTTCGAGATTACCCTCTAGCAGGCCTGGGCAGTGGGACAATCATTGACGTCTTAGGTTTTACCCTCCAGAAAAGACTAGGTTGTGGGTTACCCGACGACCTCTTAGGGTTTACCCTCCAGCAGAGACCGTGTAGTGGGTTACCTGATGGCCTCTAAGGGTTTACCCTCCAACAAAGACTGGGCAGTAGTTTACCAGATAACCTCTCAGGGTTTACCCTCCAGAAGAGACTCGGTAGTGGGTTACCTGATGAACTCTTAAGATTTACCCTCCAGCAGAGACTGGGAAGTGGGTTAACCGACAAACTCTTAATGTTTACCCTTCAGTAAAGAGTTGGCAGTAGGTTACCTGATGACCTCTTAGGGTTTACCCTCAAGAAGAGACTCAGTCCAGTGGGGCTGGGTAGTGGGATACCCGATAAATTCATTTAGATTCAGTCCTTTCTACTAGGCTAGTTTGTGTATTTTCTCCATGACAACTTGATTGGGACCATTGGTTGTACGGGTTGATGATGTGACATCTTTTACATTGAGAATACATATCTACTGTGTAATAATGAAGAGGCATGGTTTGACTTTCCATGTACTCAAATGTACAAGGGGTGCTTTCCCCACCAAGACGCGCCCTTGTGACGTCACCTAAAACCATGGGGACGAGTCAGTGTCTCCCAAAGCGGATAGTGTCAGGGTGCGGTGATTTTAGCCTCTTAGCTTGCGGTTCAGGGCAGACGTGCCGGATGCTGGGCATCAATGGTGTTTACTTCTAGGACTATTGGCTACTCACTTTCTTGGGTTGAGCTACCAGATGAATATCCCCGTATGATATTGTTCAGATTTCTTGATTGAGCATATGGTTTTTTATATACCTGGTTCCAGTACCAACTGCTTGGGTATGGTTACTCTCCTTCTAGGAGAGGCGAAGACGCACAAGGTGTTCCACGTGCTTTCTGTGTCTAGCTTCTCGTGGTTGGATGAGTCTACTCTCCTACTATAGGTAGTGAATAATCGACGATAAGTTTCATCTTCTCACTATTTCTAGATCCTTGTGTTGGGCTGAGTCTACTTTCTTTATCTTGTTGGGTTGGGCTATTACTCTACTATACTCATTACATCACTCTCTGTCGTTCTCCTTTACTATTCCCTGTTCAATCTACTACTCACCTCTTCAGTACCTACTTTATTGTTCCCTCGAGCCTTTTGTGTATCCTACAGAGTATTTTTATACACACCCCTTCATGGTATTTTCCTATACTAGGTGAGCCCTTACATACAAAAAATAGGTTTCTCATAACTATATAGGAGCTTAAGATTTCGGGATCTTGAACCACATGTGATGCTCCTAGTCGGGTTCCAGGTGTTGGACTCTCCCAGTTGTTTTAATTTTGATTACCTGTTGCTGGGTTGTGGCACTTTTCTGGTTGGGCACGTGTTTTCCCTTTTCTGTTCAGTTTACCTTCAGCACTAACTTGTACTGTTTAAAGGTCGATGCAACTTTGTGGTTAGTTTATAACATTTTAAACATTACTTTTCCTTTTACTCAGCACTTCTGCATTGAGTGGGCTATGTATGTGTGTACATGTACTTAGTCAAAGACCCCCCAAATTTTTTAGCCTTCGTCACTTGTATCCAGCCCCTGGCATATGGTAGCGGGCTTGGTGTAGTTACAAATCGTGCCCAGGAAGGGTCAGGTTATGACATAGTTGTTCATAGCATTCTTGGTCTCACTGGCTTGTATCGAATTTTTATGTACAATTTATATCAAATTCATTCCATGTTGATTAAATTAACCAATAAATACCAATATTTTGTGTTGAAAGATCATTCGAATGATGCATTCAATTACCTAGACAATATATTGGTCAGTGCTCTAGTGATCTTGGTTCCAGATGAATGGGTAATGTTTGAGGTGTTCTGTGAATCATCCCATATGGGATTGGGATTCATCATGATTATTCATAAAGAAATGATATCTTTGAGGTATATTAAGTTACACTATTATGAATATAGTTATTCAACCAATGATCTAGAACTTGTGGAAAATATGTTTTTTCTAATGTAGTAGAGAAATTACCTAATTAGGAATAAAATTATGGAATTCACATATCACATGAGTTTGAGGGATACAATTTAATAATTTGACCTGAATCTATGATTGTAGTTTCAGAATGATTTCTATCAGGGCTATGATTTGAGGTCTCTAATACATATGGAAGGGTAAAAATTTTGACTAATGATTTTTGAAAATGTCAGAGATGGATATTGTTTGGGATTTTACAAATTCTTGGAGAGGGGTGATGGGTTTGAAATCCCTATATATATAAACAATGGTGGAAGGTGGTAGAGGTTTTTTGTTTGAGAAGATGTTTTGGTCATCACTAATTCATCATGTGGATGAGTCTCAAGTTGTGATTAATAGGTATCTTTGTTTTATGATATTATTATCCATGGCCATGAATTTGAGGGGAGGTCAATATATGTTTAGAACATGTGGATGATTCATGGGAGGTTTTTTTCCCAAGGAGATAGCATAGAGAGTTATCCATTAGTTACAAACACACCCTTAGTAGTACACCTAGGGATTTATAAGATGACCCACATCTCGAGAATATAGTTTTTGTGGCCTGGTATGAAGAGGAAAATGGAATATTTTGTGGAAATGAGATTAGTTTCCCATTAGTAAGGGATACCATTGTGTTCCTAGTGGTTTGTTTTAAACCCTTTACATCTCATAGTGAAAAATGGAAGACATCTCTATGGATTTTTCCATAGTGTTTCCCAACGATCTGGGAGGTTGTGATGCAATCTATATTATCATGGTTTAGTTAAAAAATCAACCCACTTATTACCGATCGAGGATATTGGTGTTATGTATGCATTTTTAATGAGGTGTTTGGATGATGTAGTGTAGTTTGAAGGAGTTATAAGGTCTATTATATCATATGAAGATCCATATTTTACCTTATATGTTTGGAGGGGATTGCAGAATTCTTTTGGCACCCAGTTGTACCCCAACACTACTTTCCACCCTCTAATAGATGGGATGTCAGAATAGGCTATCCAAGCCCTATAGTATATTTCTCCAACATGTGTTTTGAAATTTCATATATCATTGGAACAACACCGACCCATGGTCATGTTCTCTTCTAATAATAGATAACACTCTTCAATTGGAATGGAAAAATTTTAGGATTCATACAGACGACAATGTATCCCTCTCTTCTGATGGACTAAGGTTGGGGAGGCATCCGTTCTTGTTCTATGGTGGTACAGAGCACATCAAAGAATGTTCAGAGGGTTTGATATGGGATAATGGAATAACAATATAGGAGGATTCCTTCTATTGATTGAATTTAAAATCCCCTATATTTATAGTATGAAGACCTAGTATTCTTGACATGCTCCCCTAAAAATGGGATGCAGAGATTCAAGATAATAATTAATATATCTCCCCAATTTTTAAAACATTTTTTATATCATGGTATAATCTGGTGATGTGTAATATCACTTGGAGTTTCCACCATTGATGAAAATGGTCCAATATGTCTTCCACACCCCCCACAAGCATTGTTATCTTCACAATGACTATTATATCATTGACAAGGGGGGTTTGGATATTGAGAATAACATCAAATTCGTTGAAAATCTTCTAGATATTTAAGATAGCTGGGAGATGGGTTTTCAATGATAGATAATTCCCCTAGTTTGGGTGCTATCAAGAAATAATTTCTTATCAGAATTTACATGAGAGCTTGAGACTCATGTGTGAGCCCATCACGTAGTGTAATTTTAAGTTTTATAATATCATTATTTTCATTTTGATGTGTTGTTCATTAATTTATATTTTGGGAGATGTGTTTTTTTCTCATCATGTTATGTGTGTTGTGTAATGTATGATAATGTTCACACATGTGAAAATGGGATGAAACTGTTCATAATCAAGATGAATTCTACTATGTTTTAATTAAAACAATGACAGATAGTTAGTACCAGATAGAAATGATAGTATCTTGAAATAGTGTATGAAATTTTCAGATTCCTATGTCTAGTAAATTATGGTTGTTCGGATTTTATGAGATTCTGGGTTAGAGAGTATGATTTTTGGTAGTGATTCTGGTGTAATGAGAACCTTGAGAGGTATCGTTAATGTTTGATTTTTATACCCATCCATACAGTTCTTATGAGTTGGTTTTGATATTATTTTATGTTAGAATAGATTCATAAGAATCTTTTGCAACAAACTAGACATTATAGTTAATTAATTTTTAAAAATACTAATATTTGATGTGTATGAGGGTTGTTCGGGATGTTTTTGGTACAAGTGATTCATTCCAATAGTGATTCATTTCAAGAGTTTTCTAAATTTTATAATTTTCTAATAGTGACACATCCTAGAAGTGACTCATCCTAGTGGTGACTCATCTAGATGTGTCTCATTTGGTGGTGACTCATATAGTGATGAAGCATCTGTTGATGAATCATATGGTTGTGACTCTTCTGGAGTTGGCTCATTCTATTGGTGACTTGTCTGGTGTTGACTCATCATGATAATGACGAATGTTAATATTTTTTCCATTATTTTTCATCATTTTATTTTATGATAATTTTATATATATTTTAATTAATAGGTAGTTTAATATAATAAGTAATGATTTTTACATCCATTTCAAAATGGATCAATCAAATAATTAAGTCTATAAAAATTTGGAATCCTTTTGAATGAATCAAATACATATTATTGATGAGATCCACTTGGAATGAAATTGGAAACTATATCTATTCCTGTACATTTAGGATATAATCATTCTAAATAAAATAAATTTCATTATTTATTTTGGTGTGGATCTCCCTTGATACTATATATCTCATAATTATTCTTCCAGGGAGTTGAGTAACCTAGCAACTACATTTATTTTATGTAATCCCTAGATAGTTTTATGTTGAACGTGAACCTCTATTTTTTTGTGCAACAAGGTTGTTTCGATCATATTTCTTCTAGTTATGAAATATTTATTCATTGTTGATTCTTTATCATTAGATATGGTTATATAATGTTTTATCTATATGTAGATATTTTATTATGAATTAAGATATATAATATAATTAATCTCAAATAAGTACAATGGGGTGGGTGAATCTGATTTTTATCATATTACTTTATAGAAATTGTATGACATTCTGAATAGTATATGTTAATTACCCACTATATAATTGTTTTATGTTGTATTTTATTGAACAGTATATTGATACTATAGAATTCATGTTTAATATTTCTAACAAACATGCTATATTTATTTGGATAACTATTTATTATGGGAAAATGAATTAGATTCCCTATAATCTAGTGGGTTTTGTGATAACATCATAAATTAAATCTGTGAAGACGAATATGATATCCCATTATAAAATAGAAAAATGAATTTTTTTATGGGTTGAGATATGATGTTTGTGGGGCTATTGGTCACGATATGGTTCAATAGTGGGGTTGAGGTGGAAGGTAGTTTTGGATATGGTTGTTGGGATGTTTTTTAACTATACAACTTATATTATATTTTTATGTGTTTGTTACCCAGTGGATATCTATTGAGAAATGAATAATAATCATGAAATGTAATTATTACATTAAAATTATTTAAAAGTCTAGTATATTTGACAAATTGATGATGGACATTAAGTATAAATCAAACTAAGCCTATAATGGAAGATGTCAGAAATTGAGAATTTTTTACATGTATTAATGATATTTTTGTACCTAAATTTTAATTATTGATTGGGTTTTCCATATACGATGTTATCCATTTATAGGTGGCAGCAATGTAGGAATTTCATGATTAATATTTTGTTTTTTTTGAAAACCCATAGGTTGGGATTGTGTGATATTTATCGTTATATTTTTATATAGTATATATTATTAGGATTTATATATTTACTCCACCCATGTCGACTAATATGTTCTAAAACTATCATATTCTTGTGGAGATCGATTTCCCAACACCCCAATGGGAGCATCGATTACTAGCCACCCACACATCTATTTCCCTCTTCCATGCTATTATGGAATCAATGTGTTTGGGTTGTTTTTGATATGGTGTCCTTGGTGTCTTCAGGGTTAGTTCTGATTTCGTTTATAGTGTGTTATTGGGACGATTTGAGGTGTTTTTCCCATGTTTCATCAGGTTGAGCTATGATGTGAAATGATTTTTTGTAATGGAACATATGTTTATCAATGGGATGCGATGTGATTTTATATGATGTGATTCCAAGGTGTGCATGGGTGAGAAGTGTTTTTAGGAGTGGACTAGGTGTTTGTGGAAGGGATGTGATGTGATATATGTAGAATAGGTGGGAGCACCTATACATTTCCCAATGGTCTATGAGAGAAGATAATCAATGGGAATGTGGTGCATATTAACCTATTATTGATGTTCATAACATTATACAATTTAATGGATATGTTATTTAGTGGTAGAGAATTTGTGATGTTGGAGTTTTTGTAATTCTACTTGTTATGTGTTGTTTTTTTTGGTTTGTTTATCACTGGTGAATTTTTATGATCCTTCAAATTATGATCATGAGGAAAGGGTTTTCAAATTGAGTATACCCACATGCCAACCCTATGTATATTGGAATTTCTTTTATATTTATAAGAGTATTTTGTAGACCTTATTGTCTTTTAGTATCAATACCGTTGGATATTCTATTAGTTTCTTCTCTATTTTTGTTTTAGGGTATTTACTTGGAGACTTTTCCTTTTAGTATCTTTATTTATATTTGAATTATGGGATAAATGTTTTTTCTTATATATATATCATGGAATTTATTTTTTTATGGTTTATTCTATTTCCAGATCAAGTATTCTTATATAGGGTAATTCCACCCATATTCTAAAATTTGTAAACTCTTTGTGCTAGTCACCAACCTGGGGAAAACTAGATGATAGACATGGGGGTCATTTTCTCTCTCCCTTCACTGCGATAAAATTTCTACAAGGGTTTTAGAGAATATTTATTCGAAAAAACAGAAATATATGATGGGTTTAAAAGAAAATGATTTCCAATTAATAAAATTGAAAAAAATAACTTTTTTTTTCAAGGTTCTCTTTATATAGTTGATTAATTACATTTCATCCACCTCAAATAACATTCGTAAATATACATACATGAAATTTTTAATTACATTAATTAATTAATTTATACAATAGTGTCAACCATTTCCCTAAATAATTAGTATTTTTGTTACGTTTTTCATTCCTAAATAATGTAAATAAAACAATATTCAGATATTTATTTAAAAAAATTTATTTCAATCTATTATTCAAATTTATAGTAATTAGAAAAAAATAATGTTATGGTAAGATTATAGAATATCCCAAATTGATTAAACCATAAAATGATGAAAAAATACCATTAATTTAAATAATTAAAATTAGACACACAATTTTAATCATAAACCATTCAATAAAACTCTTCAAAAATGAATTATAATATTCCAAACTAATATTGTAACACCGAGAATCAAAGGGACATGATTAAATATTATTTTGAGATAATGTTAAAAATTATATCCAAATAACATCAATTATTCTCACACCAAACTTTATATACATAAATGATGTAACATCCATGATATTATAATCAATTAACCATATAGAAACATAATTCTACCAATATATATAAGATAAAATATCATAGTATACTATATACATTATTCATATAATTGTTCCAAATAGTATATTGATACTCTGCCAAAATAAAATTAATCACATATTTCTCATATAATTAATCAATCCCATGGTATTCTAAATAATAAAAAATAGGTTTCTAAAATTATAATATTCTAATTAGTAAAATAGTTTAACTAAAAATATAAAAGGAATGATAATAGGTACTTCATGTAGGCTAGTGTTAGGAGATATTTCCTTCAGTTGTCGCTATAATCATTGATTCCATTACAAATACGATGGGTTGTCACATGGTTATCTATTTTTTCATCTTCTAAAACAACACAATTCATAAAAAATTGACAAGATTATAGTAAATTATTCAAAATAACATTAATATATTCTACATTAAATAATTGTTTTACCTCAATTGTATTGTCATACTTTTCCTTTTTAATCGAAATAGGTAACAACCCATAAATACATTAAAAAATAAGTATATCTAAAAATAAGAATAGTAATATTAATATTTCCAAAATGTTAATCTTCAAAATTCATTTATATAAAATTTATCATATTATATGACCTAAAATTATAATACAAATATGGTATCCTTAACACATTATATAACATTCTCTAAAACCTCTCAATCTCTTATAAAATCGAACACCTACCTTGAAACCAAAAAAAGAAAATACATAGATAATATAATTTATAGTTTTTTATAACAAAAAATAACCTTCATTTACCAAATATATTTTTGGATTAGTGTTTTAGAGAATTATGGGAAAACCTTTACTTAGAAAATCTGTACATTACATGTGGAATCATATACTCAGTGTTCATGTCTCAATCAAAGGAAACAATTTTAAAATATTTTTTATTCCTGAAATATCTTAAATCTTTTTATATTTTCCCCTATTATGTCCCGACTATTACTTTATTTTCTTTATAAAACTTTTTTAAAATTTAGGTTCTGGAAAAAATTCAATATAAATGATATAAAATAAAATAGAGAATATATTAGTCCATAAATACATAGAAAAATAGTCACTTTACAAAAATATTATTTCTAATTAAAATGATCATCTTCTTACCCATGAAATCCCATTTATGAACTAAATAATTAATTAATTTTTTTAAAAAACATAAAATAAAAACATGTTATGTTTCTTAAAAATATATAATAAAATTATTACTTTCAATGATAAAACATAACAGCTTTATCTTACATTAGGAAAAAAATGTTTCTTATAAAATCCATAAAAAACATAATTCATAAATTTACCATTTAGAATAATTTTTATAAAATTAATACATATTTTGTATCTCTTACAACTATATAAGGAAAATAAATATTAGTTACATTTTGTATTACCCATTTTAGTATATTCTCATATCCTTTATGGAGAAACATTATCTGTGAACATATTCACATTAACAAAAATAATGGGTTACTATAAAATGCCCATAAGCCATTTGTTTAAAATGGAACAACCCATATATATAAAAAATAACAAGTAATTATAACTTTATCATAACACCAAAGTATTTCATAAAAAAATAAGGAATACTAAGATTTCCATTTTGAAATAATATAAGTTATAAAAAGTTAATCACAAAAAATGAAAAATATTCTTTCAACATAAACATTGAAAACTGTGAATAATTATTTTTAAAAATATGGTGTCTTCAATTTGAGAATATACACTCATTCCGAATAAGTTACCAAAACATTCATTTTCAAATTTAAGAATTAATTTAATAAATGGGTATTTCAAAATGTTTGTCCATTATTTAATACAATAAAAGAAACAATATTAAAATAATTTCAAAGAAATTATAATATTACCATATAAAAACACATTTAGATATTAATATTAAAATAAATATAATTTTTAATTCATGGAAATAACAGTGGTATATTTAGAAAATTAATCCTTAAATAATTTTAAATAAGGTTTTTAGTTAATGATTCCTTATATTAAGTCTGAAATTCCTAGTACATTCATTGATTTTCTGAATAAAAAATATAGTTTAATATATAATTTCATTATAAATTTTTTAATATTTATTATTCCATTTATTTGTCTCATTTGTATTCTATATATAGTTACATAATAATTTATTTTCATCTTAGTTGTTTTGATGATATTCATTATTAATGTAAAAAATGGCCTTAGTAAGTATACTCTCATCAAATAGGTCATCATTACATCATATATAAACTAATATTAATGGAATTGAAATAATTTTTTATATCAATTAGACTTTTAAATCCATCCAGTATATATTCTTTTAGAATATGAACTATGTTACAATCACAGATACGGTAGGGCCTACAAACACCTGATCTTCATATCAATTTCTCAATGATCATTGTGGAAAGATGATATGTACAAATGTATTTGTACATAATTTTAATTATAAATTAGATTTGATATGAATTTGTTTAATAAACTTATAAATATCATTCATGTGATGAGGTAATGAAAACGAATCAAATAACTTCTTCAATGTGGTAATCTGCATGTACAGATGAACGATGATGTCCTATTTATTTGAATAGAAAAGAAAGGTAAAAAATGGTAAATTATATTTTTATAATGATAAATATTTCATTAATATAATATTTAAATTTTAATTCCATCATTATAACCAGCATTAATAAACAGTTATGAAAAATAATATGCATCTGTCTTCAAGACGGTAGTACTCTCTAAAGATGAACTATGAATTATTTTTCCATATAACAGAATTGGGAAAAAATATGTCTTTAAATTAAAATAATATTATATAAATATATTTTTATACATTTTTATGTAATCATGGTTTTTGATGATATTAATGAGTTGGTATAAGAAGAATATAAAAAACAGAGGTTAACCAATACCTCTTATATGGAATTCCTCATATGATTAACTTCTTAAAACCACTGATGAACGTGTTATGATAAAATAAATATATAAATATTATAGATACTCTAGGATGGTATTTGGGTATATATTTTCGGAAAAAGAAATCAATCTGATAGTGAATAAAATTAAGAACAATAAGTTCACATCATTAGAGGGGTGGATCACTCTAAAAATATCCAAAATATAAAATCAATATAAAATAATTACAAATTTAAAATTGATCATAAATGGGATATTTCAAAACAAAATATGAGTATGGGTATAAAAAATATCATCCAATAGTTTTTATATACGATTATATCAAATCTATACACTTATCATTTATTTTTAATAATTGTTTACCCTCATTAAATCTTACATGTCAACGATGTATTTAATTAGTTAAGGGAGACCCATTTTTTCCATAATTTCATTAAAGAATAAATTGTTTTTACAAGAAAATTTTATTATATGTGTCCATTAATTACACAAAAAATTCATCTTCAGCTACAGAGGAGACATTTTATTGAGTTATTATTCCCACATTACAGACATTTTAAATGTTGAATCCTCTTTCATCCTTTTTCATTACAAAATTTTTTCTTTATCGTATTTTCTTTTTTTGGAAGCTCACCAATTCTGATATTATTTAATATACTACCAGAATAAATATTAGGAATAACCATATGGGTTTGAATTCCATATCCTTTTTAATTTATTCGGTTATGTTAGAAAACTACAAATAACACAATTGTTAAAATGTATCCTCATGGTTACATCTATTAACTAAAACACAAACTAATAATATTTTAGACAATAATCATAGTGTAAAACAATGTAATCACTATAATTAAATTATGTGATGTAAAAATCATGAAGCCAACTTCATTGACACTTTGTTTTTATACCAGGTCATTTAATTTCATTTCCAAAAAGTTATGATAATATCTTGTACATATACATATCCCATGGGATCTCACTAATTCATTTAATCCTAGTTTCAAATCTAAACTAATCATTCATGTAATACCAATTATATTTGACCTGGGAAATCATACAAATATACTAAGTCGTAATAGATTTATATTTATTACATAGAATACTGATACATTCTAGGATCTTATATGTCCTTTTCCAATCAAAACATGAAAACATAAAAAACATGTTTATAAATAATCAATATTATTTCCCCCTATGTTCTGAATAGTTAAACGCCCACTTGGGAATATTATTTCTAAAACTATTATTTATAACATTTATAATTGAAACATAATAAAGTGTGAGATTAAATAACATTTAAGTTTAAAAGGGTATAACAATGATAATATAATAAGAAAATGAGTATGAGACTTTAACAAAATATTCTTATCATTTGAAATGCAATGCTTGTACATCATATATCTTAATCATGGGTAATGATAGAAATCATTGCATCTTATATGACATGATTCATAAAATAATATACAATCATATGACATGAGATCATAAAATTGTCACAAGACATGGAATTATGATATAAATATAATCTTATAATAATATGAACATGTATAAATATAAATAGGTTCACCATTCTGTTATATAGAAAAACAATTCCCCCATTGACTTATAGAAAAGAAATAAATTGAAAATATGATCTTATAGACATGAAATCCAAAATCACGGATAAAAATGGAATATTAATGATGTCCCAAAATTAAAATTTTATATTAAATTAGGTTCTATCAAAATATATTTACCTCATCAGTTAGATAGATTTACATAATTCACTATAGGGAGATACACATCAAACAAAATACATTTTTAAAATAATAAATATTATTTCAACAAGACCATAAACCATTCATCATTTCAAATCCCATTAAAATAAATGGGTTTATAGTATCTATTTCATTATAAAAAATATCTATAAAAATAATAAGGTTGATAACATTTAATTATATTATTTCTAAATATATCTCTATTAGTTTAAATTATGAAACCCTTATTTTATGCTTTTTGATTATATTAAACTATAAGGTGATGTTTGGGAAGGTTATTAATATGTTTGGAATGTTTTTTCTTCATTAATGATAATAATTAAGTGTATGGTTTGGGGAATACAATGAATTATGTAAAATAAACCATGAACTCTAAGATAGGGGTCAAACATAAGGGGCACTAGAAGGAGCTCATTTTTTCGAAACTCTGTGGCCAATAAGCATAATCTATGCTTCTTAGGATAATGAGATTTGGAATGGCTGGAACATGGTCTTTCATACCTTGTTAACAAGACATATAATTTTACCCATGAGAAGGTAGTTATCTTATGGTTAGTGAATTTTTGTTCTATTAGTGCAACATACCTTGTACGATTTAAAAACTAGATCCGCAACATGTGGATATAGGTCTAGATTATGTTTTAATCGATCATTTTTCCACAAATATCTCCTAACTCATGTTTTCTTCTTATCTAATGTTATCATTCTTCCACCTTCAATCTAGAGGTTATCCAATGAAAACTCTGGGTGTGTTCAATCCAGATACTATCGCCATGTCTTTGTTCTTTATAGTTTTTCATGGTTTCACTTAGATCTATTTGTACCTCTATCTCCATTTAATAAATATAAATATAAAAAAGATATATATATTATACATTACATAATATATGATAATATTTCCCTTTTTTATTATAGGGGAAGATATTTATTGCGGGTACTTAGTGTTTTAATGTTTTTTGTGCATGTTTTTATATCAATTTCGGTTTTCGGAATATTTTTAGCGGTATGATTATTCACTATTGAATCCTATATTTAGAATATGAATGATTTATTTAAGGATTTATTTATATAGAATGTATATTTGATCTAAGTGTGAATAGAATCATAGAAACCCGCATTGGTTATGGTTTTTTATTTTTTTGGGAATTTATAAAATTATTATGCTAAATTCATTGTGGTTTGATTTTAAAATGACGATTTCAAAATCATTTTTGATTTTGATTTATAAAATTGTTTTTATTGAATCATTTTCAATAAAATTTACAAATTATTCAAATGGGTTTATAAAAACTATATTTGGATTGGCTTTTGCATTCTTGGAACATTCATGTTCATTGGGATGGATAAGGGTGTGAAGTACCCCTATAAAAATTCATACAATGTATATTCGCATGAACTACCCCTAAAAAATGATTAACATAGTGAATAATTAGTGAAAGAATTACTCACCATTTACATGGATAGTGAGTTCCAAGTTACATTCATGGATGTATATGTGGATATGTGGAATGGATATGGTTATAAAAAAGAATCATTTAAATAGTTTTAGATTTTGTTTGTTTCCTTCTATGAAACAAGATGTTGTTTTGAGAATGCTAATTTACTATATACCATGTTTATATTCTAATAAAAACTATTTTGGATATTATATTATGAAACTATTTTATAAAAACTTGATAACTTATTCAATACTATTGGTTTTGGTGTGGAATTCATTTCGGGAAAGCCTATTTAATTTCATTACTCACCCTTTCTTATAGCACATTGGTAGTTTTGAATTTGTTAATTATAAAGACAAGGAAAAAGGTAATTTATTGCACTTACCCAGTGGTGCTTTGTGATACTTCTATTTTCATGTGTAGTGAAACATCTAGATTGTTGGACCAATTTAATTTTGGTTGACATTGAGTTATGTTTGATTTATAATCTTCGGAGATTCCATTTTTTTTATTTTGTCTTTGACAGTGGTACTCTATGTAGTTCATTTTGATATAAATGAAATGCTTCAGTTTTCATTAATAATCATCATGAAAAAATAATTTCATTATTTGGTTATGCAATTTTTGGTCATCTTTTTAACTAATATAGGGAAAATGTTTCCATAATTGTAAATAAATCCCATGGAATTTGTTATAGAATTTGGAATCATTGGGATGTCACATATGTTCATGTCATATCCTACCTCATTCACAAGGCAATTAGGAGGATCAAAATGGTATAAGTTGTATCAATCATGGTCTTTAAACAAACATTTGCGGATCACGTGGTATAGTCATTTTTAGTCCCTACCAAAAATTTAGTATTATGTTCTCTTGGTCAATGTGTTGATATTCATTATAAGAGATTAATTGTTTCTAGTTGGAAGAAAAAAGATAGATCAATAGGACTTGAAATGTAGAGCACAAATATATGTAGTGAACACTTTTATTCTAAACATCATGTTAATAAATAGTTTGGTACATAATTGGTTTGGATACATTTATAGGAACTAGAATCTAATTATCCTGGGATTAGCCAATAAGTCGAGCATGATATGAATAATTGAAAAATATTTTCCTATAGGGAGGGAATATATTATTTTTATTAATGATATATTACATGGTTCAATATTTTAATTTCTTAAAAATGTTGTAAATGTTATCAAATTTAATAGATATTCAATATCATGGTTTTGGTTCATGGAAAATGTTTTTATTGGTAAAAGTGATTCTAATTTTTGAATAAATGGTATAACATGGGAAACAATGATTTTGGAAATAATTTTTGTGGTAGTATGATGGGAGATAATTTGAAAAATTAATCCATCTAAAGAAAGAGATTACGGCATATATTTTTTTGTTTATAAGATGGAACATTGTAGGTGTCATAAAAATGAACTGGATGAAGATGTTGAGAATGTGGTTGCACAGGAGCCATAGGTGAATAAATAGTTAGATAAGAGTATGGTCCATGTGATTAATTATTTGAAAAGTGGGAACATGAAGGACGAGCCATCTAATAGTATCATTTTATCCATTTCAATATGTAGAATCCAACCATTATTCCATTTTATTGAGTACTAGATAAGTCAAAGGTGTGAATGAATAATAAGAATTGAATCATCAATTTCATGGACAAACATGTAGTGCTAAATGTTAACATATCAAATTAAATGATATAAGATATTTCATGATAGTGGTGCGATTTAGTAGTATATGCTAAATTAGATCAATGATTTATATGGGAGGATATTGATTAATTCTTTAATAAAAATTCGATCCTCATAAATTAATAATTCAAAAAATAATATACTTGTTCTACATAATGTAGAAAAATAATTCTTCCATGTAGTATGCTGATATATTTATATAATTTTTTGTGATTTGACACATTGTTGTGACTATTTCATCTTTAATGGAACTAATATTTGAATTAGGGTTGAGTTAGGAGATATCATCAATAATTTTTTTCTCTATATTATCAATTTTATAGAGATAGTTAATCATGTGATTGTGGGAGAAATTTACATATTTGGAGACACATTAGGAGTAAGTATGCTTATACCCATGTGAAATAGAGGGAACTATTATACTGAGAGAAAGAGAATAAGGGACACCAATTTTAAAGATGAAGCATGACTTAAAATCATATGGATATATCAGTAATCCTTACTCTATGACCCTAGAGAATCTATGGATGTTTTCAATGCATTTAGCTTTTTCATATAAAGTGGTATTGTATGATACAACTTAATGTATTCCATAACTAAAATCTAATTGGGAATATTTTTTGATATTATCATAGTGATCCATGGGGGGTGTTGAAGTAACATTTCAGGTGTAATAATATTCCTATGATTCTATGGGATGAGGAATGAAAAATGAAGCTCATCAAAAAAAATATCTAGACTCTGTGATATCAATGACACTATGTGTTCTCATGTTGTTCAATCTCAATAGGTTAATAGATAACAAACTATCTTGAGAGAGAAAATATATTGAAATGATTGGTTTTTTACAGATGATTAGTCTAGACCATCAATGGGGAGAGATAATATTATTTTTAATTATAACAATATGAAAACATTTTGTAATAGAGGATCATCTAAATATTATTTTAATTCTTGTTATTTTGATTTTTTGAGTTCAAAATTTTAGATGATTCCCTCAGTGAAAAAACATCAAACATATCTTATTGATAGATAATTTTTATATTTTGTTTAAAGGGTATGTTATATAACTATTGGTAGAGTTGAGCTGAAATGAGATTTCTCTATGATGGAGATTGATATCTATGATAAAATCCTGGGTATGTATTGGTTGATAATATAATTGCCTCAAATTGATTTTTCTAATAGCAAGTATGTTTTAAAATTAAATATGGCATCATGAAGCTATTTTGAGGAGACCATAATGAAACAAAAGGTGCAATGGGCTTGTTGTCACCAACCATTGGAATAATCTCATAATAGTTATAAGTGGTATCATTAGAATCAATGGATGAGATTGAGAGTAACATTTTTAAATTAGTTGTTGATTAGTTTCAATATGTGTTTCTATAAATTTTATAGGGTTTCCACCTTTGAGAGAAGTGGAGTTTACGAATGATGTTATTTAGAAGACCAGCCATATTACACTTCTATCTTGTTAGACGAAAGCGAAAAAACTAATGAATTATAATGTGTTGTTATAATAGATGTAAATGAATGGGTCCATTCGTATGAGCATTTCTTCGTGGGAATCTATGGTTTTTTGTCAAAAAGTATGACACAACTCCTTGGATATTTGTGGATTATCATAATCTTAATGAAGTTCTGATAAATAGAAATTATATAATACAATGTATTTATGATCTATTTTTTCACTTTAGGGGAGATTAATGGTTACCCATAATTGAATTGTGATTATGATATCACCATTTTTTGTTTTTAAGGAGTGTATTCTAAAATCAATCATTGGTAGATATGGCTATTATGATAATTTGGTAATGTAATTTGACATTATGAATGAAACTATGGTATTTCTTGAATTTACTAATCAGATGTTTCAGAGGAAAGATGATTTTGTATGGTGATGTTTATGGATAACATCATGGTATTTTCATGTTATATGGGTGAGCATGAGAAACAGTTGGAATATGAGTTGGGAATCCCGAGGGATCATTGACTATATTTCAAATTATAAAATAGTGATTTATGTATACAAGAAATACATTTCATTGGACATGAAATCTCAAAATGAGTTTTTTCTATGAATTCAATAAACATTAAAGATGTTATCTTCTAGACACTACCAAATAATTTCTTCAAGATACGATGTTTCATTAGTCCAGTTGTTTATTGAGAATTCTGTATTTATATTTTTTCATGACTACCATATCATATGAAACCTTTTAAAAAGATAATTGTTCCATTCTAATTAGATGATAAATTTAAAAAGTATTTTGATGATATTAAATTTCACCTATTATCAGTACCGATCGTGATTTCTGTGGAATCAGTTAAGGGTATGTGATGTCTTTTGATGATTTAGGATCAAGGTAGGGATGTGTTCCCATGAAATTAAGTCATTTTGATTCTTGAGACTCAAGGTAGTTACAAGATTATGATAATAACTAACTAATACAAAAGTATTATTTATTTTTCATTATATAGGGTTTCAAGACTTGGCGTCATTATCTCATTAGGAAGAAATGTTATGTGTTCACATCTCATAAAATCATGAAACATATTTTCTAGAAAATAAATTTTAATCTAAGAAAAACAAAAACAGAATACTACATCCAAATTTTCTACTTTTACTAGATATATACATTGGGGAGATGATATACTATGGAGAATTCATTAATTAAGAAATTCATATGTCATGAGAGAAAAATAAGCATCAAATAATTGATAGTTAATGTGGGTCCTAACTGATGTCCTCATGGAATGTGAAGAATAAGTTGTGTTTGGGGCCTCATTTCTAGTTTCATTGATTCATAATTTGGTAAATATGGTTAAAAAGGCACCTAAATTTAATGAAGAATTTGTGGTTATAAGGAAAAAATTAATTAGTGGGGAGAACATTAAGGGATGGAAGCAAGATGGAAGTTATATGTTGTGGTTCATATATTGGATGGTCTTACCTATACATTTTACATAATAAATCCATCATGATTACCATAATTCACAATGAGATGATAATATTGGAATATAAAAGATTTATAAGGTATTTAAATAATATTTTGGGTCGCTAGTATGAATAAGAGGTAGGTTGAGTTTGTTCGGGATTCATTTCATGAATTCAAGTTAAGGAGGAGGATAAACATCCATAAGGTATGTTTATGTATCACCTATCCTTATTTTTTAAACGGCATTATATGACTATATATTTTATAAAAAGACTACCAATAATTGTTTGGAAACATGATTCCTTATATGTAATTGTGGAAATACTCACAAATTCTACTCATTTGAACTGTATTCCTAAATATCTTGTGGTGGGGGACATATCAGAAATCTATATCTGTTTAGTTCTAAGGATGTAAGGAAAAGTAGTTTCAATAGTGTATGAAAGTGATCTGAGGTTTACATCCCATATCATAAAATCTATACAGGGATCCCATATGATAAATTTTACAATGATTACAGAATATCATCCATTGATGGATAGAAAATTATAATGGATGAATAAAAATTTATAGGTAATGTATCATTATTATGTATTGGATTTTGTGGGAATATGGGAAATGAAAATATTTATATTGGTGTTCTCATATAATAAAAATCACCATTCAATGATATATATTGATATTTTTGAAGAATTATATGGTTTCTTTATCATTCGTAACATTGTTAGAGGGGGGGGGACTGGTGAGACCTCAGTAGTTGGCCCGATCATTATTCAAGAAACCATGGAGACAATTAAGATACACAAAATATGGTGGGATATGGCTCTGAGTTAATTAAATCATATGAAAATAATCATCATCTTTTGTTGTAGTTTGAGTCTAGTAATCATAAATTATCTAGGATATCTCTATGACATGAAAATCAATGTTTTTTGGATGCAGTAGAAGTTAACTCTTTGATACATAGTCCCTTTTTGAGATACTGGAATAGGTTGGTGAGGATGTATTTAAATTGAAAGTTCTACCATTGTTCAATGGTACGAACAATGTGTTCCATTTTTATCAGTTAAAAAATAACATCCTAATCCTGACCATGTGATTAGATGGGATCAAATTGACCTATTGCTGAATTCATTGTTGGTGCACTTTGCTATGTGGATTATGGAAAGGAATGATAAACTCTTTCATGTTAAAAGAATTAGTCTAGTGTGGTTTTGTGTAATCCTAGTACTATTTAGTAAGAGACATTGCAATGAAAAAGTGAAGTGATCGATCAAAAACCTAAACTATTTTGGGATAGGGACAATTTTCTACATTCCATGGATGAAAATATTATGGGTGGGGATAAATTTTCACCCCTTATTTCATTTATATATCAATTATTTTAGGATATTTATATATGTAAATTAATTGGGTGTAGTTTGGGAGGGTTTGTAAAAAGTAAGTTACTTTTCAGAGCATTTAACAATGTGAGTGGTGGGTGAACAATTTTGAAAAACCATGAAACACCTACCTGAAACAATTTAATTTCAGACAGGTGATATGGAGGAGATGTATGGGTAGGAAAGAAGTTACATCAAACTATGTGACAACTATGGAGAATCCATTAATCTTGTGACAAAGATATTCGACATGGATGGTATTGGATTTGTCTAACTGTGTGATCAAACCATGTATGTTCAACCTAGAGAAAGTGGCAGACTCATGGTTAGCACATAAGTTTCTTAACAGTGTGGCTTATCATGCACAATTTAAAAACAAGATCCACAAAAAGTTTCTATAGTAAATGATTATTTAATAACACCTCATTTTACCCTAAACTAATCCTAACTCAGTATTTCTTACTGTAAAAGGGTAGGGAGGGTTCCCCGATCAATTAGGATGAAATTTAATGTCTTCCCTTAGTGTGTTGATTCCATATTCACTCAGTAAGTAATAAATCTTATTATTTTTCTTACTTTTACATAGTTATACTTTTTCCTCTATCTATCTTGTTTTCATCAATACATATCATATATGGATATATATATTATTTATGATGCCAAAAGGATTATATTTTGACATTTTGATGATAAGTGATGTGATATAAGGTGGGTTCTTACAATTTATATCTATTATAATGGAAATTTTCATTTAATTTTATTTTTTCCAATTTTTTCTTTGTTGGAGGCTTCTCTCTTGACTCCTCTATATATAATAATAATGAAATATTTCAAATTGATTTTTTTTTAAAATGTATTTCAAATTGGTTTGAAAATATTAGTAGAAACACTCATTGTAGATGTATTTTTATTCAGTATAAATTATAGAATTGTTATAATAACTACATTGTGGCTTTATTTCATAATAATGATGTTATAATAAGTTGTTTAATTTGAATTATTAATAATATTTTATGTCTTTGTTTTCAATTAAATGGTTGATTTATTTAAAATTGTATTGCACTCATTTTTTCATGGGTTTGACATGTCTGGTTTGCATTCATGTGTATTTGGTTGGATAAGGTCTTGATGTACCACCATAAAAAGGTTTTGGATGATATTAGATTGAAGTATCCCAATCAAAATATATCACTATGTTACAAATTAATGAAAGTATGACTCAACACGCCTGAGTAGAGGTAGGTATATGTTTCATGAATGGTTAGATGTTTGAATATGTGGAATATAATAGTTTATTTTAAAAGGGTTATTCTGAAATGGATTAAAAACAACAACTGGTAACGTTCCATGGAACTAGATTTTAGTTTGAGAAAACTAATTAACTATGGAACTTGTTAATATTCGAATATAAATTTATTTAGAAATTAATTTATATTAAAAATATTATATAAACTTGAAAATGTGTTCTAACCTAGTGTCACAAGTAGGGATGTCATTTGGGGAAACCCAAATGAGATTCACCAATCACCCATGCTTTGGCACTATGGTGGTTTTTCATATGTTTTTAATTGGGATATTGGAAAAGATAAATTATCAGACATCCTTATGAGTTTTTAGTGATACTTGGCCTTTTTTGGAGTGTATCATGGAGCAATTTGATGCATTTGATTTTTGGTGGTCTTTGGATTTTTTGTATTTTTAGTCGTGTGATGTGTACATGGTGGTTTTTTTCTCATTCATTGTGGTACTCTTTGTAGTTGGTTTTGAATTGTTTTTGTTGTAATTCACCCTCATAGTGCATAATGTAGTGGTTAAATGTTTATATAATGTTAGTTTTGTTGTTTTATTTACGGGGAAAAATATTCCCCCACTTGTAAATTAAACCATTGACATTTATGTCTATCATTTTACATCTTGGTGGTGCCTATTAACACCATGTAATATTCTAACACCTTCTCAAGATAATGAGAAGATACATGAATTTTTAAAATTTCTCTAAAATCATCAATGAATGAACTCACATATGGAATATTATTTTTAATGAACATATAAAATAGTTATTGAGGAAAATTTCCATTAAATATAGAATTTAGTTATTTTATAAAATAAATGATATTAAAATAAAATGAAATAAACCAGAAATTTTTTTAGAAAATTTAATGAAATTTTAAATGATGAAATTATTCATGGTGGGGAGAATAGATTTTTATACTATATTGTCTAAAAAAACCTTTCCATGTATTTGATTGAGAATTCACATTGTATATCGATTAGGAAATTACATGATGATTCCATTAAAATTTATATGATGAAATTTAAATATAATAAACCAATCATGATGTACATGGAAATTACATTACTATTTTTTAAATCATGATACTTGAAACAAAAAGATTCTCAATGTTTGTATTAGTATAATGTCTTTGGAAATAGGTAACACATTCTTGTATGTTGATGAAAGATGTTCAATATCTACCATAATGATATTCCCCATTAGTTTTCAAATTTAAAACCTTTCTATATACACTATGATAAAATAATAACTAAAAAATGTGATCTCAGAGTAACAGTAAATGTAAAAATGTAAAATATCAGATAAATCATGAACATGAGAATTTAAAAACATTAAAACAGTTTTAGAAAATCATACCACATACCACATATATAAACATCTTTATTTATGAAATAAATCATGTATATTTATAAGGAATAAATCATAATGAAATCATGAACCATGAAAAAATAAAATTAAAATAAACATGGAATTAAGGAAAACACATAAGAATAGAAAATCATTTCTATATTATCTATGGATGATTTCCAATAAAATCATAGTATACAATGTCCTAAAATAAACCAAGTTCAATCTTCATTCCAGAAATGTATTTCTAAGACAAATTTAATTATCATTCCATAAATGTATTATTAAACCGAATTTACAATCCATTCTAGTTTTTTCTATGTCACGAGGTATAAATATATACCCATATCATTGGAGGGATATATGGGTCCCACCTATCTTTTAATGAAATCATTCTTACGTGTTATGAAAAAATATGTAAATCATTTATCATAGTATGATGAAATGAATAAAATGGGATTTTTAAACATCATTAAATTATAATAAATATAATACACATATATTTCATAAATAAAATTAAATCATAAACAATGTCAAATCATTGTGAATATATGGATAGAAACATATCAATATTTAAATAATTTAATATGAGATGGAAATAAAATTGTTTAAACACATGAAACTAATTATTATGGAAAATATCATTTATTCTTAAAAAAATTTCTTTTTGTCAATATGTCATACAATTATAAATGAAAATAACTTCATTGAAAATAATAATAAAATATTGTAAAGAAAACTTATGAAAATTGGGCATTACAAAAATGTAATAATTTGTTAATGTTGTATAATTTATAAAGAAAATTTTACTTTTGTTATTTTTCAAGAAGTCAAAATGATATTCGTAAAGAAAACAAAAAAATAATACTCTCATACGATTTTTGTAAAAATTAAATAATGTAAATAATAGACATTAAAAAAAGTAGTATAATATAAATAATATTTTATAATATATATATATATATATATATATATATACATGGAAATTAATACAACCCAGTAAATACTATTGTATAAATAAACATGGATCCAAATTATTTTTCCACAATATCCATTACCAATTTATAGTCAATCGAATCATAAACCACCGAAAAAGTGTTTATTATATGAATATAATAACATGCATAAAAATAATCATATAAAAATTAATAGGAAACATAAACTCTAGTAAAAGGAAATTACATATGAATAAGGCATATGTCCACATTAAATAAATGTGAAAAAATAGATCCTTACCTTAGGTCCAAAATCCATTATATGTATCTGAACCACCTATATAATTATTTAAATAATTTAATTGACTTATTTTACAATAATTGATTTATTTTACAATTATTTTTAATTTTATGATATCAAACATGATCATATTATCTTCTATTTTTGAGTATCATTTCATTATTACCCACTATTCAGGTCTTAACTAAATTATGTTCTTATGAATTTGTTGTTGAATATGTTGTGATTATCCTTCGTAGGTCCTACATATATTTAAAAAATATAATATCAAAATATATACCATATTTATACATTCTATAGTTTTATATAATCATTCTATAATGGATATACAATATAATTAATGAAATCTCATTGTGGGTATGGTAGCCTGTATATATAAACGAGTGATGATATCCTGTTTATAATTGGGAAATGGTATAGAAGTGGAATGTATATATGTATTTATAGAATCCATATTATGTTATAATAAAAATATATATGTATTATTTCTATCCTTATATCCATCCACGTAAGGTGGTGGTTTAAATAATAATACACTATGACATAAAGATGGTAAGCCATATTTACGCATGCATGGTGATTTCATTTTTCATAGGATGGATTAATGGTGGAATATGGTTTTTCCATAAGTATACTAAAAATATAAAAATATAAGTGATATTTTATTTAACACATTACAGTGTAAACAACTCATGATGGGGATGTAGAAGAATAAATTATTTGAAAGAATCAGTAGAGGTGATTATATCTTCTTTGATGGACTCCCTCAAGATCTCATATGAAAGCACTAGAGTTTTGTTTTCTAGAGACCAAAACCACAATAATATTAATATGAATGTTTATAATAGAAATTGAATGGCTATGGCTGAGAAATAAGGCACAATTTATATATTATAGTTGAGTGAGGAGAATCCCTTTAATAATGGAGGGGAGTGGCACATTTGTGATGTCTAAAAATATTAATTAATAGTATAATAAAACTGTATCCCGAAACATAAAAATATCCTAAACTATAATATGAGAAGTTATATGTTTATAAAATCTGAATCCATTAATTTTTATAAATATTTTTATTTCATTTTAAACCATATAATTTTTTTATGATTAATTATTATCATTTAATTTTTACTAATATAACAAATTGGTCAATATTTAAATAGTATATTTTTTATTTATTTTAAGTACATTAGAACATTATTGAAAAATAATAAACATTTTTGAGTAATCCATAATTATTTTATATTTTTTATAATATGTTATCAATTAAAATAAATTAATAAAAAATTATTTTCTCATAATATGAATAAGGTCAATTTTGATACTACTGATTTAATAGAATTTTTAAAATAAATGGATGAGATATTCACCTCAAAAAAAATATTTTATATATATATAAGAGTTCATGGAAATATACATATTCATATATATATTAGATATATTAATCATCCAAAATTATTTTTATTTTATTATTTTTAATTACATTAGTTTTATATTTCCCTTAATAAAATAATAACTTCTATTAGTTTTGTGTAATTATTTAACCATATATTTTTTTTGTGAAAATTAAAAATAAATTACTATGATAATGATAATAGAAGTAGTTTTTTATATTAATACATAAATTTTAATATAACTTCTATAAAATTCATCATTAAGAATGTTATACTTCTTAGATAATGAATGTGACAAGTTTATCATCACATTAAATAAAAAATATAAGTATCATAATCTCTTATACAATGGTTAAAATAGTCAATAACAAGACCAGTGGATGATTTCAGTTGAGATATAATAGACCAATAATATTTGGTCATGTTATGGTGTCTTTTAATCGTTATTATGATTTTAATAATTATTATTTTATTGATTATTTATCAAAGAAATAATTTATTCATCATCAATATATAAAAAATTAATGTAATTATTTATTTCCTAATAATTAAATATGAAATATCATGATAAAGAAAAACATTTTATATTTCAAATGAGTATTTATAATAAAATTTAATTTCAATATAACATTATTTTAAAAATGATATATTTATTAAAATATGAGTAATACATAAATTAATTTTCTTTAAATAAAATATATTAAATGTTCTATTCTCATAATAGTGTCTTCCAAATTGTATAATTTATACATAAGTATTTTTTTAGTAAAATTTCACACATTCAATTATATTTTGACATGTAATAATGAACTTTTATAATATTAAAATTAACCTAAATTACCTAGTATATCTTTTTACAGTATTAATAAATATATCTAAATTTACTATTCATAATACCCAAATTTAAAAGAATTTTATATTCATAATTTAGAACTAATGATTCAAAATAAGGAAAACATTTTGGACAATTCAAAACACATATGTTGATGTAATTGATTTATTATTAACCCCATTTTCCATAAATGGGTTTTTAAATGTTAAATCATTCCAAAATAATGAAATGTTTTTAAATCAAAATTCATGGTAAAATTATTTCTAATTTCAAAAATAATATTAAAAGATAAAAATATTAAAAAAATTATTTAAATAATTCCAAAAATATAATTTATCCAAAAAAATTATTTTTATGGAAAAATTTGTTTTGAATTATAATTTAGTATATTTTTACAATTAATCAAAATGTAAAACTTATTAAAAAAATTACAAATATTATAAAAAGTAATTTTTTGTATACCACTTCTAATTAAAATGTTTCTTTTGATATATATAATATATAAAAGTATAAAAAAATAGATTTAATATGGGTCTACCATCAAAAGGCAACATAACTGCTTTATTTGGAAAATACTTCTTTTATCAGAAAAATTGTATTTGTTCTTATATATTGTTTAGAAATCATATAACATTTATTTTAAGAATCATATTGAGTATATTAGAAAAAATGTTTTTATGAAAATCCATTAATTGTGATTTTATGATTTTATAAGCTAACATATTTTCATTTAAATTTTTTTCAGATTCAAGTTAATATTATTCAACACACTATTATAATGACTAGGTTATAAGGTAACATAATAATATTTTGTAGTGAATTTATATTCAGTCTTCTATGAAATTTATCCTATCATATTTACATAAAATTATATGAAATACAATCCAATTAAAATGTTGTGTATACCGCAATCTATTCAAGTGTAGAATATATGACAAACCGATATTTCAGTTGCATAAAATATATGACATCAAAAAAATTAAAAAAACCTATATCATAAAAATGTCAATGTGTAAAATTCTCCCCCATAAAAAGAAATTTCCCCTCAAATTTTTTCTTTGTTGATAGTAGATTTAATAAGGGAACAATTATTTCATAGAAACTGTCACGACCTGTTCCCCGGGGCCCGTATCGTGACTACCCCAAGCCCACCTTCCATAGGCCAGGGGATGGAGACTAGCACCAAAGGAATAATTCCCTAAAACTGGGAAGGCATTGACTTTATAAAATGTAAAATCACCCAACCCGAGTACAAGTAGAAGAAAACACAAGTAAAAACTGTATAACAAGTGAACTGAAAGTAAAGGGGGGCCTGAATAGAAGCCCAAAAGGAAACTACAACTGAAAATAAAGTACAACTGAAATGGTACAAATAGTTGAAAGGTAGAAGGAGCTCCCAGATCGTCATTCGGGGTTCCTACCTGAAGGGAACATACAGATTTATTCCTCAGAAATCCACATCTATCGGTCCGCTCAGTGCACCGTCACGCCGATTGGACCATCTCCGAGTATTGTCGAGTCCTGGCTCGCTCTTGGCCTCCGTCAATGTTGTCCATCGTCTGCATCCCACACAAAGAGGAGCAGGCATAACCCATGTAGGGGTGAGTATAAAGATACTCTGTAGGGATCCGAGACCATCAATGTCTCACATGATACAATAAGGATAAACCAAAAAGTATGCAATCAACGGATAACTATTACATAGGTATATGCCCATACATATACCAAAGTTATTATGTAACCCATCTCAATAATGGGGAAAACAAAAAGGTCATTGAATCGGCTCAAACCTGGATTTTTATTCAGGATTTTGAAACCACAGCTGCTGGAGAACTCCTACTCTGTCGAGTATAATGGGCTTTCCCCTACAACCATGTGCTTCCCCCTAACCTTGGACTACTGAATTACTCCACCTGTCGAGTACTGTGGATTTAATGCTACAACCAATCTCTTCCCACCATGGGTATGCTGCTACAACAATGCGCTCCCCCCTCAAAGACTAGAGAGTTATTACTTCAGTCATGTAACGCATGTCTGCCGCTACAACCAAGAGCTCCTCCGTCGTGGGTCTGTTGCTCCAAACTATCACTCCCCACTGGGCCATATGAATCACTCTGAGTAGATTGATCAGTAGTTATCATGTCTCATCAAGATACAAGGTCTCTGTAATCTTCTTGCTCGTCACCTGGAGGGTCCGCTCAACGAGCCACTTGTCAATTCTCTAAGATTCAAGAAGTCTCATGTAGAAGTATCACAAAGGACCTCCACATCGTAGGGGTCTCAACGCAATAGACAGTGCGTCAATCAGACGCCCAGTCTGTGAGTTATTAGCCTTTTAGTCCCGGGGGCCCAGTTGGTTTCGTATACAAACCAACCCAACCGTATCTCTACTATACCCCGAATTACCATGGGGTATACTTAGTGGGACCGTTTCTCAACGATATTACCTGTTCTGATGACATTTTTTCAAACGGACGTCCGATGCGAGATTACTCGCGGGGGTGTGTGGCCCTGGTTTGCTATATTCATCACCATCACCTCTTTGCCATGCCTTTTTTCTGCTTCAAATAACATCACAAAGAAAATACAATGGAGGGTGTCGGTCCGTGTGAGGTTGGCTCAAACCCTACGCGTTTAGGAGGATTTCAATTGGATAAACATATTTAGAATATTTTCATTAAAACGTTCGTATAAATCCATTTATATCCTTTAAATATTGAACTAGAAGGAGTAAAATATCAAAATGAAAAATTATACCCCCTACCTTTTGATTTTTGGGTATCGTTTGACGTTCGTTGATGGCATCACAAAAGGTGACGAAGAAGGCCATCGTTCGTTGTGTCTGCCACACACTTCTGATCCAATATCGTGTGTCAGTTCGATGACGACGATGAGGGGAGAAATATTTTCCACATTAGTTGGATCCGAGTGATGATGTCAAAGGAGGAAGACGTCGTCAGTGATCTTTTCATTCTTCGTGTTCTACGATGGGATCTTTTCTCCCTAGATTTTCTCTCAAAGCCTCCACCATGAAGTGAATTATGCCAATGAAAATAATAGGTGGTGTTGTCTATGATTATGTTGGCATGTAATTAAAAAATAATAATTAATAACCCACACCCCTAATTAATACATGAGAGATGTCGTATTAAATAAAAGAGAATTCCAAGAGGCTTCCTTAATAAAACACAAGAGTTAGCGCAAAAATTCATTAGGGGGATTTGGCACAATAAGGTGGGGAATGTGGTCAGGGAGTGTCTCCCCATTTAATTAGGAATTGAGGAAATCAAGTGGGCTCCCCCTAATTAATGAGGGGTGTTGGGGAAGATTTCCACTCCTCTCATTATTAGGGGAGTTTGGCACCATCAGGTCCACATAATAATTAATCTCCCATGGGTGGTTGAATATGGGTGGGCCCCACAACCTTATCCTCTCATGGGAGGTAATGGTTTGGTGTCCCCCATCACTAACTTCCCATTATAGGTTTTAACTACCACTAAATAAAAATATGGCTAACACAATATTTTTATTTAATTAAATTTGAAACCCCAAAATCTATCTTCCAAACTTGATAAAACACAATTGTGGTGAAGGTCTCGGTAAGCAATCACCGATGCTGCAAGTTCAACGGTGCCCTCAGATTTTAGTTCTGAGCACCAGTTCAAAAGTTATAAAAATTCAAAATTTATGTTTACTGAACGTACCCAAAAAAACATCATAAATTGATTCTCGGCACAACAGGCCTTAGAATCAAGCACCGTGAGAAACTGTGGACGTGTAAAATTCCCATGTATTAATGAAAAAAAATTACCATGAGAATTATAGGTCATTACATTCTCCCCACCTTAGGGGTTTACATCCCCGTAGGCTACAACTCACACTAAGGGAACAAAAGGGGGTACTGAGAACACATCTGAACCTCCCACTCTGATGTTCCCTCCTAAAGGTTTTCATGTGGCCAACGAACGCGCCCCAGAGGTACTGACCATCCACATAATACCAGATCCCGTCGATCCTCAATATCCACTGGAACCTCCATGAAAGTCACCCCTTCATCGATGTCTATATTCATGTGGTTGATGATGTCAGATGGGTCGTGCACGTATCTCCTCAGCTGGGATACATGGAAAATGTTGTTCACCTTTTGTAATTGAGGTGGAAGTCCTATGAGGTAAGACACATTGACTATTCTGCTAATTTCCTAAAAAGGTCCAATGAAATGCGGAGACAACTTGCCCCTTCAACCAAATCTCCATAGACATCGTTGTGGTGAGACCCGTAGAAAGACGTGGTCGCCAACCTTGAATTCTAGAGGCCTCGGCCTCCTGTCCGCATATGACTTATATCTGATTTTTGAAGTATTCATTCACTCATGGATGATCTGCACCTTCTCTTTGGTAGCTCGTACAATCTCTGGTACCACTATTGCTGACTCCTCTGGGTCGGTATAGCATAGTGGTGATCTTGAAGGTCGACAATAAAGGACCTCAAAAGGATCCAAACCGATGGTGGAGTGATAGATATTGTTGTAGTCAAACTCCACCAAAGTTAAGTGGTCCTCCCAGATGTGACTGAAGTCAAGGACACATGCATGAAACATGTCCTCGATGGTCTGAATGGTCCTCTCAGTATGACCATCCATATGATGATGGAATGTGGTGCTCATGTGTAGGTATGTCCTGAAAGCCTCCTGCAACCCCTTCTATAGCAGGGAAGTGAAGCGTGTGTCATGGTCAGAGACAATAGAAGAAGATACTCCATGAAAAAAAAACTATCTCCTACACATAGAGGTGTCCCAATCTCTCAATTTATCCCTCCTCCCTGATCGGTAGGTAGTGGGCCGACTTGGTGAGTTGGTCGACGATCACCCATTTCGAATCGTGACCCCTAGATATACGTGGAAGACCCGTCACAATGTCTATGGATATCCCATCCCACTTCAAATCTGGGACCTCAAAGGGATAAACCAGGCCTACTTGTACATGGTGCTCTACCATCCCTTACTAACAAGTGAAGCATCGTGAGATAAAATTAGCTACCACCTTCTTCATACCTGGATACTAGTGCTGTTGTCAAAGGACTTGGTACATCTTTGCCACACCTGGATGTACCGCTATAGGGGAAGTGTTGAATTCCCTCAACACCTCCTCCTGAATTGAAACTAGTACCAGGGCACGTCCTCTAAAGAGGATGACATGCTCCTCGTCTTCAGAAAATCCATCAGGTACTTTACCTATAGATATCTGAGCACGTCGTGTCATGTAGTCAGCGTCCACACGTTATGCCTCACTAACTCGCTGAATATGTGGAGGCGTGACTATAAGAGACTGTAGATAGGCTACTCCATCCCTATCCACAAAGGATATTTCAAGGTAGCTGGCTGCTCTGTCACCTCTCCAATGTGCTGAATGCCAGTCCTCCTATTGAGCGCATCCGCAACAACGTTCCCCTTCCAAGGAGTACAAACTATTTCGAAGTCCTAATCACAGAGGAACTCAAACCATCATCGTTGTGTATGGTTCTGGTCCTTATATGATAAGATATACTTGAGACACTTGTGATCAGAGTACACAATAAAACGTTCACCCATCAGATAGTTCTGCCACATCTTTATGTTGAAGACCACTACTGCTAACTCCATTTCATGGGTAGTATAGTTCTTGTCAATCCGTCTTAGCAGCCGATATCTGTATGCAATGACTACATTCTCCGGTATCAGGACACACCCATGTCCGGTCCCTGATGGATTATAGTAAACTACGTACCTTACGCCCTCCTCAGGAAGCCTCAAGATGGTGGCACTACATAGCCTTTGCATTAGCTTCTGAAAACTCTTCCAGTATCTCCCTGACCACGGGAAGGGTTTCACCTTCATTCTAAAAGCATATTGTGGTGCTCCAACTCTGGAGATGTCTGAAATGAATCCTCGGTAGTACCCAGCCAAGCCCAAGAAACTCCGATACTCTATAACACTCCTGAGAGGCTTCTAAGAAAACATTTCCTCAATCATCGCTGGATCCACGAAAACTCCAGCCTCTGAGATGATGTGTCCCAAGATGTAAACCACATGAATATTGAAACCGATCTTTGAGAACATAGCATAAAACTAGTGCTCTCGGAGTGTGTCTAGTACTATCTGCAAATGGGAGGAATGATCCTCATCAGTAGTCGAGTAAATCAGAATGTTGTCAGTGAAGACTATGACCAAGCGATCATGGTAAGGCAGTAAGATCAGGTTAATGAGACTCATGAACACTACTGGATAGTTAGTTACACCCAAGGGCATAACCAAGAACTCGTAATGGTCGTACAGACACCTGAAGGCCATGTTCTACACATCCCCATCTCAAACATTGAGTTGGTGATAGCCTGATCTAAGGTCTATCTTCGAGAACCATCGATCTCCCTTGAGCTGATGGAAGAGGTTGTCAATCCTCGGAAGGTTTTACTTGTTCATTGCAGTCACCGGGTTCAGGCACCGATTGTAGGCAAAGAACCACATGCTCCCATCTGCCTTCTTGGAGAACAGTAATATGGGTGCCCAAGGTGAAACATTGGGCCAGATGAATCCCTTCTCCTGCAAGTCCTCTAGCTGTACCCTCAGCTCGTGAAGCTCGGCGGGATCCATCCAATATGTTGGAGTAGATATTGGTGCCATCTCGAGGTACATGTCAATGTAGAGGTCCACATCTCTACGAGGAGGTAGACCTATGACGTTAGCAGTGAAAACCTTTATGGGCAAGTCCACTACTACAGGATAAGTCAAACTCTCCACATAAACTTCTATGAGGGTAAGGCAAGCCAACCAGTGGGTAATCGTCTATGCCCTCCTCTGAGTAATTTCTTCATGTGCTGCAAAGGGTCCCTTCTAACCGGTGAAGGTGAACCTGGTCCCATCTGTGCACACACACCGCAATTTTCACCTAATAAAATCGATCTGAGCATGGGCTATAGATAAAATGCCCATACCCAAGAGGACATTGTAAGTATTCGACGCTGCTACTAGGAGATCCCAGCCGAAGCAGTTGCCTGCTAGATTAATATCGCAATTCCGACACCAGTGCATAATCGTCGAATCAGATCTCGTAGGAGTCTCTAGCCATAAGGATCAAATGAACGGATCCATCAGAATCTCCGACCTCCAAATGTGGGCAGTGTATATGAAGGAGTGACTGGCACCTATGTCTCTGATGACTGCAGCTAAGGTGGAGTAGACACAGATCATAACTTGAATCATCTTCGGAGCACCGTGATCATATGCCTCAGCTACCTGGAGCTGATCTCTCCCCTATCCACCCACTCTCTGCGGTCAGGGAGGAAGTCCTGGTGGTGGTGGTGGAAACACCTCAAAACATCGTCCACCACCAGCTGCACGACCAACTCCTCTACCACATCTGATTGCTTCCTATGACCCGCCTCGATCAAAAATCTTCCTCTACCTAGGAGTACCTTCAACTGACTGCCGATCATCTATATGGTGGGTCAGACAGTCATGTGAAATGTCAAACTATTCATCACATGAGAAACACTGCCCGCTCCGGGTAGGTTTGTATCCACCCCAGGTTCCATACACATAGGGTCATGAGTCATGCGGTTGACCACCTATGGGTATGGTCCCCTTTGACCTCTACGTCATCAATCTACATGAAACAACATAAGGCTCAGCTGCATGTCGACTAGTATAGGGTCTCACTGATGGTGAATGCTCATAAAGGAAACTCTCCTAAAGGAGGGCTCAATCCAACATCCCATGTCTGCATCCTGATGCAGTGGGAGATAAATGAAGCTCTAATATCTCACCTAAGCCCCTGCTCGAAGGTCTGGGCCCTAAGGAATGGGTCCCGCACCATATCTGTGGAGTAGTGAGAGATGTTGGTATAACTTGTTGAATAATGTGCTACAATCATAATGCCCTGCGGAAAATGAAGTAGAACTTGTATCATCACCGCTCGAAGGGAGGACATGAACAAAATATTCCCGAAATAGGCTCTCGAAGTCTGTCCAGAGAAGTGTTACCTCATCATTCACCTGGAGCATCATGATCCAGTATCTTCCTACTACTTTCTGAAGGTGGATGGAAACCAGGATCACCATGTAGTTTTTCTAGTGTCCCTATGGACCTGTTGACTCTCTCCACAAACACCATCCAATCCTCAACCACTTGTGGGTCCGTATCGCCCCTAAACCTAGGTGGACTCTGGTATTGGAACTCATGCAATGCTTTCAAGCAGTCTGCGTCATCTGCTACTGGTGCTGGTGGAATGGGTGGCCCAATGGGTAGTGGTATCGCTGGTTCCTCCGCTGGTGCCTTAATTGGAATAGGTCCTTGTACTAAGGCCTCATCGCTCGGTGGGATATCAGTACGTAAAACTCTCAGGGTTCTTACTGGTCGCCCATGGGATGGAATCCTGAATGAAACAGATGTGACACGGTCAAATGACTAAACCTAGTTAGCTGACCTGGTTTGAGCTAAAAAACATTTGAAAACACACACAACTTCAGTGATTTTGTGCACTAAGTTGTAAATAAGGAGTCTGGGTCCTGGTGTATAGATACGCTATCCGCCACACCAACACTGGACTCCCTGAACTAAAAACCGCACTCGGTACTCATGACACTATTGCTTCTCATAAAACAAATATCAGAGTCCTATGTTCGACAGTAGAACCGACTCCTATGATACCAATTTGTCAGGACCCATTCCCTGGGGCCCGTTTCGTGACTACCCCAAGCCTTCCTTTTATAGGACATGGGCTGGCGAGTAACACCAATGACATAATTCAATAAAATTGGGAAGGAATTGACATTATAAAATGTAAACTCACACAACCAGAGTACAAGTGGAAGAAAACACATGTAAATACTATATAACAAGTGTACTAACTGTAAAGGGGGCTAGAATACAAGTCTAATAGGAAAGTCCCACTGAAAAGAAAGTACAAATGAAAAAGGGATGAACAACTGAAAGGTAGAAGAAGCTCCAGGATCATCGTTCGTTGTTCCTACCTAAAGGGTATGGATAGATTTACTCCTCAGCACTCCACATCTATCGGTCTAATCCATGTATGGTCACACAGAGTGGTCTACCTCCAGGTAGTGCCCTGTCCTAGATCTCTCTCGACCTCCTTCAACTCTCTATGTCATCTGCATCCAACAAAATGAGGTTCGGGCATATCTCGTGCTGAGGTGAGTATAACGATACTCAGAAGGGACCCCAAGACCCTCAAGGACTCACAAAATATGACAAGGATAAACCAAAAAGTATGAAATCAATGGATAACTATTAATTAGTTATATTCCCATAAATATACCTATGTTATTATGTAACCCATCTCAATCATGAGGAAAAGACAAATGGTCAATGACTTAGCTCAAACCAGGATTTTTATTCACGATGTCGAAACCACGACTTTTGGAGAACAACTCCTCTATCGAGTACAGTGGGCCTGCCACTACGTCTATGCCCTTCCCACTAACCTTGGACTGGTGAATTACTCCACCTGCCAAGTACTGTGGGTTTTCTGATACAACCAAGCCCTTCCCACCATGGGACTACCGCTACAACCAAGCCCTCCCCATCATAGCCTATAGATTTACTCATTCTATCGAGTACTACAGGTCTACTTCTACAAACATGTGGTCAACTGTTGTGGGTCTGCAACTACAACCAAGCACTTTCCACTGCTCCATACGAATCACTCTTAGTCGATCGATCAGCAGTCGTCAAGTATCATCCATCTACTAGGTCTCTCCAGTATTCTCGCTCGTTACTGGGAGGGTCCACTCCACGAGACACAATTTGATACTCCATGTGTCATGAAGTCTCACATAGAGGTATCACAATGGACCACCACGTCATATGAGTGTTAACACAACAGACGACGCGCCAATCAGACACCCGATTTGTGAGTTATTAGCCTTATAGTCCCTGGGGCCCGGTTGGTTTTGTGTACGATCCAACCTAACTATATCTCAGCTATTCCCCGAAATGCCATGGGATATACTCAAAGGGACCGTTTCTCATCAATATTACTAGAAATGAAGACTGTTCGTCATACAGACGTCCGGTGTCAAATATATGGCCAAAGTAAGCAATGGGTCATTAGTGGGCCTAGGTCCGGTCCGACCCGGTCGGATCGACTCGGCCCAACCCGGTCTAGGTCAACCCAGTCAGACTCACTAGTTCTGACTCAGCCTATTGGGCATGTCAGTTGGCTAGGTTCTGACCCAGTGCGATGGGCCCAGCCCAGCAGACTGTGAGGGAAGTTCGGCCTGCATGCCACCTCGCAGGCGGAGTCGTCCAGAATGATGGGGGCCGGTTCGGCCAGCTCCGCGGAGGGTGCAACACGAGAGGTCGACGACCGAGAGACCAGTGGGCATGCCACACGGGGAGCGGGTAGGATGGCTGGACTCCAGGCAGGCCACAGGTGCACCGTGTAGGGCGCCGGGGAGCTGTGCAGCGTGTTGGGCTAGCGCACCAGGGCATCGGGCAGACCGCGGAAGGGGGCCGTGGGAGCGCCGGGAGGGCATTGGGGTGCTTTGAAAGCCACCATAAGGGGGCCGAGAAGGCCTTTGGTTGGGAACTGGGTGCGCCAGGGTGCCGGGCAGGCCGCCGGTAGGGGGCGGGTGCGCCAGGCAGGGTGTCAGTGTCGCGGGCAGGGCATCGGTGGGGCCCGAGTAGCGCACTGGCTGTGGGCGAGGGCGCAGATAGCGTGCCGAGGCGCCTTGGGGGTGGCGCGGCCTTTGTTTTTCATCTCCGTCGCTATCTCCTCTTTTTCATTCTGTGTTTCCTCTTCGAAGAACATCACAATGAAAATATGATGGAGAGTGTCGGGCCATGTGAGGATGGCACGAACCCTCCACATTTAAGAGGATATCAATTAGCTCAATATAAAGAGAAGATGTTCATTAAAACGTCTGCATCAATCCCTTTCTATCCTTTGAAGAATGTAATAGATGGAGTCCAATATCAACACGAAAAATTATACCCCCTACCTTTTGATTTTCGGGTGCCGTTCAATATTCGTTGATGGCGTCGAAGATGGAGATGAAGAAGTCCATCATTCACTGCGTCTGCCTCACACTTCTAATCCAAGTTCGTGCGTTAGTTTGATGCCGATGATGATTGGGGAAAGATTATCCACATCGGTAAGATCCAAGAGAGGATGTTGAAATAGGAAGACATCGTTGTTGTTCTTCACGTTCTTCGTTGGGATATTTTCACACTAGCTTTTCTCTCAAAGCTTCCAACATGAAGGGAATTATGACAATGGAAATAATATGTGGGTTTGTCTATTATTAATTTGGCATATAATTCAAAAAGAAGTATTAATAAACCACTCCACTAATTTAAATCTGAGAGGTGTAATTTTAAATATAGGAGGATTCCAAGAGGCTTCCTTAATAAAACACAAGAGTTGGCGCAACAATTAATTAGTGGGGGTTTGGAACAATAAGGTAGGGAAAGTGGTCAGAGTGTTTCTCCGCATTTAACAGGGAGTTGACAAAATCAAGAGGCCTCCCCCTCATTAATGAGGGGAGTTGGGGAAGTTTTCCTCTCCTGCCATTATTAGTGGGGTTAGGCCCTGTGTGGTCCCCACCTTATTTAATCTCACATGGGGGGTTGAATTCGGGTGGGACCCATCACCTTAACCTCTCATGGGTGGTTATGGTGTGGTGGCCCACACAACTAACTTCTCTTCAGATGTTCTATATACCACTATATAAAAATATGTCTAACAAAAAATTTTATTTAATTAATTTCTAAACCCCAAAATATATCTTCCAAACTTGATAAAATGCAACTGTGATGAAGGGCTTGCAAAGAAAACACTGATGCTGCGAGTACAACGGTGCCCTCGGATTTCCGTTTTGAACACTGGTTCAAAAGATAAAAACATTTTGAATGTACATTTAATGAATATACCCGAAAAAAACTTCATAAATTGATTCCGGGCACACTGGGCCTCGGAATCAAGCACCGTCAGAAACTGCGGCCTCATAAAATTCCTATGTTTTTATGAAAAAAATTTCAATGGGAATTCCGGGTCTTTACAGAATCCCACATATAACAAACAAGGACTAAATCAAACATTTAAAAATGAATTGTTGGAATATAAAATATACCCAATATATATCATAACTAGGGATCTACATAGCCGAATATAGGAGAATATTTATAATGGAGGAAAAGCATAAATAATCAATGATATTGATAATGAAAACTAATTATACGAATTATGTGATCTAGTAAAGGTTAACAATCACAAAACTATAAAATAAAGAAGAATGAACGAAACTATAGATACAATCCAAAATTATGATAATAACACACACTTTAGCTTTAAAATACATTTTTTCTATTGTTGAATTATTTTCCTAGGAAGATATATTTACTTGTTTTCGGTAGAATTTTATTATTGTCTATGCCTGAAACAATTTCAAATTCTTCTCTTATTCAAAAAAATGTAGTAGAATTTGTATGCCCTAAACTTTTAAAAGATCATGGGTTACAAAAATATAATTATAAGTCATTTCATCTATCATTATCATAAAACATTGTTAGAACATGTTATCAAAAATGCATAACTTATCCTATATTTATATAATAAAAAATTTATCCAGTGTATAACTTATACATTATATAAAGGTATAAATTTACACTTCTTATAAAAATTGAACTACCAAAACATCAAAAATATGTACACTAACATGGGTTATCATTTATCCCCCATATATCATAAGGTAACGTTTGTTGGATACATTCCAAACATGTGAAAACTATAATCATATATTCTATTGAGTCATGGTAATTACCTAAATTACTATATATATCCATATTGAAAACATACATATTTAATTATTACAATATTTATTAGATATATTCCTTATGTCCAAATTTTTTATACCTAATTCATGGTAGAAAAACCAATTGACAACAAATACACAATCAGTTCTATGGAAATCGGTTTTCTGTAATTACAAATTCATATTCAACATATCATAATGAAAATATCATTATATCATCATAATTATTATAATAAGGGTTACCCATTCCTTATTTTATTTATAAAAAAATGTCCCAATAAGTTTTCATGGATACCAGTGCAATTTAACATATAATTTATAGTACATAAGGAAAAACATTACTGTAACAATCCTTAGATGATTCTTTTTTCTATAATACAATAAAATCACTTATATATTATTGTTATTGATAAATATGTAATCATTCCAATCCATTATTTTTCCATTGACCAAGATTTATAATTTCATTCATCAACACTTATTTCATATCTTATATCATTCACATTCTCTTCATCATCGTCGATATAAATACTACTCGTATGACCATGCTGATTCTAATCATGCGATGTTACGCTATGGAATTGATTTACACAATGGCCATATATTTATTGTTTAAAACATTTAAATATAATTTATTCCCTATAAATAACATTATATCTATGAATTGTGTTAACTGAACCTTTTCCTTTGTAATTTTTTTATTTGTTCTTTTATTTTCCACACTCAAAGCATCATTCAGTTCTGTTGAAGAATTCCCCTTGACACCCATTCCCACAAGATTTACATGATGAAGATTGATCTTCATATCATATGTGGGATTCATAGATCTCAATCAATATCTTATTAAGCGTGTCAATAAAATAAATAATATTTAGATTATAGATCATATTATGATATTTCTAATTATCCATAATAATGAGGTTTCAACTTCCTACACCAATTTATTTTTATTTCTCTAAAGGAATATATTTCCATTGTCCACCAAATTATAAATTAACATGAATCATACTATTCCAAGCCATTTTATAATAACAATGAACAAAATGGTAGGAGGAAAATAATACTTGGAAAACAAAATAATCAAGGGGGTACATTCAGTATCTAATATCTATGGTTGAATCCAAGATAACTCCTCATCATTACCAAAATTATAGCATTGTAACCTATAATTAGACATATCATAAGGGCATCCCATGACACATATTTTGTAATATATATAGTAATATCACTAAAGCTTCATAATCTTAGTTTCAAAAGGTTAACTTTACCTTCAAATGATACCAACTATAACGACCTAATCTATTCAAACATATACAATAAATTATTTTTTTAGAATAATAGATACATTACAAAAATTGACTAACAATGATCATATTATATTAGTGTATATGTATATAGGGAATATATTCTACAAACATAGGGAATGACCTTGAACATACCACATATAGATCTTCCCATTTAGTAATCAAACCTAAAACCATTCTTTATATCTTGGGGAAAATATATAAAAAAGGTGAGATTTTATTAAAGTAATGGAAAAAACTAAATTATTAGAAAAAAATAAATACAATAATTTAAAAACTTTAAAAAATAATTTGAAAACCATAACAAATATATTATATTTAAAAATTGTGTGTTATGAAATAAATCATGGTAGTTTATAAGGCATAAATCAAAATAGAATCATAAATAATTAGAAAATAGAATCAGCATAAAACATGGAATTTTGAAAATAGATAAGCATATAATATAATTTTTATATTATCCCAGGTTCATTTTTCAGGCCCATATTGTTAATAAAGTATTATAATGAACCTTATTCACTCTTTGTTCTATCCCTATATTACTGATCATGATTTACATTCCATTCTAGCCATATATTATTGATCTATATTGACTTTTCATAATGAAGTCGTGTCAATATGAATAGATATTAATATTTAACCAATGAACTTGTAGAAGATATAATTCCCACTGATCTAATAATGAAATAATTCATTCATGTTTCACAAAAACATTAATATTTTATCATAGCATAACCAAAAGAAAAAAATGGATTTCTTAAATATCATTATATCATAGTATATATATAAGACTAATGAAGTTGGTAAATACCATTCAATCATAAACAAAATAATATCATAGAGATCATTTTTGTTGAAACATACCATATTTAAATATTTTCATCATAGATATAAAATAATTTCATAAAACAATTGAAATTAATTCTTTAGGAAAATATCATTTCTTCTTCAAATAAATTTTATTTTATCAAAATGAAATGCCATTTTAAACCAAAAGATTCTATTTTAAAATAAACAATAAATATTTGAATGTAATCATCTTGAAAATATGTTTTTATGAAAATGTAATAATCATTTTTTGTTGTGTAATTCATAATAAATTATTCTTCCCATACATTTGTTTTAAAGTGGAAAATGACCTGATATCAAAAATGAAGAAAAATATTTATGTCAAACCATTTTTTAAAATTAACCAATGACTAAAATAGAAAATAAAAAATTTATAATAAAAAAAATATTTTTAAAAACATATGTATAAATTATGGACATATATGATAAATATACCCCATTTAATTCATATATATAAAGAATCTCAAAAAAATTGAGATTTAGAAATTATACCTTACCAATTTATAATCAGTTAAATCATATTACTCATAAAATAAATAAAAGTAAATTCATATTATAAAATTCACAATAAGAATAAAAAAATAATGGGTACCATAAACACCACCCAAAAAATAGGCGGTGTATACAGATTATCTCACAAAAAATTAAAATTGAACCAATATAATCCCTTACAATAGGTACAATACACATTATCTGTATCTGAGCCTCGTGTATAAATATTTAAATAATTTAATTCATTTATTATAGTATCATAGTCATATTTACGATATTATATATGATAATATTGTCATCCATTTGTTAGTAACATTTCATTATTACTAGTTATTCATGTATTAATATATTTCTATTTATATGCATGTTTTGTCAAGTGAGTTCTAGATCTCCTCATAAGGGCATGTTTATAAAAATCAAAAAAAAATATTAATATAATATATAACATATTTATTCATTATTTAAATTTTTATTATCATTATTTGATTGATATCTTGTAGAAAAAATCACATCGCAACAAAGGAGATGGTAGGTCTTGTGTACACCTGAGTGATGATATCACTTCGATATTTAAGAAATGGTATAGATGTTGGAAGTTTGTTATTATTCAAAAAAACATACCATGTTATAATAATAAAATATAGATATTATTTCTACAATTATATCTTTCCAAGTATGTTGGTGATGAAAAAATATAACATCACATAATTGAGATGATAAGAATTACGTACACACGCATGATGATTTTGTTTTTTTGTAGATAAAATGATATATATGGTTTTTCAATAATTATAATAACATATATTCATATATGTTATATTTTCATTGTCTTCATTTTTATCACCTCTTTCACTATCCATGAATGAATAAATCCAGAATCATGAATATAAAATAATTATGATTAATATTTAATATATTATATCCATTACGTTTATTACATAATCTTATTTGATGAAATGAAACTATTTTCTAAATAATTTTGGTTAATCACCTCCATGAATAATATTTTTCTTCTTGTTCAATTATCACATTCATGGATTGTCAAAAAACTATTATTATGTTTATAAAATATTTTATTTAGAATATTATATTTAATTTCGTATTTTTTATTTAATATATTGAAATAATATTAAATAAAAAAACTAGTTCTTAATGGTTGAGGTAAAATTCCATTTTAAACTACAAATTTCTTGTTATCATTTTATCAAACAAATTACCCTCATTTAGGAAAATAAGATATTAAAACCATTTAAAATTTATGTAGATCATTAGTACCCTTTAAATTCACTAATGGGGTTTTATTTATATTTTAAATAAAATCCATAATTATATACAAATTAACCGATCATAAAAATCATGAAACGAACTCACTCAGAACAATAAAAATCATGAAATATTATTAATGAATTGGTGGTTTGTTTTTATAAGAATATCATATAAGGTAATGTAAATATGAATATGTATCTATAATAAATTAATAATATTCAGTAAATCATAACATTAAAGGTTTACATATTCAAACATAAAGGGAAGCATGAGTTAATGGATTCTCATCTCACATTTTTTATTCTGTGGGCTACATGCCTAATTGTGTAATTAATAATTGATTTACGTGTATATAATGATGATTAATGACATGTATTAAACTTATCCATATATTGATTGGTATTTACATATCCATTCTATAATATATCATTCAAAGTGTTTACAGTACAAAAGTTACAACATCATTAAGGTAATTTTTTATCAATTATCCTTCTTTGATACACATTTAATGTGATGCACAGATATTCCTTGATAAAGTTTATATAATGACCACTAAAATATTTTATGGTGAATTTACATTGTTTAACTAAAATTATATCCTTAATTTAATTTTATTATCTCTTATCCAATTTTTTTAAAAAATACTAGGTTTTCTAAATATGTTATCACAATTGTTTTAAAATGAACCATTATTAATTTTCAAGGAATATTATTTTGTAGCAGATTAATATATATTTTAAATCATAATTTGTATGTTTAAAATGTTATTTTTAATCCAATACATTATATATATGTTTAATGATTTAAATAATGTTTTTCAAATAGAATGTATATTTTTTTCATTAATTATATCAAGTGATCATTGAAAATTTCATTCAAGTTTTGATAAAAATATTTTAAGTTATTTATAATTTACTTGTTATATTATTATAGAATTACATCCTAATTTTTTAATGGTTGGTTCATGTTTATTTTTTATTGATATTTATCAAAAACATTTCCATTACATTTTTTAAGTCATGAAGAAATAATTATGAAACATAATTTCTTTTCTTGTGATCAGATATGATTTATGTTTTCCTATAACACATATTTATGGTTATCAATATGTGATGATGGTTTTTTAATAACCAATGATTCATGGGAAATATATTATACATTAATTAATTTGGTAAATATTTTATATCTCTTGTGATATAAACAACTTACAAAGGTAATATTGTCAGTTTAGACATGAAATGAATAGAAATTTATCACATTTCATTATTGACTGGAATATGGATTGAACTCGGTTAAAATAAGATTTGAACATGGATTAAGCTCATTTCAGTTATAACTATATTGGGAAGTTAAACTAGTTCAGCAAAAATATTTTTTCACCATTTTATTATTGAGATTTATTATATACTACCATAATGGTTAATTAAATGAACCCATTCCACTGTGATAGTTTATACAGAGATCCTTGACTACTAAATAAATTATTTTATAGGATTATTTGTTTTCTGCAATTCCATGTTTTATTCTAAAATTATTATTTCATGATTTACTTATTATCTATTATAATGATTTATTCAACAAATCAGGATTATCATCATTTATATGCATGGAATTATTTTAAAATTTTATTTTCATATTATTATACAATTATATTATGTTATGGTTAAAATTTCCTTTATTTTAACTAATTTATAATCTAATATCACCGTTTTATTACATTTATATTTTCTTTTGATATTAATAAAATTAATATTCTTTATATTTAAAAAATTGTTCATGTTATAAAGGAAAAACACGGGACAATTTTGATATTTTATGAAATAGTTGTTTTATCTAAGGTTCCAAACACACTAGAACCATATGACTCTTGCATTAATTTTTCACATAAATATCCCTATATTTATTTGTAATATCTATGTACGAAAATAGTGGGAAGTTATGTTTAGAATAAGTGAAAACATTTTATATAAAAATTATACAATTGGATGAGAAATAATTACTAATAACCATTAGTGTATATACATGTTACATTCATAGTTCTTTGTAAATGGTCATGAATAACCGACTTTTAATTTTAAGGTTTTGTGGATTGAAATTTTATATTATTTTCAATGAATATGTGTTTTTACCATTATGATTAATTCTTCTAACACTATTCTCATTGGTTTAGTCAATTGTAGGAACCCAAAGGAACCATCTTAGTATGGAATGTGATGTGATATTATATGATTCTCTACTTGAATGACTGAATATTATTTGAGGAGGAATAAAAAAACCAAAAATACCCACATAACCTTGAAAGAATAAAATATTTCAAAGTGATAAAAGGAGGGAAAATATTATATTTATTTCATTGTGAGGATACATCAACACATTTTTTTAGTGGGACTACTGATTTAATATTGGATGAAAAAAGGATTAACACCAATGAAATATATATTTTTTCATCAATGAAAAAAACATGAATTTTTTTCCTAGATTTTTATCAACATTAATTTGAATCATATCAATGGTGGAATATTAAAATAAATTAAATGAAATATGATGAAATTGAATTAATTTATTTGTATTATTTTATGTGGATATTCCATAGGATACAATTCCCTTGTATTCTATGTAAAATGATTGAGAGGGAATTTCTTGAGCAGAAGAAAGGAGATGAAAAATATATTAGAATAAATTATAATTATTTTACCAGAAATGAATTGTATGACTCATGACCATTAAATAGTCCTAAATTTATAATTTAACAATAATTTGATGGTTTAAAACCATGTATTTTAACGGAATTATCAATAGGATACTTCCGGGCCTACAATGAATTTCTTGGATGTCCTCTCATGGTTGTGAGTGAAATCAAAGTTACACATCAATTAAATTACATTGAAAAGGAATGAAAATTGGTATTCAATTTAAATTATAAAAAATTACAAAAAACTTGATGATTTCCTATTGATGCCCTATAAGTGGGAAAAATATAGAGGAAATATTCTTAATAGAATTGGTAATTTTTTTAATGTGGGAGATCTGGTAATTATGAAGCATAGGGCTAATATAATGGGAATAATTTAGATAATGATTATAATTTACATAATTCACCATGTAATTCACCACCACACATCAATTCATAATGTGTAAAATAATTGGAATTATACTAACCAATGTAAAAATCCGATGTTTAACATTTATTTCAACATTAACAACCTATTAATGTCATATTCAAAGTAAAATATCATGTGACAACAATTATAGAGTATAAAAATGAAGTGGTCTAATGATTTAGTATTTGTGTATTTGAATCAAGAATATTGTTGTGGAATTACATTTATTATACTATTTAGGAATGAAAATTATATTTATTGGTCTGCATTTGTTTTTCCAGATGTATTTGAAAGGATATATTGAAAAATATTGACGAAATCTAAATGTTATTCACTTATAAGAATACTTTTTTAATATTATATGATTGAGGAAAAGATAACCCATATTATTTTCAAAATGAAATCTTAATAAAAAGTTAAATAAATTATTATTTTGAAATAATATAATATGGATTATATTATGACCATAGAAATCAATAGTAATATGATGAAAATTTTTACTATAGATTGGTATAATTCATGGATTTATGGTATGAGAGAAAAGATAATTTTAAAATGATTTCATCCTTTCACTATGGTTTTTTGGTAATTTAGGTTTTTACCAAGTTTCAAAAGAAAAATAGATAATGATATTCACATGTTTGGTGGGTAAAAATTATGATGTACTTTATATTTTTTTGGGTGTTAATGATAAGTAGATATTGAAAATTTTGTAAATGTTGTTAGAAAATTTAGGATTTAATTCTATTAGATTATTTATCAGGGAAACCATTTATGAGGAAAATTACATTAAATGCTAGATGATGATTCAGATATTTATTTGTATTAATATTAATTAATGTTGGATAACATATTCAAAAAATATTTATTTATGATATCTATGTATTAGAGGAGTGTATTTTAATATAGAATTTACCCCATACTTCCTAAGGATTGTTTCTAATATAAATTACAATATAATTATTACAATTGATCAAATTATGATGTATTGAGAGTTTATTAGTCTTAGTAAAACAGAAACATACACGAGTATCATATTAAAAAAAATTAAATAATTAAAAAAAATATTTTATTTTATTTATAAATAAATTTTTTTTAGGAAACAATACAGCATATAGTAAATCCCTAATATATTTCATAATATACATATTGGATTAATGGATAAGGGAACAATATATGGGATTTATAAAATACTCAATAAGGGAAAAATATAGCATATGAAATAAATAATCAATTAAACTAGTCAATATGGAAAGGTAAATAACAAAAAAACATACCATGTAATCAATGAAGAAAATGGAATTTTGTGAAAAATATAGAATTTTATTTACTAAAAACACATAACATTAAAATAAATATATAATGGGAAATATATATAAAAATGTAATAAATTAAAACATGTACCATGTAAATAACTAAAAATGAAATTTATCCATCGATATATCAACATAAAATGTCAACGATGAATAATAATTGAAAAAAATGTGGTAAATGATGGATTATTGGATTCCATGTTTCATAAATTCCTGGTACCTTTAACATTAAGATCGTTTACAAGATGGTTTTGCAACATGTTGGGTAAAAACCCATCTAAGGTTTCCAACCAGATGACTCGTCCCATGATACAACTTATCCATCTAGGGAATATCTATAATTGTAACCCAGCTATTTTGTACCAGTCCAAAACATTATATATATATATATATCATATAAATTATTTAGATTTGTGCCTTATCAATTACCCATATTGAGTAGGATATTCTAGTTTATCAATATTTACACACATATTCAAATAACATTTAATGTAGGCATCATATAAAAATGATATACGATTTAGGAAATGAATATGTCCATGATAAAGGATATGGTATATTAGGGGATGTACAATGTTAAATAATCAAAGGAAATAGTATATTTCATGGGAAGAAATGGAACAAAGGTTGTTAACATGAATACTATCCTTGGACAAACCCATCAGAAACCATCTAAAGTAAGACTAAGAATAGTATAAATATGAAATAAAAAAGTGGAATTAAATAAATGTTAGTTATCATTGATGAATGAAAATTTTATTAAAAGATAGTTAAAAATCATTCATCATGAGTATATCCATTTTTTAATAAACCATTTTGAAAAAATCATTCATTAAAAATATCTTTTGAAAATGTTATTTATAAAAAGTATCCTTATAACCATGAAAAGGATGATTTAGTGAAATTATAGTAGGTAAGTCTGTATAAGTTATATCAGGTAAAAAGAAAATTCATTTTGCATAGTTAATGGTTATAAAAATACCTTAATTTGATAGATAAAATATAATTCCGCTGAAAACATTTTCAAAAACAAACAAGTGTAATAATTTATTAAAAAAATGATGTTAAAAACATTGTAATAAATCATCATTTTTAGATTAAAATTGTTTCTCTGACTAAAGACAAAAGAAAATTAAGGTTTTTTTAAATGCATATTTAAATTATTTTGATTATCAAATAGTTGAAAATGGTAATAAAACTTGAATTGTGTCATTTATTACTATAGGATAAGTAATTAAAAGTTTTGTTGAAAAATTATAATATAACTTCCTTGAATGTAGATACCATTTAAATATCAAATATTTTATTATTGAAAAAAATAATCTATAACCGTTTCAAAGTATCACATAGAACATTGTAACATATTAAATCAGAATCCTAATGAAAGAATAATATAATATTTTTGTAAGAAATTCAATTAAGAAAAAGTAATTCATTATAAATATATAAAAAAGGGTTGTAGATACAACACACGGAATATGTACGTGGTCAACATGACATTTTAACTCATAGATGTAAATGGTGAGATGATAATTTATTAACTTTATTTTCAATTAAATTGAACATATATAAAATATATTATAATAAATTTACATTAACTATATACAATCATGATAAACTTTTTCATGTTTATCATTACTTTCGCTACACTGATTACATTGTTTTATACAACTATGTATATAATAAGTTTATATCCGGTGTTCTGACCAAATTTGCTTTATGTCTCCATAAAACATTGGTGGGTCAACTATGGTGAACGGGGGGAATATATAACATATCCATAATAATAAAATGAAATAATTATTTTATATATTTGTTAAATACACTGTTAAAATAAATCATAAAATTTGGTATGAGAAATTAATTAATGTTAAAACCATAGGGACAATAGGGTGTCGTACACATGAGTGATGTTCCCATTTTCGAATGATAAATACAGATATAGTTTACGATACACAATATCATTCAATAATTATAATTAAATCATTAATATTTTTATTTAATAATATATATTTCTATATATAAATATTATTTTCTAAAAGTAATCACATCTTGTCGAGGAAGTGGTAGTCCACACTTCCACGATCGATGTTGTCCCTTTTTAAGTGTGTGATAGTGTAATAATGAATACTATATATATATATATATATTATTTATGGAAAGGTAATTATGTGATAAATATATTATATATTTATTTTATGTAACATATTTTTATTTAAAAAAATCTGTTATCTATTCAATGTATAGTGTGAATGAATTATATTTTTTTGAGGGGCGGTTGTCTACACATCCTCAATCGATGTTACCATATTGAAGTAAAATTTAAATTATTCAAGGGACACATCATAAAATAATTAAATAAGTGTTAATAAATAATAAATATGATATCTAAAAATATGAATATATTTTCCATCGTAATGAACACTATGATAGGTGCTATAGAAAAAATGGAAAATAATCATTTCATGATGTAGTAGTTTTCCATACACAAATAACAGTATGATTGTAACCAATTAGATGGAGGTGTGTGTAAATGTACATCAAAAAAATTAAATAACAACATAAAAGTATACATAATATACTTATTTTTATATAATCATGGAATAAATTGATTTTATGGAGAGGATAATAGAAATGAAACTAGAGATATTGAGAGAATGCATTATATTTAATCGTGTAACTTCATTTGGTTAATACAAAAATGCATTATATGAAGGATTTATTTCCAATGGGAGATTTCAAGGTAGATTTTAGGGTTTTTGGGAAGATATAATTTATTATCATGGGTAATAATAAGTGTTTTGAGAGGTTTGAGGAATGGGTAGAGTTGGTGTCCTTTTATAATAGAGGAAAAGGACTCACATTGTATTTATGAAAAAATGCTAGCTGTAACGAAATTTTAAAATAAAAAAATTGGTCAAAAAACCAAAATCTCAAAAATGAAAGGTTCATGGTCGATTTATGTCCATAAAATAATTTTTCGGGAAGTCTATATGTCATTTGGGCCTCTAAGACAATGGTTTAGTCCATTACTATGCTTTAATTTATCTCATTATATATTTATTAAATATAATCACAATTATTATTATTTTTTATAAAAGATAATTTTGGTATTATAGTAAATTATAAATTATTCCGATTCCAAATATAGAATCTATTTTTTCAGTGCTAATCACATTAGTGGTAAAATATTATTTAAATCTAATCTTTCAGATGAGATTAAAATGACGATTTTTAAAGTAAAAATTTCTCAAAACATGATAAGTTTTTATAATCAATTTCAATGAAAATTTGGTCACCCTAAAATAAATTTTATTAATTAATAAAAAATTTCTTAATTGAAATTTAAAGCCTTTTATAACTATAATTAATCCTTATAAATAAATTAGATGAAAATGGGTTTTTGAACATATATTCACTATTATTTACTATTCATTTATAAATTAAATGTTTCATAAAATATCATAAATAAATGTAACCTAATTATTATGGTTATACATAAAATTTGAATTTTTGTTTCATATTAAACCAATTGATGTTAATAAATTCATATTTAAAATGTGTTCGCCATTAAAAGCTGATAAATTCCAATTAATAAAATATAGGTTTTTATGTTAAATATTCAGTCTATTCTTATCACATGAATATCAAACATAATGAAATAATATAAATAATATTTTATTGAATATATAATACATATATATTTTATATTAATATTACTCAATTACTGTAATTAATTTAAACTATTATCAGAAATTAAAAAATTAACATAAAAATAGCTTTCAATAAAAATATTTACATTATAGTTAATTTATTATTATATTCATTTTAAATTAATTTTATAACCTATTATTACATTAAATATTTATATAATACATAATTTTTATCTATTTTTAATTATTATTAATTACTACAAGTTTAATAGATATTTTAGATATCTTTTTATTTTAATAATATATTACTGTTTGATAAAACTCGATCATTCATGTAAGCAAGCCACCGAAGATAGTCACTCATATGTTTAATGCACAAAAACTCAGTGTTCCATGCATTGAAATAATCATAATCTATTTAAAACTATAAATATATAATTATTTTTCCGGTTATTATATTACCTAACGTACATGGTGTCGTGTTTCATATATTATATTGAATACAACGTTATTACATTATATTTTCTTTGTGTCAAATTTTCCCCACATTATTTATATGATGTCTTTATTATTTAAACCTGATCTTGGTGAAATATTTTATTTTTATTATCTTGTGATTTAAATAAAAGTTCATGAAAAGGTTCATGATTCATCCTCTAAATAAAAAATTGAAGTACAAAGGTCACATAGAAATCTATGTAACATGGCTCTATTTAAGAGAATATTAGTCAAATTTATAGATATGTAATTTGATGAAAATAATTAATATTTACAGTGAGTTAATGATGAAATCAATTAATAACCATTTAATGATAAATAAAAATTCTAGTGCCTCAAATCCAAAAATCTATGATGATTTTAATTGATGTTAATTTGATAGAAATTAAGGTATTATGATAAAAAAAATTGAAGTCATTTTCTTAATAATGGGATATTCATTTTTTTACAATGAATATAAGGAAATACTCTTACCTCATAGGTTACAATTTCATATTAAATAACATAATATTTTTTTCTTCAATAAAATTATATTTCATTCCATTAATACAAGAAAATAATTTCCAATAATGATTTTTAGGACTTACGCACTAAAAGAAACATTTAATAGACCATAAGGCATATAAATTTAAAAGTCTTACTATTATTCTCAAATTGACTTAAAAACAAATATATTAAATATATTAATCTCTAATCTCCCAATGTGATACTTCTAGTTCATAATAAACATTTATTCATCTATTAGTATATCTTATATCAAGAAAAAATGTCTGATAAATTATGCAGGCAATTGGTTAGAGTGAAACCCTTATCATCCACGGCTCATGGGTTCAAGCCCCTTGTTATTTACAAATTTGATAGGTGGTCACCCATCCTACCGTATTCCCATTTATAAAATGAAAAAAATAAAATTTAAAAATTATACTTAATGGACATCCCGAAAATATAATTTTTAAATTGAATCTTATGGATTTCAACACAATCAATTTTTTTAATGTATCATAATCTTTTTTAATTATTAATATGATGTCATTTCTGATCATATGAAACCCAATTATTATTAACACTTTTATATTTATGTATATAAAGCCTAAATGGATTATTACCAAAATAATAATTTTGTATAAAACACATTGTTTGAAAATTTTGAAAATTCGTTAGATGTATCAATATTTATAAAGCAATAATAACAAAAAAATTTACTTATATATTTTAATTATTAAATCCAAAAAACAAAATAAAAAATTTTCCACATAGTATTTGATTTATGAATAATATCATCAGTAGGATTTTTAAATCCTGACACAATATCATATATCTAAAACATCATTATATTAACCTATGTTATTCTTTTTAAAAATTATCCATAGTTTTTTTCAAATAAAATGTGAATTATATAAATCATAGCCTCGGAGAAGGTCCAAAGTAGTACATAGTAATGATTGTGTTTGTGTACTAGGTTACCATGAGTTGGGATTGCAACACCTTTTCATAGTTATTTATCCAAGGTACATTTGTGAAAAAACAACATCCACTTATAGTATCCATACTATGATATATTTCTGATAATACCCACAAAGTCACTGTATTAAAAAATTTCTATGATTTTTTTCTATACTTATCCTCAATTTATAACTTTAGATTATTTTCTCTAATCCTTGTATTCTAAATCTAGTTCTTATGGTTTTTTTTAAAAGTCCTATGATACTATGTATATGACCTAACCCCATATACATTAGAGATGGTGTCTGTTATCAATTACATTGGCATGATTATGAGGATTGAATCCAAAAGGGATAAGAGTTTAGAAGTAATGGTAAACCAGATAAATAGATGAATATTGTATTAAAATATAATACACTAATTACAACAAAAATAACTTCCTAATTTAAAAATTTCACTTAGATGTTAACTTTAATACATCTGGTGAATTACTTTATATCATTCATTGCACACTTCATGGATTCTTGGGGAAAGAAACATCATAAATGTGATCTAAAATTCATTATCAATGAATCATATTTCATAAGTAATTTAGATTAAATAATAATAGTTAATATGGAAATGTAAACATCTAAACACAACTACCATGTAATAAATAAACTCAATGGATGTGCACAAAAAATAATAAATATTAATAATTAGAAACAAACACTATTAAAATAAATAGATAAGGAAAACTATATATGGTATATTAAGATATTAAACACCTTCCAAGTGAATAATTGAAAATGAAATGTATAAATAAACATGTCTACAAAAAATCTCATTAATGAATAATAAATTAATCTAACATGAGTGGAATACTTGATTATTAGACTCCATGTTTCCTAGGTACATGATAAATTTACTATCCTGACTATTCAAAAGACGGTTTACAATAGGTAGGGTAAAAAATTATCTAATGTTGCCATCTAAATGACTCATCCCATGAGACTATTGATTCCTTGGAGGGATATCTATAATCATTCCCCAAATGTATCGTACTAGCAGAAAAAATTCATCATATTTATAATATTCCATTAAGAATGTGTATTATAAAATATATTTATAGATTAAGATGGTCATATTTATTTATATTAACACAAATATTGTAATAAAATTAAAAGTAGACACCATATTATAACTATATATGGTTTAGATAATTATCATATCAATGATAAATGATATGGTAAAATATAGGAAATTCAATTTTCATGGTTTATAGTATTTCAATAGACCGAACGTAATCAAGGTAGTGAATGAGAATAGTATAATTGGACAAATCAATCAAAAATAATTTTGAAGAAGATTAGGAATGGTATAATTCTAACATAACTCATCTATAGTACAATAATGGTTTTTATCATTTATTTATAAAAATATATTTTATAAAATTACTCATGAAAATATCATTTTGTGTTTTTAAAAAACATGTGAAAAAGAATTTCTTTTAACTTCAAAATTGTACAGCGTTCCTGTTAAAAATATCCATTTACACATGAAAAATATGATTCATTGAAATGGTGGTTGTTAATTATTTACATGATATTTTATGTTAAAAAGAACACTCTATTTGAATGGTTATATGTGAGAAAAATTAATTGTTATGAATGATACAAGAAGATTACTTTGAAAAAATTGTTATTATAAATAAGAGAAAACAATTTCTTCACGAAATTATATTTAGGAAATTTTTGAATTTTTTTAACAAAACACTCTTTATAGAATAAAATATGATTTTAACTAATGATTGAAACAATGTCGTGTTGTTTTTTAAAAAAATTAATATATTTTGTGCAAAAAAGAGTGAATTTTTTTAATAATACTAGAAAAATCTCCTGAAATGATTAATAAGATGAAAATAAATGGTTTTATGGAAAAAATGGTTATATAATTTCCCAAATGAAAATACCATTTCAATATCATTAACGTTACTATTGAGGAAAATTATCAATAAACATTCCAATTTCTCCATTCAATATTGAAACATTTTAAATCACATTTCTGATCAAGGATTGATATTAGAGGATTGTATTAAATACAAATAAGATAAAAACATTAATGACTTTATATATAAAAATTGGTAGTAGATACATCACACAAAATATAAATGTAGCGAACATTATATTTATCTAATGGACGTAAAAAGTGGGATAAGAATCAATTAAATTGTCTTTCCATTTCAGTGAATATCCATTAATGTTCTATAAAATAAAATTATTTTAATTTCCTACAATATTTAAATCCTTTTTCATTTATATCATTACTTGTGTTTAAATTTTTACTATGTTGTATATAAGTACATGAAAAATTATATAAACATTTTTTTTACAATTTTTTTTTGTGTGCAAAACAACTTTGGAATGTCATATATAGTCAAAGTGATCATTGTATAACATCTACATAATAAAAATAATTACATAATTATTATAATTATATTAAAATTATCCATTTCAAATAAATCATTAAATATGGTAATGTAAAATTATTCAACATTACAATCATGGAGATTGTTGGTCGTAAGTACACATGAGTTGCCCATTTTTCAGTGATAGTTATGCAATGAAGGTAGGTAACACCATATATTTCCAAAATTAAAATTATATCATAAATGCTATGTTATTTTATCATATATACTTATATATATATATATATATGTAAAATGAATCACATCATGTCAAGGAGAAGATATTACACACATCAAAGAACAACGTTATTACTTTTTAAGTGTATGATAGTGTAATAATGAAAATGATATATATATACTATATTTAAATAAATTTAATTTTTTCACAGATATCATAACATGGATTTTTATTTCATTTGTTTTTAATGAAAACCATCTTTTATACGTACCAGGTATAGTGTGAACATATCATATCGTTTTGAGTGTGTGGTAGTCCACACTTCCCCAAACGATTGTATCATATAATGTAAAATTTAATGTATTGAAGGTTGATTAAATAAAAGGATTAAATAAGTAAAAAGAAATAATAAATATCATAAATATCAAATATATATAAATATATATTTAGTAATAATATAACCCAATGAAATGTGGTAATGAAAAAATGAACAATCATCGTCCTGTGAGGCAGTAGTTCTGCATATAGAGAGAAAATATGTTTGTTACCCATTAGATAGTGGTTAATGAATGATTAGGTAGAATCCTTCTCATAATGATATATAATTATATTTTGGATACTGGGATTTTTATATAATATTTTTGTAAAGAGATTTTAGGTGGGGGATAATGGAAATGAAACAATAAAGCTTGAGAGAAGTTGTTTCTTCTTAATAGGGTTTCTTATTTTTTACTATACAATGATCCTTACATTGAAGTATTTATTCCAATATGGAGGCTTAAATGTATATAAGTGGGATTTTGGGATTCTATTTAAATATATATTTACATAATTTAATTTTTTTATGTTTTATGAATGGGTAGAGGTGGTGGCCTTTTAAAAAGTATGGAAAAGAATCACTTTGTAATTTTTAAAACAAGTTAGTCATACCGACATTTTTACCTAACAGATGTCATCCAAAAAAATCAATTATATATGTTTCATGGTTAATTAATTACAATAAAATTTGTGTAGTGTAACTTTTACTTTCATTTTGTCCCACATTTTAATGGTTTAGACCATTTTTTAGAGTAATTTTACCTTGTTATTTTAATTATATTTTCTCACCTTCACTAATATTATTCATAAAAAATAAATTTTTAACTTATTAGAATTGATAGATTATTATCATTAAAAATATGGAATAATGATTTCCAAATCACAATAACATAAGTTGAATAAATTAAAATAAATTAAATTCAACAGTGGTGACGAAAATAAAGGGTATTGATGTAAAAACATCTAAAAGACTTATATATTTTTATAATCAAAATAAATTTGTAATTTATTCCAATGACAAAAATTGTATTAATTGATAAATCATTTAACTAAATATACATTAAAATAAATAAAAAAATATAATTATCCAGATAAATAAATTAGATGAAAATTATGTTTTGAATAGATATTATATATTTTTTAATATTCAGTAACAAATAAATGTTTACAAAAATATCAAAAAATCACCATAACCAATTTTGTATTTTTATAATTGAAATATGATGCTTATTTTTACATATTAAATCAATTATTGTTTCAAAACAAAAATATAAAATAATTTCTCAATTAAAAGGCTGTAAAGATTAATTTAATAAAATATACTTTTTTATTTTTAAAAATGGTCTTCTTCTTATCTTCTACATATTTGTCATGAACAAACGCAGTTTGACCATGAACCGGTCAACGGATCTTATCCATGGAATGGCCCGAGAAACATTCCCGATTTTCCTAGGCTGGGTACATGTGCTGAAGAATAAATAGAGGACCATATGGGAAATATTTTTCCCAATAAAAATAAATAATGAATTAGAACAAAAAATAGAACAATGAAAAAAAAAATACAGGACACAAAAATGGAAGAACAACTAACCACAACAAACTAACATGAACCCAAACAAAACTCCTCACAACCCCGAGAGTAACTCACAAATCCACAACCAACTCTCACCCATTGAAATCAAGCATGAGGAAAACCTACAACAGAACCTAAAAACTGAAAAACAGTATAGGCATGAGTATTAAAACTCAGTAGGCTTTCCCAACAATATATTCCCAAAGAAAAACCTATAAACAAACAATTTACAAATTACATGTTTTGAAATAAATTATATAAACAATGGGATTCCACGTAAATTTACATTTCCAAAACAACTAACAGTCCATTTCCCATTTAAATTAATGACATATTTAATGTTTCAAGGGTAAAGGTGCATTACATACTAAAAATATTTTTGTGAAAAATTTAGAAATCCAAATTTTATTTTTTATTCTAGAGAAAAACCACACACAACACACATGTTAGAATAAGGGAAACGAGAAAGAAGAAAACAAGGACCAACAATTGAATTAGGCCTCTTAATCGTCCAATGCATAAATATAAACACTAAATAAATCATGGGTGAAACATATAATTTTGTGAAAAATCATGAAAATACTTATGTGTGACTCATCATAAAAGAATTCCTATTATCAATGACGTCAAAACACCCTAATCCTGAGTGTTTTCCTACTAATCTTACCAGAGGGGCCCAATCCCCAAGCATAGAATAATCCATACTTAGGGCCATTAGCCTTTGCAAAATATAAACTAATGCATCAATCGTCTTCAAAAGATTCAATTACTAGGCCTTTTACCTTCCAAAAAGATGCATAAAAAGGGATGAGTCAACAATCTCTATCAAGTAACCAATCACAATGCAATACCAACACACACAACAACTCACACAAACAACGCACAAAACAAGGTCACAACAGAGTCACCTCAAAGGGAGTTTTCAAAAAAAAAATACTTTATTATAGTGTCGAATGGGCCAGAACCAACTACTAAATAACAATACATTTTTAGAAGAACTAACACACGCCACATTTAAAACCCGAAATCCACTTGGAATCACATTTAAGAAACCCAAATCACCACTATAAATCCGGTGCACATTTATAAGGGCCAAAGGGGAATTTCAACAAACAATTATTAAGCACATTAATAAAACTATTTCATTCAATTACAATACAAAATTTCTTATTTTATTTAACAAAAATAATTAAATTAAATTTTAATTATCTAAGACTATTTATCATTTAAAATCAATGAAATATAATGAAATTAATAAAATGTAAAATTAAAGGTGAGTTCAGAAGGGGACCTACCTCGACTCAAAGTCCAAACATGATGACGTGAAGCACCTCGAGTAGGGGCACAAGCATTCGTAAGCTGATGATCGCAATATTGGGGAATTAAACCACCCGAGCGCTACAACAAATGTACAAAAACTCACATAATTAAACATCAGAACATGATAAAATAATGGAAACATATTTGAAAAAAAATATCATCATTTTTGGAATCTCAAATACAATTTTAGAAATCAACACATGATCTTCAATGTTAGACACCATTTGTATGATAAAACTAAGAAGCATAACCAACATTTAGTGTGAAAAATTCAAACTAAAACACACCAGACGTTCAAATATTGTTTTTTTAATCATGCGCACAACACATTATATATCACCACGAAAACAAGTCGATCTTTGAATCATTTTTAAGGGAAAAAAAGAACCATTTTAATTTCATAATATATTCATAATGGCCAACCGAGCATTTATTAAAATCATTGTCTGTGGGGCATGACAAAATCACTACACATGTAATGTTCAATAAACTAGTTAAAAGTTTAAAAATATTTAAATAACACCACAATTATTTGACGTCAAAACACACCCCAAAATACTATCTTATTGCCAACTACAAAACATGGCTATTTCATATTGTGATTTCTAGTAGTTTCTTAATATAATAATTTGTACCATCATAAAAACTACATGTTTGAATATCCATAAAAACATTTCAGACACATAATATTCCACATTTGACATGGAAAACTCATTTCCAACCAACTTCACATAAAATAATTTTTTCTAGACAATGCACGTGACTAGTTAATTTTCACAAACCATGAAATATACATGAAACATGTCAATCAAAAATAATGAAAATTTTTACAATGGATAACCCACCTCAATAAATAAAAAACTTCTCAGAAATGGTGAGAAACACCATTCACACCTCAAATGCACTAGCATGGAACCAGAACACCCATAAACATAAACATAATACCATTAATTTTGGAATTAAACCCATGGATATATGATTTGGATAAAAATAAAAAACTTTACCAAAGGTGGTAGGAAGGCTATTGAAGAGGTGGGGGATATCTCTAGAAAGACGTTGCTGGTACGGAGTGGTGCCAGTGAGGGGAGACGTGGGAGATCTGAAGATAACCAGAGGCCACTAGTCAAGGTGGTATGCCGGATAACATGAGTATGGGGTGACGCGGATCATCTTATTGTTCACATGGAGAGACCTCTGGGGAGGTTTCATCTGGGGGTGTGGCGACGAGAGGGCGGTCGACCGTGGAGCATCTCACTAGCAAGGGGAAGGGAGGGGCTCTACGGGTGTTGTCCGTAGACTAGGTCGGGAGTGGGGGGGGGGGTTCATGCAGCGGGTTTAGGGGAAGGGGTGGGGAATTGGGTTGGTTAGGGGTAAATAAAAATAAAAATAAAAACAACAACAACAACAACAACAAAAATAATAATAATTACAATAATAATAATAATAATAATAATAATAATAATTATTCTTAATTGCTACAGAATTAATATTCTTTTTAATTATTTTATCTACAATAACATTTATAATTGTAATAAAATTTTAATAGAGATTCTAACAAAACTGATATTTTTTAATAATAAAAATATTATTTTCTGTAACCAAAAAAATATTTTTGTTAATATTTTAATTCTTCAATTTCATTAATTTATTTTCTAAAATTATTTTTCTCATCTCATTTTTATGTTATTTATTTTATTTATTTAAATTTTGGGCAACCATGCAGTCTACGTGCAACTAAAGTGGCTGTGTGCGAATAGTGTGGTGGGTTCTGTCCAATCCATAAGTGACCGTGTGGGTGTCTTCCCATAACCGCATGATCTACAGACTGTATTGTGCCCATGGGATTGATGCTGCCAAACCCCAAAACATGCATTTTTATGTCAAAAATAAATTTTTTTAAACAAGGTCTCACCCGATACCCAACCCGAGTAAGAACCAAAGAAAAATAAAAACCCTGATGTTACAATTCTCCTGACCATAATGATTTCTTCCCACAGAAATCCATACCAAGGCCAAACCCCAAAATAGAAAATGATACACCTTTACAGTTCATAAATATTTCAATAGAATTACAATGATGAGATCCCAAAACACAACCAATGACTGGAAGGGTTACCAGAAGAATTCAAGAGACCAAGACGGACTCCCGCTAGGTTCCAACCTCTCCCAAAATTGTAACCACCTCCTGTTGATAGGTTATAGAAAAATACAAAACATTAACAATGGTAAATACAGGCTCAACATTCACACTCCTTAAACATCATCAAAAGGAACTCTACCATTTTCCATACTTAATATCTATTAAGTCACAATATATGAAACATCACAATGAGGAACACAATGATCCTCACAAACCAAACAACCATGTTTAAAGCACATCCTATTAGTGCCTCTTAAAACCATAATTAAACTGACAAAAGAACTCTCACACCCCAACTCTAAACTAAAAATGAGAACATGGAAATTAGGTTGTTTAGCCCCAGTCCTCCAACCACCAAACTAATACTCAGAATGAAAATAATACATTGACCTGGGAGGTCGGAATAGACTCCCAACCAAATGGGAATTTATAGTGTCAATTCAATGAGACCCAGAATTGGTATCCCTATCATAATGATTGATTATATAAACCAAACTAGAAGAATTCCCATAAGGACTAGAAACCCCACAATAGGGGGATGGATGTGAATGGCACAACTGATAGGGTAACAAAACTACCAATCTCACTATACCAAAAACTCCACACCATTAGAAGAACACAAAAAAGTCACACTAAATACAGAGACTAAAACAATTTTTTTTTTACATTGTCAGGGTCCTCTTGATTACTCCCCAGCTTTACTATAGGGCCTATAGAGTGATCTATGATGATTGAATCATCTCCCACCTCACAGTCATGCTTTATTACCACCCATACCGAAAACACAGATCAAAACTCCACAAAACCTAAATTCATTAAAATAATGGTTCAAAGGGATCCACATCTACAATCATTAAAAATAAATGAAATGAAACACAAAAAGGTCAAAAGACATGGCTATTACATGCAATTAATATTTCAAAAAAGGTATCCCCAAAAAGATCCCAAACATCACCCCACTCCTACTGACAGGATGTGGTGACCCTCATCGAGCTGGGTCTGGCATCAGCACACTTCATGGAAACACCTTGATACTATCGCTGCACATGACCTAGGCACCCACAGGTGTGGAATGATCATGGAGCATTCATGGAAATTATACTCTTATTCCCCTATATACCGCACTGGATATATATCAAGGCATTGAATTATGACAATGATTAGTAAAGGTCATATAGCCTCTTGATTCCCCTACCAATACCACCCATATCAGGCCACTTCCCATTATTATTATCAGTATCTTATGCACACATTCACAAGGATGAAAGAGGATTCCCCACTTTATGACCTCCTACAAACTTAGCTTCGGTGAAGAAACATTGTTTCACCACATCAGGGATGGTGATTACATTGAACTCTTCCACCTTCAACTGTAGCTCAAGACATAATCTGAGCTCAAAATGTTTATATTTAACGTGATCACTTCCAAAATAACATTTTTCATACAGAACCAAGTCCAGGAAACAATGAATAAATTTCCAACAATGATCCAACACCTTACTGAAGGCCGCACAACTCCATACATTTTATCACCTTTGTCACATCAGAAAAATATTGTTGGATGAATGACAATATGAAGAACTCCCTTATGAGATGTTCTTGAGGATCGCATAAATACCCAGAAATCCACCATATACAGGTTGGAACTTCTGCTTAATGGTTTTCAATTTCACCTTCAACGACTCATGGGGCATGAAAGAACATATGTTCATCTCAATCTTCCACAACAACTCGTCCTCCACAAGAGGATATGCTTGACCAAAAATGAGGGGTGGGTTCAACTTCTGAAACTCAAACAACGTAGTCCATGGGATGATCATCTTGAGGATTTTCAATGGATGCACCACCTGATGTTGTACCTTGGGCATCCATCGAACATTCGTTGGGGTGAACAATAAGGGACAAGAAAACAAGGAGCGATATCAAAACATGGTCGTTACAATTTTTTATTATAATTTTTACAATTTAAAAAACAAAACATTAAAAAACAAATTGTTTACAAAAATAAGAATGATTTAAACAATTCACAAGAGTTAAATTAATGTTGGTGGGTGACTCGGACACATTTTTGTGGGCCATATATCATTAAAAAAACCTTTATGGATAGAATTATAGGTCAATTTCCCTGACTCCACATAGATTTCCAGACAACGCGAGCTCACGAAAACAACTTCCCAAAACACTTTTAATTTCCCAACACCAAGATAAACTAAAAGACCAAAAGACACCGACAACCTAGACATCCCATGATAACTTCAGGATCGGAATGAGCAAGGTTTCTGGATGTCCTTCCGATCCCTACACCTAGAGTCCCATAAATTTTACTCCTACCATGACAACCCCAAATAATGATGTGTGCTCTGAAAAACAAGGTCCTCTCAAGAGCCGACCTCCATTGATATGATTTTGTTACCAACCTACCTGGGTCGACCCTGAATCATTCAACTGAGCCGATCTGCGGCAAGTCCTGAGAGGTGTTCTTAATCCACCCGGGCTATCGACTAGTGCCAGGGAATTAATAAAGAACAACAGAAGAATGATATTTCCAAAAAAAATCAAATGGAAGAAGAAATAACAAAAAAAAAATAAAGGACACGAAAAAAGAAGAACAACCAACAACATCAAACAAACATGACTAGAGAAAAAACTCCTCACGACCCCGAGAGTCTTTCCCCAATCCACAACCAACTTTATCCCACAACGATCAATATCGAGTAAAACCTACAACAGAAACTAAAAATAGGAAGACACTATGGGCGTGTGTATTAAAACATAGTAGGTATGCCCCAAAATATATTCACAATTAACTATCTTTAAATTATGAATTTACTCATTCTTGGTTTGATATATATTAAATAAATTATGGGTTTCCTCACACATTTACAATTCCAACACAAGAAATAGTCTATTTCCAATTTATATTTTTTAAAAAAGTTTAATTGTTGTTGGGATAAGTTGAATTAAATTCTAAAAACATTTTTCCGAAGAATTTAGAAATCCAAGAATTTTTTATTAGTCACGAAAAAAACCACACAAAACACACAAAATAGAACAAGGGAGATGAGAAAGCAGCAAATGAGGACCAGTAACCGAACTAGGGCTCTCAATAATCTTCCACATACAAATAAACACTAAATAAAACATTGGTTGATACTAAGAGCTCGTGATCAATCCAAAACATAAAATATGTGTGACTAACGCATGAGGCATTCCTACTCTCGATGATTTCATAAAACCCTATTTTTCGGTGATGCCCTACCATGCCTACCCGAGTGGCCCAATCACCTAGTAGAGCTAATTTATAGAGTAGGTAAACTTGCCCATGTGAAATCTAAACTATTGCAGTAATTGTTCTAAGAAGATTCACTTACTATGATAGGATCCCATGTCAACACATGAAAACCAAAGGGTTGAGTAAACAATTCTATCAAGTAACAAATAATAATGCATGACCAACTCAAACAACAACTCACAAAGAAAATGGACAAAGCATAGTCACCCATAATTCACCTCAGCAGAAGCTATAAAAAAATTAATTAATTTATTAAAGTGGAAAATCGGCCTGAACCAACAACTCATCACCAATACATTTTTAGAAGAACCAACACACACCACTTTTAAAACCCGAAATCCCTTTGGAAGCCCAATTAAGAAAATCAAACCACCACTATAAATCTGAAGCACATTTATAGTGGTCAAAGGGTAATTTCATAAAACTCTTAGTAAACACATTTAATATAATGATTTCATTTAATTAAAATAGAACGAGTCTTATTTTATTTCAAAAAATAAATTATTCTAAAAATAATAATCTAATATTATTTCTCATTTATTGGAAATCAATAAAATATCAGGAAATTTATAATTTCGAAATTTAATGGTGTGTGTATTGGGGGACCTACCACAACTTGTAGTAAAAATATGATGATGCATCCCACCTCACGTGAGTTCAAAAGCACGCACAATTTGTCGACTTTAGTATCATAGAATTCACTCTCCAGTGCACTGCATCATAAGCACCACATCTCGCACAATTAAACATCCAAACAAGAACATAGCAAGAAAACCTATTTGAAAACACAAATTATCATTTTAGAAATCTCAAATATATTTATAAAAATCAACACATGATTCTCAATGTCATAAACCACGTGTAAGAGAAAACCAGGCATCATATCCAACATTTCATGCTCAAATCCAAAACAAATTGCACACACATTCAATGTCCATTTTAAAATCATATGAACAGAACTTTATCAACCACAGTCAAAAAAAGTCCACCTGGGAACCTATTTAAGAAAAACAAACCACCATTATAAATTCATAATAAATTCATAATGGTCAACAATGAATTTAGTAAACACATGGTCTACGTGACTTGACCAGACACACAACATGTAGTATTCAATAAACCAGATATAATTTTATAAAACTATTTTAAATTACACCACAAGGCTTTTATTTGAAAACACACACTAAAATTATCTCATTAAGCCCAAGTGCAAAACAAGAAAATTTTTAATTCTAATTTTTAGTTCTTTCTTCATTAAATAATATATATATATATATAAATATAAAATACATGTATGAATTATAACAAAAAACATTTAACACACATAATATAACAAATTTTTTCATCACAAACTCATTTCCATCAAAATGCACATAAAATAAATTATTCAGGACCATGAAATTCACTATTTTATTATCGCAAACCATGGGAAATGAATGGAAAATCTGTCACATAAATCAAGAAAATTTTAGCAAGGAAAAACACAACTTAACCAATGAAAAACATCTCAAAAAATGGTGTAAATCATCATTCACACATCAACCGCACCAGTGTGGAACCAAAACATTCATGAAAATCCACATCAGACCATTATTTATGGAATTAAATCATCGAATAAAAGTATTATTACAATTAATTTGTAGCATTCCTAGTGGATTTCAGAGAGGAGTGACATCTCTATCTTATAACACAATTGGGCGGGCGCCATCAGAGGATTTCTAGGATTCACTATAACAATGATCTCTTTTCGAGATGTATGCTCACACCCCAGTTTTACCATCACAGTTCATAATGCAGAGCAGCAAGGGATGCTAGATCTTATATCACTAACCTCTGAGCTTGATTTTTGTGTGTTCACTGCATCTGTTGTAGGGACATTCTCCTCGAACGTTTTTTGGTTTGTTTCTCTTCCCCATGAGTCACGTAACATGTGGAATATTGTGTTCTGGTGTGAGAGGAGACCAAATTACTGAAAATATCTTACCTGGATGATTAGAATTCATACGGTTTATATAGATTCCAGCGTGACTATAATGGGGTCAAGATGGCATCTTGGTGTCACTGCTACATGGTGCATAGGGAGGAGTCATCAGATCACCAATATTTTGAAGGAGAATGGTCTATAGAGGATTAGAAGTTCATTTGGTTACACTAGTATCCTGGAAGAGGTTTTTAAGTGTCTTCATTTCTAAACAAGTGCTATCATGGTGTGGCCGGTCTGGGGATGATGTGTATTGAGCGATCATTGATATTCAGTGCTGGTTGCTAGTGTATATGGAAGGCCTGAAATAAAGCTAGATTCGATGGAGTGACTTCCTTTGGAAGTGCAGTGATTGCTTGCTCGAGATCCCTTCTCATCGATCTGGTTCATGGATGTACGAACTGTTGCAATGCTCCATCACTGATGGATCTGCAGCGGTCTGGCCCTTCGCTGCTGCAATTTTCCACTGGGACCATGTGCAACTGGGTGTCGTGGTGGCCGCCTGTCACATTCCTCAAAATGTATTTCAATGGGTTGTGTGTTTCAAACATCATGTGTGGGGGAGTGGTCTTCCGGGATCACAAGTGAAATGTCTTAACTGCCTTTTCAGTGTACATTGAGGTTCAGATCTCCATTTAGGTGGAGGACTAGGAATTGTTCACTAGAAATGAGCTATGAAGGCAGAAGGGGATATCCCTTTGTCAAGTGGAAATTGACTCCAAAATAATAAATTATTCCTTTAATGGCATTATGGCCACTCCATGGTCAATTTCTTGTATCATCAAGAGTTGAAAAGGAATCCTCAGCAACACCAATGTCCAGGTTCTACACAAGTGGTGTGAGGTCAATAAGGTGGTGGATCATTTGGCATCCATGACTGTGGCAGACCAGGGTTGTAGTGTTTTTTGTGTTTCAATTGTTCTACAACTGTGTTCTAAGGGGGCTAACTTGATAAGAGGGGATCAGCTGGGGCATCATTACTTTTGGCCTCCATATGCCATTGTTTTCATTTCCTGGAATTTGGCCGTTCTGTGTGTGTTTTTCTAGAATATTAAATATATTACCTCTATAGTAAACATAGTTATTTTTCCCAAATAGTAATTCATTTAAATCATTATTTTTTTATTACATGGTTTAGTTTGATCTTACATAACCTATGTAATCAATGTATTATTCGTGCATGTCTAAAACCATTTCAATATACTCAAAAATGAATAGTCAAAACATCTATAACACTGGTCCAGTCTGCTAAACTCATAAATAAATCACCATATTCAACTCAAATAAAATCTCAATTATAATAAGATATTCTATAAGTTATGTTCATATAATAACATTCATTAAATGTGACATGATCATCATCATTCATAATAATAGATTGTATGTTATTTATATAATCTATTTATTCATTTTTATCGAATAGTATTAGTGTTCAATTATATGTATGAAGATTTTTTATCTACACCCATATACCCAAAATTGAAGTATCAACTTATCAAATTTTTAAAACTATAATTACCTATATATTTCTGCACCAATAGTTGTTAAAATGTCATGTTAAATAATGTGACCTTTTTTTAGAGTACAATATAATATTTATGACAAGGTCTTTCTATTTCAGTTTATTTGGGTTTCAATCCTCTATGAATATGGGAAAAAATTACATGATTTCCATTAAAATATATAATATTATAACTCTATATTTCATGATAATTAAATATAGGTTATTTATCATATAAATAATAATGTTATGATAAAAAAATAAATTTATATATAATGTACCTGGGGTGCTTCAACTAAACGTAAGACCAGTTCAACTGAAACCAATTCATCTAATGGTAATAAAAATATTTTTATGGAAAACATAATGAATTCACTCAATACATATCACATAAATTTTTCCTGTGATATATCTTGGATATCAAATTAAAATAATATCCAATTTAATTTTCTAAAATATTTAATATATTTATTTTATTAATTAATATTTCAAGGAATGAATTTTTATATCAATTGGACTACACAATGATTAATATAGTTAAAAAATTAATGAATCAAAATGTCGATGGTTAGATAAATATTCTAAACATGTGTGTTCTTAAAATCAAATAATAACATGGTAAAATTTAGGAAATATAGGATATTTGATTAAAACTATTATTTAAAATTTATAAGTGAGTGAAAATGATTAACATTAGATATACAACATTGAAAATAAATTGTTTTAGTTTTTTTGAGTAGGGGGCAGATTGGATCTTGCTTGTTATTCTCAGGAAAATATAAAATAATGAAAATAATTGATCACAAGATACAAATTTCACACTCCAATTTTATAACATGATGAATGGATTATATTGCTAGTTTATATCCATGTTATAATTTATGATATTATTCAACAATCTAATGAATCATTTTATATATAAAACTAAATATGGATGTGGAAATGTTTTTATTTAAATAATTCAATATGGATTACACATAATTCTTCTTTTTTACACCAAAAACTGAAGTGATTTTCATTAATTATAATATATAATATATCAATAGTTGAATTGTCATCAATTTCATCAATCTTTATTTTTATAAAATTCCACTTGATGAATTTAGTTATAATGAATTTAACATTATCTGAATACTATTTCATTAATATAGATCTCAGTAATATTTCCTAATGGGTTCTTCAGTAATTATTATATTTATTATTAGTGTTCATCCCTTAAATTTTTAACAACTAATATAATTATCCCATTATAATACGTCATTTAAGGAATCCATAATGTTGGTAAATTCATCTCTTCTAGAAAAGTCACGATTTTACTACACAAAAAAAATCCTTAAATGAATGTGGGGAACTATAATCCTTGTTGTTGAATTAATAAAAAAATAATATTAGCATACACAATTGATCATTAAAAAAGTTTTATATAAAGTAAGGATAATTTATATATACATGAATTAATACTATATTAATTGTGACTTTATATTTTTAATAGAAGCATTGGATATTGGATATATAAAATAAGTATTAATTTAAAAACATTTCAATATTTGATTCTAGCAATATACATTTACATTGGTGCATCATTTGTTTTTATGAATTATATACATGGTTCTCAATTGGTATTATAACGATATATATAAAAATTCATCATTAAGAGGATCAATATAATTAGTTATAATTGGATTTATGTATTAACTTGTTCTAATGAATACACATATTAGTTATTTAATAGTGGAAGGTGAACATTATCGTAATGGGAGGACTAGAGTCAATATTTATCAATAATGATATTCTAAATTGATTCTATAATATCACATCCCACAATTATACTTGTTAAAGATATTTGATTCCACTTCATTGGATGTATGTTAATCATGGATTGGTATTTGACAATATAGATTAAATGAAAGAATTTAAGAAGAAGAAGAAGGTCATATTCGGCGTTAATTATTTATACAATTATTCACAATAATGATTAAGTATCATAGGAGAGGATCACAACATCATGTAATATCTAATACTTCCATTTACATAATTAATTAAAGAATACATTTATTAAAAGAATATTTCATAGTTAAATTACAAAAAATATTTTATTTAGAATATTTTTTTTCCATCAATGGTTATGAATATATTTATTATATATAATACCCTATATATTATAAAATGAGTTATTATATAAGTAATATTAATTTTATATAATAGTCATATATTATAAATATTTTATTGACATCATTTCTGTTGTTGTATGGGGTATCTTTTAAACCTTTATTGGATACCACATATGTATTCCCCTTTGTTTAGGTTTGATGCCACACTATATTAAAAAACTAATACTTTAATAAATATTAAATGCATTACAGTGATGTTTTTCACCATGAACTATTGTTACTCAACTAACCAAAGGGTACCATTTTAACTGATCATACAATGATTATTTTTTAACACATCATTGTATCAAGGACCCAGAACTATTGAATTGTACACAATTTTATATCTTTACACCAAAAAATAAATATTGTATATTTATTCTATGAATTATTAATTTGATCAAATGTATCTACATAATTTATATATATTCTAGAATACTGTTAGATTAGAATAATTAATGAGGACATGTGAACATATATATACATGTTTCAGCATGGTGTGTGTATGAGAATTAGTATTATTATTCAAATATTTTCTACAAGTGTTTTTTAGATATTCACATAATTGTGTTTTCAAAATATATAAGGATTTCAAATGTATCACAACCACATGACTCACTCAAGATCTATAAATAATATTTATGGGCTATGTTGATAAAAAAATTATTTGGTATAGCTTATTTTGTGGATTATGTATTGGTCAACTACTTCTTGTCAATTTAAATATACCAAATAAGGACTTATAGATATTCATTAATTTAGGGGACAATTTCTGGCATCTTTAATCTTGTCATAAATGTTGAAACATGGATAAAAATTTAATTACTTTTTATGGATTTATATAACCTATATAAAACCATTCCTATACCATAATGATTAAATGTTTTAAAAGAATTTGATATATTTGACATTAGATTTTATATAGTGGTTCTCAAATTTATCTCAGTACAACATCATTTGAAAGAGGGTTTATTCATAATATTTAGGAATATATAATTGGTCAAATCATCAAATAATATTAATTTGGAATGGAAATATATTGGATACTCCTTTATTAGACATTCCATTTTGATAAAAATTAAAAATAACCATTTGTGTAATGATTAAAAGATGAATATCATTTTAAAGAATATACTATTTATATAAACCATTACATGATAATTCCATTCCATGATATAAGAGTGGCCATTTAATGTAAATTTATATGTATCCACTTATTATGAACTGTATATATCTTGTTTATGAATTCAATAGATAGATATTATTCATTTTTATACAATATATGAGATATCAAATTTTAGGTGATATGGTGCATTACCTCAATACATTGGTATATAATTTTTATAATGTTACAGAACTACATAGGTACCCATAATGGATCTCACTATAAATTTTCATGATAGTTGATTCAATTGAATAATCTCATAGAGAACTAAAAATATGATCGTATCATTATAAATTTATTTTTTGAAAAATATAATAATCATTGAAATAGTTGATTCTTTTATTATAAAGTAAATTAAAATAATCATTCCCTTGATTATAAATATTTTATGTGGGTTTTTACTTTCACCTTTTTTTATTCTTATTTGTCATTTACCTCTTATTATGGGACAAAGGATGTAGCTATAAGAGTGGTTACTGTTTAAATATACATCTATATTTTCACCAATAAATAGTCAATGAAATCCTAAATCTAAATCATTATTCTTATATATTATTGAATTTTATATCCCATAAACCATTTATTGTGGTTTTGTCATAGATAATTATTAAAACAAACTTCCTCAATATTCATGATCAACATAAGTGTTACTGTTTCATATTTTCAATGGCCAAAATAATTACAATATGAACGAAATATAGTTATATGAATAGAAATATTCTTTGTATCCAAAATATTACAGGTTCCACTCATACCTATGTATATCTTGTTTGGTAAAATTGTGTTTTAAAATTGATAATGTGGTCTAAAATACAGTGATATAGAAATTTACTTTTCCTAGGGATTTTAATTCTTTGATTAATATCACTTCATTGTTTTTGGGACATAATTTATTTACAATATTTCATTATTATATTTTATATTATCTCATTATATAGAATTATATTAGTTTTATATAAATATAATGATATCCCAAAATAATCAAGAGTATTTTAATATATTCAATATTTTACAAAACTCAACTATGAGTTAATAAATATATTTAAAATAATTTGAAAAAAATGAGTAAGATAGGAAATTTTAATATAAATAGTTCCATCAAATAATGCAATTAGAAAACACATTATTCTCAAAATATTTTAATTTAGTGTTATTAATTAACATATCCTTCGAACTAATGTTATGGTGTAATTATTTAATTTAATTCACTTAACATGGGATATAATATGTTTGTAGTTTCTTCATATTTTAAAAATTTATACACCAATATTATCTAAATGAAAAAAATGGATTCCTTTTATTACATATAATTATACTGGTATACACTACACTGGATAAAAAATGTGTTAGGATATGATATTGGACTCTCATACGATTCATTGACCTTATTATGAGAATTTTGAAGTTCATGACTAGTGGTTTCCATTACACTAACTTATGGAATTTCATTTTTTCATATTATTCATGTCCTCATCACTAATTGTCAATTTCCATCTAAAGGAATATACAATATATTTCATCCACCTTTAATTAAACTATTAATTTTTTAATACACAATGTTTGATTCAATTAAATTACACATTACTACTGATCGAGGTACGTACATACCTTTTGGTTCATTGGGGAGGATGTTGTTTTGATTTCATAGTCACATCATCAATCAACTAGTTATAAATGATCAACTTAAATGGTTTATGATTATATTCTATTGTCATGTTGGGTAAAACATATCTAATTATTCATTATCAGAAATATTATTATCATATGATTTCTCCACATTATAAACTAATAACAGTGATGAAAAATTTTCACTACCCTCTAATATTTCGTGTAGATTTATGTCTCCTATAATTGTATCCTTTATATTTTATGTAAATTGATAATATGATAAGGTGGTTTCAATATTTATTGTTTAAATTTTGTGTATGGAAAAATTTAATGATATTGAATGTAGTTTCCATTTTTGTCAACCCTACAATATAACTTATATTTCTACATTATCATCACCCATATCTAGATGAGGTGTGAATTTTAATGGGGGTTATAATTAGAAAATAGCTATTAGATTCATATTTATGGGATCCGTATGGATTAATCAAAAATAAATTTATAATCATGTCACTCATGTCAAAAATTCAAAATATTCTTTTATCAAATAAGGTTTCTATTTTTTTGGATAAATTAAAGAAAAAACATTTTTTATGAATTATTCCAATTTTCAACCACTTGATTGAGACAATTGTAAAATTACCCTTTTAATGTTTCTATAGTAGTTTACAGTATTCATCGTGGTGACTAAGATGGTTGAATATGTTAGGTTACTATGAGAGAGCTTTCATGATTAACCAAAAAACCCCATTTGGGATGTATTTATATATGGGAGGTTATATACAGATATACACAATGAAATTTAAAAATTTACTATTATAGGGATGATTATGTAGTCATTGGAGCATCCAATATCCCATAGAGAACCTGATAAGAGAATAATTTAATTTATTGTTCCCCATTACATCAATTTAGTGGTATTTTTCTATTGGACTTTGTAATATCAATTGATCAATGGGATTAAATTAATTTTTAAATGAATGGATGATTATTTTTTTTGTTACCATTTATCTTTATTTAGTGATTACTCAGTACTAAAGAACTTCTATATTTTTTGTTATATTTATGGAAGAATTTTTATATTATTATTAATTATATTCATCAAATACCCTTTGGGGTAAATTATATTCATTATAAAAATTTAAACCTCTAATTAAGACATACTTGATGATTTAATAGTTTGGGAACTTTTTCGGTTCCCTCAATGGTGAGATAGTGTAGAATTGCAGGGTTCTGAAAACACACCTAAACCATAAATCTTCCTATATGGATTATACTCAAAAATAATTTTAGGTTCCTCAATAATGTTATCATTATATAAAAAATGATGAAATGCATGACATATTTGAACCATTAGAAAACATTATATATAAATTAAAATATAGTTAACATGCAATTATTTTTCATTTAGTTCCCAGAATTTTTCTGTGTGTCAAAATATATTTAATACATGAGTATATATTTTGTTTTTATATCAATTATATATTATGTGAACTAATTTTTATTAACTCCATATTTTATTTCATAAAATCATAATATTATTTATTGTCTTAATGATAGTATATTTTCCATATCAATGAAAAAATTACAACATCTCAAATTTCATTTTATTCGCCATTATATATAGTAAGCACTAACCCTATTTAAATTTAATTGATTGGAAATATTCTATAAAATTTAGCAGAATGGGAACATTTTAATGGGACTTTTGACAAAAAAATTGTTTTAATGGTGGGTATTCACTTTTTTTGATGATAAAAATAATAAATGTTCCCCACATGATAGGTATATTGATGTTTGATAGGAATATTAATCATATATAAGAGTTTTTAGGGGTTAATATATATCTTAATGAGAAAATATTATTAATTATAGTTTTCCACATGTATCAAGGGTCATGATAAAACATTCATCCACATTAATATATGTTAAAACGTCATAAACTAACATGTTATGTAATTTGAAAGATAATAAATGAATGAAAAGTTTTAGTAACTTTACTAATCAAGAATATAGTTGTATAAAACTAGATATAGATTTTGAAATATATTTTAAATACACACAGATAGACATATATATATATGGAATTAATGATAATGTAATCCTTTACATGTGTCATAATGAGTTCCAATGAATCATTACAATTGATTATCAATAAAAATGCATTCATTATTTTTAATATCCCCTTATATTTGGAAAATATCCTATACAAAGAGTGAAACTGGATGATAATATTGATTCCCATTACACATATTCACATACTACATTAATAAAAAAATCCATATTAAATGAAAATGTATTTGCTGTTCGACCTCTATAATGGTTAGTTAATGTTTCATGAATATAAATAACACTATTGTAAGATATGTATTCATTAACTGGAAATCCATGGTTATGTGATACTTCATCATCATTGGAAATATTTTATTCATTGTATATTATTTCTTCTCCATGGGGAGGACCGACCTAAATCTTGTCTTTTTATTTATAATATAGAATGTAATTTTTTTACTAATTTCATGAGATGTTTTTAAATAATATAGCTATAAAATGACATTTGATAAGTTTTTTGGACACTTATTCTTGAATAGAAAAATACTCTTTTGTTCACCCATGAAATATTAATATTACTAGTGAGAGAATCCTTATACCCATTGTGTTAAAATTTCATTATCATGTTAGGGATAGATTTCACATGATAGTAATTATTTATTTACCCATAAAAAATTTATCGTGGTTAGCACCTTTTGATGTAGTGCATTGGAAACGTGATCTGACATGAAATATTGATGATCAAGATAATTAAGTGCACACTCTGTTGTATCATGTTAAATTTGATGGTTAAGAAAATTTTATAACCTCTATATTTTGATGAAACTGTGGACTTTGTTATATATATTTTAATTGACTCTCCCAAACATCTTAACCCAAATTCACAAGACCACAACCCGTAAACCACGATTCAGTTAGAGGATAACCATCCTTCCATTTTATCAACAATTATCTCATTGGAAACCAATAATGATATAATTATGTAGTATATTAAATAATATATTATCTTATTAATGAATATCACCTATTGATTTATTTCTGTGAGGTAGAGTTTTTGAGGCTGGATACATGATTCATGATTAATTGAGAATGTAGTATAAGTGTACAACATCATTATATAAATTTATGACTATATAGTATTTTATTCATTTGATTTTATGTTTGATTTCATATTTTGGGATATAGGAATTTTAATAAAATGAAAAAACCCTTATTACACATCAAAATATGTAAGACACAAGAAAAAAACAAGTTATTTCCAACACTAATAATTATGGGATATCCCTCAGTAATATCGATAGAATGTGAATGAATTTATTTATGGTATAAAAATTTTATGTTCTTATGTTAGTTATATCTACTTAATGAATGTGATTTTGGAATATATTATTATGAACATACCAATGAAATATGAAACTCTAGTCATTTTTATTGTATGTTAATAAAATTATTCTCCAATCCATTATTAATAAAATTTTTTATAAAATATAAAAAGATATTTTTCATTTTAATATCAATGAGTAGTTGTTTTTTTAAATTAATAAAATATATATAGTCTTTAAATAAATTCATAATTGAATATTTATTTTACATTGTTGCAATACAACATATCACTATTTAATTGAAATGAATATTGAAATTCACTAATAAATTTTAATCCAGTCATGTAGTAACTATATTTCTTCGATCAATACATTTAGAAAAATTAAATTTTATTTATATAGAATAATATATTATGTATTTTTAATAAGTATAATTTTATAAATGTGGATTTAATACCCAGAATGTTCTAATTAATTTTACATAATTGTGTAAATTTATAATATAATAATGTAATGGTTATAATGTTTTTTATCCATATGTAATGGTAAAAAAATTTCCTTATGTTTAATGTTATATAGAAAAGAAATAAATTTAATAGGTTAGTTATTTTCATACGTAATGGTGTAATGTCCATATAAATGATGGTAAACATTTTTAAATAATATAATTGAAACCATTAGAGGGAAAATTAGTTTTTATATTTAATTTTTTGAAATTCATTTATGTTACTGTGTTTCAATAAGGTTACACATAGTGATTGTCTCATATTTGTTCATCATATTTATGCACCTCTATCCCTAGGATTCTGACACATATAATATCATTAAATACTCTATTTTTTAGATTTTGGGTATACATTGAAGAGGAATTACACAGATAAAATATTGGAGGAATTAAATCCTATATTGATGGAATATGAATGTTTAATAAATAGATTTATTTAATGTAAATCTTTATTAAAATTTAATTTAGTGATTTTAATATTCATCCCTTTCAAAGAATCATTCCTGATAAATTTGATCGGAATCATAATTTAAGTAGAATTACTTTTGTGTACACAATATAATTCCTATATTTTTTGAATGTAAATGTAGCATGAATTTCAACAAAAATATCATACACTCTCCATTAGAAAAATAATTTATTATTATCTTATAGTATCATTCAAGGGTGATGGTCAAGATAAACATGGGACGATTTATTTTGGGCTATCCTGGCCAGAATTCCCATCCAATTGGATAAAACTATATGAATTTCATGGAATCTATCTCCTATAACCTATATAAACATTTTCAAAACTGAAAAAATATGAAAATTAAATAGAAGGGGAGACTCTTTCCACCATTATAATCATCCAAGGATGATCTTAATATAATTGATAAAGTAATTACACTGTCTATGTTATATAATAATTATTAATTTATAAATCCATTTCATAAAAATTTAAAACAATAATATTAAATATAATTTTTTTAAAATAAATATTTCTAGTAATTATGTACTTCTCAAATATTGAAATATTGATAAATCCTGGGGGATAAAAACTAATATAGGTTTGAGATATGACAATATTTGTTCTGCCATAACTCATTTTGAATAATATATATAATCCAAGTTAATTTTCTTTTAGGGTATGTCCAGGTAGTTCAAAAGGGTATGGGTAATCAAATTTTTAAAAATATCATTTATTGAGTAATGACACTAAATTATTATATTCCATAATTTCTATTTATTTACTTGTACAAAAGCAGTAATTCACTATTGATAATGATTTAATTAATGTTTAAATCATCTTATTAATGGATACCCCTTAAAAACATTATTTTATGAAAGGGAAAAAAGTATTATTAAAAAGATTAATCTCAAATAATAAGGACATAAATCTAGAAAACCAATATTTTATATATATGAAAAAATATTTAATAAAATATATTTTGAAAACCAAATTAATTTATTTGATAGCATTCAATACATGAGAAATCATTTTTAATGTTCCTCAATATAACATTTATATTAAATTTAAACATGGATGTTATAACAAAACTATAAAAAATTAGAGTTTGAATATGAATAAACACATATTAAAAAATATTTTTAATGTTTTGATATAATGAAATAAATTTAACAAAAATGTACATAATTTTTATTAAAGTCTGTATGTTTCAAAAATTACATTTTCTCTAAAATGGATTTTGATTAATATTTTTCAATTTAAAAAAATAATTTACGATATTATATGAAAAATAATAATTCATTTTTTAATAACCATGTATAATTTATCAGAGGGTTGTTCATTGGGATATATTTTAAAAGACTAAATTTATAATGAATAGTAAAATATTCAAGATTTTATTAAAAACTACCCATCCACATAAGTAATTTTAAAAATTAATATTGGTTTATTATGATCTTAATTTTATTGAATAGATAAATATAAAAATAATTAAAATAATATAAGTCATTGAAATCATTTTCCTTTTGAATTTTTATATAAAAAAACCTTTTATGCTTGTGATACTTTTCACTGTGAATTTTTACTTTTTATCACTAATAAAGGATTAATTCTAACCATTGTTTATCCAATTTTGTATATTGAATACAGAATAATGATATCCATATTTTAAATTAGTATAATATAATATTTCAAATATAACTACTAACAATAATAAATACTGAAAATAAAAAAACTAACTATCATGGTTAAGTATTAAACTAGTTTACTAGTATTTAAACTAAAATTAAAATATGTACAATGAAAAATATTAATGAACAAATATAATTTTATTTAGAATTTTTAACCTTGTAACATCGATTTTTAGAAAAAGAGACACTTATTATCCAAGATCATTGTGAAAAATATTCATGAACATTATTATTTTTAGAAATTCATTATTTTTCCCCTCCCATAATTATAAAAGTCCCCATGTCCTCTCTCCTATATATAATAGAATACCCACTCTATAGTCCACATATAACATCAAAGTCCCATTAGATAATCCTTTCTAATACCATATCTCTTACTAAATTATATCCCATCATCTTATAATATTTTATCATGGTCATAAACCAAACTGTGATGTATTTGTGTGAGAATCAAATATAGAAGTCCAAAGAGGAGGTTATCTCCTTTACATGGATTTTCATTTAATTTATCCTTCAAATCACTTAAAAAAATTCAAAACCATAAATATATAATATCTTCAATATCATCATACACTATTATTTAGTTATTTTATTATTATGACATACACCCATCTCAACCTCCAATGAATGGAAATCAAAATTATTGATCATCTGTACGACAGTCTATTGCCTCTCAAACTGACATTATTATTTTCCATCATATTTACTTACAACTAGATATAATGATGTAAATTAAAATTATTTACTATTTTTATAGTATTATTATCTTGTAATTTTTATATCAAATATTCCTTGTCTTATTCCAATACATGGGGAAACGATAGCCTCACTCGAGATTATGTCGTCTGACCACCTTGAAAAATGGTGTGCTTCTTTTTTCACTAATGCTTTAATGAAAGGCTATAGTGATAAAATTAATGAATATATTAAACAAATATATATATATATATATATAATAACATTTACACTAATATGTTGATATATTACATAACTTCAATTATTTCATTCATCATGAAAATAGAAACATTGATCATGTTTATGTCTGAAATATCATATATATGAATGTGGTATGCCATTTTCTGTATATAAATTTACTTGATTATAGGAAACAAATAAATAATTAATATATATTATATTTATATAAAATAAAATATTATGGATATGATATAACCTAGATAAATATAATTGGTTCAAAATTATAAACATTAACAAAAATAAAAAACGAACATTTTATTACCCTAAATGGGATTTGCTAAAATAATTATCGATAAATGGGTGAAAATGAATAATTATATAATATAAGGTATTATAAAAAAGATTATTGATGTGTAATAAATTTATTATAATTTTATTTTTGTTATTAATTATGTCCAATATTATACATTGTAATTCAAAACATGAGGTAATGAAACTACACCTCAAATTATTTTCATTTGTAAATATGTGAGGTTATAAAATACATTATTTTATGATAGGTATTTACATCCCCATTATCAAGTAATAAAATGATTTTATTGTTTTAATATAGTTTATGTTTAATATAATGTTATTATTTCATGTATATTACATTCAATGTTTCCAACTTAGTAATATTTTTATGGTACAATCTCATCATTTAAAATGATTATTTAGGATTATTCTAATGTTAATTTAATATTATGATCCTTATATCTAGATAGTAAATAAATTTATTATACTAACGTTATATAATTAGAATAATTTTTATATTCATTTTTCATACATTATATACACAAGATTTCTAAATAAAATATTTATGAAAATTTAACTTAATTTTTTTCTTTAGTCAAAATCTTTTTTTCCAATATTTAAGTTTAAAAAAAATAAATGTAAATTCACTACATCAGAAATTGGATTTAGAGGTGGTTTTTTAGCGGTGGTTTTGTTAAATGCCGCTAAACCTTTTCTAAAATGCTTTCACGATTGTTTAAAATAAATTGCCTTGAAATATTTTTTTACACTGCCAACCCTTCCCCCCACCCTAACCTCGAGTCTCCCCACTTCCCCCAATTCCCCAATGACCCTGGCCCCCCGCGATCCCAGCGACCCCACGACCCTAGAGACCCCAACCCTCTGCGACCCTAGTGATCACGCAACACCAATATTCCCCAGGTTTCCCACATTCCTTATTATATTCGATTTTAATTGGTATTTTGGATTTCATATGGTAGTTTGATATGAATTTTGGTCTTGTGAATACCTCATTGATTTGGTTTTTTTCCACATGAAGGTTGTGTGTGCCTATGATTTATATTCATGGATGTTTGTTCGAGATGGGTTGGGAATGTGAATACATATGAAATCATTCTCACATAATTAATATAAAAATTAATATTAATGAAAAAATGATTGTTTTGATCTTTTTGATGTTTCTATGGCATAAAGACCATGTGGTTGAGGTTCTAGTTGGACAATGTTGATCATTTCTACCTAGGTAAAATTTAAATGTAATTATTAATTTGAATTTTTTGTGGGTTTTTTTCACTTTATCTTTAAGGTTTGGGATCGTTAATTGAAGTTAAGTTTAGGGATTGTTTTAGGGTTTGTGGTATTTTGGTATAATTTAGGTTCTTGGTTGTGTTTTATCACGAGGTGTATGTTTTTCTAAATTTCACCATTCTATATTATCCCTTAATGGTGTAGAGATATATGCTACACCTCTACCTATTTTGGTTTTTGGGTTTCAGGTTCATTGTTTTAATATTATTCTAGATGATGAGGAAATTTTAACGAATAGATTAATCCTCTTAGATGAGTGTTATTTTGTTTGGATTTAATTCTCTTAGATACCCCCAAGTTGTTTTCCCACCCAACCAACTCTTGAAATGAGTTATCATGGTGTTATAACATTTTGAATTTGATACCTCTACTAATAAAATTCTATGTAAATAATGTGTAATTTTGGGGTTTATTTTTACACCCCATGAAATAATTTTCTTATTTTTTAATGATTCTAAGGATATTTTTTTAGTTTACGTTTTTTAGTGATTGAATTCTAGGAGTGGTATTCTCTATATAACATTAATACACTATGGTCTAGAAGCACCATGGGTGTGGTGTCACCTCTTGCTAGTGAAATACATAAGGAACCTCTTAAACACCCATATTAGAAGGCATTTTCTTGTAGGGGTTTCCCTATATGAAATAGGGGGAGGGTCAACATAGTTTGTGGGGATCCATAGTGGTGGTTGGTTATAATGGAATCATGTAGGGTTATAAAAATCAGGATTTTATAGTATCATTCGCTTCCTACATACATTTTGGTTATAGTGGCTTCATAGGGGGGGATAAAATAGGGAGGCTTCTACACTATCGTTAACTTCCAACTTATCGAATCAAATAAATATTATTTGGATCCCAACATCATTATAAAAAAATATGGTGTAATAAAATGTGTTTTGTTCCAATTTTATTTATCATCATGGTGATAGCGGAGAATATTGATAATTTAGAGTTTCTTCTCCAACTCATTTAGGGATTGGGCACAATTGGGTTTATTTAATGGAACTTATATGCTATATTCCATCATTTTCTCACTTCCTTAGATGAATTGGTACTCCATGAATATATCCTCCATTTATTCAATATTTGTAATCATCAAGACAAAGATATAGTGGATTCCATTAAGTAGTTTCATAATTTTTCTATTGAAGAAAAAAGGAATCTTGATAGAATAACTATGATGATATAAAAACCACGAGAATATGAGGCTCATGTGGAAAGGGTGTAGGTGTAGATACTATCATCAGACATAATTATTGAGCCCATTATATGAATGAGTTTAAAACTAACCTCCCATGTTAAGAAGAAACATCCATTGGCTATATTGAAATATATTAAACAAATTAACCTTCGATAGTCCATTATAAATTATCATTTGGAATTGGATTATTTTTAATATTTGGATGATTGGAGGATATTATAGTTGTTTTTTTTCATTTTTCTTTACCTATAACATCGAAGAGATACTCCAAAATATGGATCCTCTCCTCGTTTGTTTTTATTAATGAATGAAGATTTTTTTTAATATTATTTTTCATCCATTCTGTTGATTTCGTTTTAGCTTGTTTAACACTTCATAATAACTTATGATATTTTGGGAGGAAACATCATTAAAATAACTTAAAACCAATTGAACTATGAATTGGTAACACATAATGTCAAATATGTTTCTAAAAAATGCTTGAGTCTGAAATATTTCCTCAGGTTCATAGATCACGTATGTGTATAGGCATATGTACAATAACTATAACACTAGATTTAGTCTAGTTGGATTGATTATTTCGTTTTGATCATGGATCATAGACAGATATATACATAACTACTATCAAATTAAAACTATAGTTAGTTCATTTGGATGAATTAATTCCTCCTTTATATGGATCATGGATGCGTATATGCATAAATACCATCACTATATAACATTTTTAGTTCATTTGGATAAAATAGTTCACTCAACATGATAAGGATCCCAAAGTGGTAGATTCAGAGTTCATATTCCATTGTTTAAAATGGTTTGATCACCCTAGTATTATTTCTTCACACATTTCATAAATATTCATATGGACTAATAAACTGTGGATGAGAGAACAGGTGAATTCTTAAAAATATTCATAGTCAAAATTGCCTAGCGAGTATAGCCTGACTTCTTATATGTTAATACAATGAACCCCAAAAAAGTTTTAGTCATTTATTTTATCACCTTAATATTATCATGATATTCATATTGGGGTGGCCTAATTCACAAGGAATTTTCTTCTTATTTGGTTTCCCTTTAAATATTTTCAACCTAATAAGATTTCCTCCCTTTTTCAATTCCAAATTCTTAACATAGATTTAGATAGCGTCATATCCAGTTAGTGGAGAATCACTTTTTACCTAGGTTTCACATTACAATTGTTCACCATGATTTGTTGTGTGTCTTTTTACTTATATAGTTTTGGTTCTTGCAAGTTGTACCGATATATATAATGTTTAAGGTTAGAAAAATTTGACCTAGGTGCACATTGAATATGTTTATGATGTGTGAACCATAAGCTGGGGTAGCCTACATGATAAGATGTTTCATGTTAACCTAATATGAATTCGTAAAATATAGTATCATGAATATGGATGATAGAATAATTAATAATAAATCAATGAAACTAATGACCACTGTTGGTGAGAATAGTTGGTTTTTCATTCTTTGAGATTGTTTTAGTTTTATGTTGTGTGATATCAAGAGGAAAATATATGCACTCTGTAATCATAAATGGAAGTAGTGGCATAAGGGATGCCCCACTTTTACTACCTGGGTTGAAGGCATTAGATACAGTCCTGGAACATGGGTCATTTAGTTTATGGTGATGAATCCTATACCATTTTCATTATGATGTAGAGTCACACAATCAGGACCAATTAAGGGTTACATCCTACTATTTCTATGTTTCTTCATCAATATTGGAAACATTATTTTTTCCTTATGAACTGTGATTCCAGCAATGTTATTCTTATGTTACTTTTTATTATCTAATATTATATTTTGATGCTATAAATAATTTCAAAAGTAAAGGGTGGAAATTTGGATATTTCATAGAAACATGATTGGTATACTATTTAGCATAAATATTAGTATTGTCTATGTGTTAATTGAGTAATATGTCATTTTTAGCACACACTTTCTCTTTACAAAATAAACTTCCCCTATCTTAAACACTAGAGGGTTCATATATAACTCTGTGGCTCATCTTTATTATATTCTTCTTCTGCAGTTTTACACTATCATATATATGAATCTATTTCTCAATTTTATAGTAATATGTGTTTTAATTTTATTATTATTTTGTAGGAAAATAGTGATATACATGGATAAAAGTTGGATCAAATTACCAAGAATCCCACATCAGTATGTTAAGGGCATGAATTAGTAGATAGATTTTTCAATTTCTAATCGATTCGTTGAAGGAAGAATATGATTTCCATGTCCTAAATGTATATATAGAACATTATTGAAGATAGATGAAGTTTAACAACATTTAATACTGAATCAATTCCCTGGCCAATATTTTTGTTGGGATTGCCATGGAGAATCGATCATTAAGAGAAATTGAGCACTAATGTTAATCCCTAGAATGATGTCCCATGTTCTTCAACAATGGAAAATGTAATGAAAAAACACCTAAATGATGCATTCGGAACTGCAATACACAACTATAATCATCAAAAAATATTAGACCAACCAGAATAGGGTGCTACAAATTGCAATGTGACTAGTAATGTTTTTGAGACTGTAACACAAGAAGATAAATATTATAACATATCATTGGATCCTCTATTTGATTCTGTGGAGCCATTGGTAAGTGAGAACTTCACTAAGGAAATTGTGTTTCATGATTTAATTGACGATGGAAATAAAGAGTTGTATAGGGGGTGTTTGGAATATTCAAAGATTTCATTTCTACTGAAGTTGTACTATATTAAATGTCTATGTGGAACTAAAAATAAGGCAATGTCCATGATATTGGAATTGATTCATGATGAATTTCATGAAGCAAGAATCCCAGAATCCTTTTACAACATAAAAAAAGTTGTTAACAAGCATGGTCAGAATTATATAAAAATTCATGTGTGTCCCAATGATTTTATGATTTATTGGGCAGAGGATTCAAGTAGACTGAATTTCATGAAATGTTATTCTTCTATATGGCAGTCAAAGGGTGGTGTTGGAAGTATGAATGAACATAATTTCATGTATAAGAAGAAAAGGAACACACATGCAAATATTTTTTGTTACCTTACCTTGAAGCTTCGATTGCAAATATTATTCATGTCATCGATAACTGTAGAACACATGAGGTGGAATTATGTAGATAAAAACAACAATGGGTTAATGATACATACATGAGATTCCCAATTTTAATAGACATTTGATTCATTACATCAATATTTCTCAGCTGATCCTAGGAATGTTCGATTGGGATTGGATGACGATGGATTCAACCCATTTGGGATATTGCGTACCAGTTATAGAATATGGCCAGTTGTTTTGATCCATTATAATCTGCCTCTGTGGATTTGTATGAAACAAAAAAAATTTATCATTTCGATGATTATTCCTAGAAAACAAATTCCTGGAAATGATATTGATGTATACTTGTAGCCTTTGACTAACTAATTGGAAGAGTTATGGAGCAACAGTGTTGACACATTTTATGCTTCTTCGAAAACAATGTTAAAAATGCATGCTGCATTAATGTGGACCATTAGTGACTTACTTGGGCTTTGGAATTTATCCGGATAAAACACTTACATGGGTTGGAATTGTCCCACTTGTAACATTGATTTTAAGACCAAATGGCTAACTCACAGTATAATATGGTGATTCTTATTCCATTGAATATTTCTTGATTCATCTCTTAGTTTTTGGATAAACATATCAAAATTTAACGGGTCCATTGATTGTAGACCACCTCCAAAGTTGTTAACTAGTTCTAAAATATTAACACAGATTGAAAAATGATGAAAATGAATTTGGTAAGGTCTATCATATCAATAATAGCAGAAAACGGGTTAGAAGTTCTTTGTCGAGTGAAATTAGAGCGCAACAATGGAAGAAAAAAACTATATTCTTCAAACTCCCATATTGGGAAGAATTTATGTGATAATTTGATTTTCACAATACTTAATGATCATGGAAATTCAAAGGATCATCTAAATACTTGAAAATACTTAAACGTAAAGAACATAAAACGTTATCTCTAGATAGATGAGAATGAAATGTATGCTTCAACCATCTTTTCAATGAAAAATAGGGATAAATATAAATTCCTTCGAATTTTAAAGAATATGAAGGTATCTGGTGGGTATTTGAGTAACATCTCGAGGTGTGTTGACAAGAATAATTGTATGATACATAGATTGAAATGTCTTGATTCACATTTTTTGTTACAAAAGTTACTTCCATTGACACTGCGTACATTATTACCTGAAAAATTTATTGATATTGTTCTCAAATTCTACACATTTTTCAGGAAATCTTGTGAAAAAACTCTACATCCATTTCAGCTTGACATCCTAGAGGAGAGTTTTGTATTGACCCTTTGTTCAATAGAGATGATCTTTCCTCCATCAATTTTTACCGTCATGATTCATTTAACTGTGAATTTGGTTGAGGAGGCTTAATTCGGAGTCCCGGTTCATTATCGATGGATGTCTCCAATTGAGAGGTATTTTATTTATATGTTTTTAATTTTAAGTAAACAATTTTTTGTATTTAAATAAATGGATAATATTATTATTTTAGTTCATAGATATCTTGGTCATTTGAAATCATACGTGAGGAATAAATCTCAAATAGAAGGCTCTATTGCTAAAATCTATTTGGATGAGGTTTGTCTTAACTTTTGTTCCATATATTTGGATGATATATAGAAAAGATTTAATCGATATGTATGTGGTAAAGAAACATCAACTCAATCTCACATGCATCTGAAATGAAAAATATTTCTTGGTATTGGCAGATTAGTTGGGAGGACCTCAAATGCCACAATGATAGAATTGGATTTATTAAAGGCACATAGTTATGTATGGCTAAATAGGGACATTTCAGATCCATTTATTGAAGATTTTAGGATACAATCTAAGAGATGAATGAGAGTCCAAACACAAAATGAGAAATATATAATAAATGATGTGAATTATGAGCTTGTAGAATGGTTTGCACAATGTGTAAGTTCTTAAATATTTAAATAAATAAGAATATTAGTTTGACACATACCATTTTTAAAACAGTTAAATTATATTTCTTTTTTTAGATCATGAATTCTGATACTCAAGCAGACATGTCAAAATGTTTGATGTTTCTTACTAGATGACCTATAAAACATGTTACAAAGTTTGACGCTTATAATTTGAATGGTTTTTTATTTCGTACAGTTGATCGAGAATTGGGTTTGAAAACACCGAATAGTGGTATATTTACATTTGATGAAGTAGGATACTATGGAAAGCTTCTTGATATTATTGAATTAAAATACCACGAAATTTTTCTATTGTTTTATTCAAATTCAAATGGGTCGATATTATCAGAGGTGTTGAAAGAGATTCCTTGCAATTTTCTTCATTTAACTTCTCTCGCTTGAATGATGTTAGTGATTGTGAAAAACATGATCCATATATCTTATCATCGCAAGAAAAAAGGGTATATTATGTGAATTATTTTGTGGATGAAGGGTGGATTGTAGTTGTTCACGTAATACAAAGAGATTTGTATGATATGGGTGATGAGGTGGAAGATTTGACCTCTGAAATTGAATTTCATCAACAACTGGAAGCATAATTATTTGTCAATCATGATATTAAAAATATTAGTCAGTAAAGGATGAATGACATGGATAAATAAATATAGTAGGAAACTAACATGATTCTAGGGGAAAATTATTGTATGTACAATTATTTAATCATTCAACAACCGGTTGTTTCATTTCCATAGTCATTCTTTATCAATGTTATATATATTTTGTGTGTTAGTACATGGATTCTATTATCATTTTAATTTTTTTTCTGCATATCTTTTTTGAAATATATATTTTGGACTATATTTTATTTGATTAAATGATAGGAATTCTGAGGAAGAAGTGGTACAATATTTCATTTAGTTCTATCATAGATGAATATCCATCTAGCTACCTCCCCATGACATCTGAGGCACCAACTGCATACACCCCTACACCATCTCATCCTGCACCATTTATCACACCATCTATGGGTGTCCCATTAGAGGATTAGTCATCGAATCCCCCTTCAGAAGCCTCGACAGTGGGGTGGCGACACGCCACTTCTAGTTCATCATGGACCTACATGAGTGTCACTGTCATATGTACAAATTTTAATTAAATAAATTTATTTAATTTTGTTTATACTAATTGCTTTCTCGTTGTAGATGAAAAAAATGCAACCATGGAGAAAAAATTAATAAAATCAGATAATTGGAAAATTAATTGCGAGAATATAATCCTTTCATTTAATTATTATGGGGTCCCTATGGATTACGTCGCGGCATTACTAGGATAAATTCTAAGCCAGATGGTAGTGGAGCCCATATCCCATACAATTTAATAAGATGATAGGAGTAATATGACTCCAAGCTGGAAAAATGAATTTTTTTCTTCCCAAATAAATGTAATTTTATTAAATTATTATTTAATTGAATTAAATGTTACTAATATGTTCAAAATGAATTTCTGTATAAAGATGTTCTTCCACTTTACAGTTGCTGATGTGATAGCACATAAGTGGATGTTGAAAAATCATGGTAAGAAATGAAAATATTGAAAATGGAGATTGTGATGTGATGTCAACGATACTCCGTTGACCACGTAATAAATGTATGAGAAGCTACCTAGTGGGGTACTGAAAGAACAATGGAATGTTTTTGTTGACAGAGATCGTGATTAGAAGCAGACGGTATTGAAATATATATTATTATATTTTCCTCATTTGATATTTATATATGTATATGAAGAAGAGATTACATTGCATACAATAATATTAAATTTTATTTTATTTATTTTAGGATCTCTCAAAACAGAATGCATCTAACCGGGCTAAGCAAGTCATCCCTCACATATTGGGATGAAAAAGCATTTCTAGAATCTAAACAACATTTGAAATATTTTAATTAGTTTAAATATTTATAAAACAATATTATCTTCTTAATATATTGAATTATTAATTTATCATTGCTTAATGTAGTCATAGAGTTTAGGGCACAAATCATCATGAACTGAAATGTGGTTGGATGTTCACAAAAAATCAGATGGATGTTTTGTTAATGAGCCTGCTAATGAATTCTGGCATGAATTCAATTGTGTTTTATAATAACTTATTATCAGTTTTTACTATGTCAATATATATAGATATTTTATTTATAGGTAAAAATTAAATAACTATGGGATTCCAATAATGGGAAGTCCTACATAGTATCCTACGATGACCCAGTTACTAATGTCCTTGGAAAGGAGAAACTTGGTAGAGTGTGCTGGATGGGTTTTGGACCCATACTATCTACGGTATTTGGCCTGCCACCATGGATTCTAGTAGCATCAACTCTTGGTTATAGTCAGTCCATACCCGATGATTCTAATAGAGTTATTACATCTCTACGAACCACATTTTAAGATCTGGGGGATCAAATATCCACTCTTCAGAAATAAATGACTGATATACATCAGCAGATGATCATATATGCCCCCGGTGGTAATTCACCTACTGGTGGTTAGTAGGTAAATAACAAAAAAATAAAAAACATTTTTTTTTCAAACATTCATTGGTATTAAGATTTAATATAAATATGAAAAATTATTTTATATTCAATTTAATGTTCTTACAAGTGATATTAGAAAGTGGAGATAGGGGTGTATAGGGTGACGATGCATAATCAGACCGTGAGTAGTTGTATTATTTATGTATTGAACAAATATGGGAATAATTGGTTTGTATATGTAACATGTGTCGCACATAGTTTCCACCAAAAAATTTCACGTCCTAACATTTTCTTGATTTCTCATGTTTCACTTTATGCATTTAATTGTTTTTTATGTTTCCTTTTATGTATTGATTTCTCGAGTGTGGTATACATCATTCTAGTTAGGTATGTGTTTGAATTTGTATTGGAGATTTTGGATGACTAGGAGTTAAACCCATTGTTGATGTGTGGAACAAATTGCATCATTTCAAATTGATCAATGGTGTAGTGTTGTGGACACTTTGATGAGGCATAATCTTTAGATAGTGAGTATTCATGCTTTTTTAATGGTTATCATTTCCTATTTATGATGATAAAATGTCCTCATACCATATTAAAAATTATTCATCCTTATAGAACTCATGCTTGAGATTCGATATGGGAGTTCCATAATTATAATCCTTCCATATTCCATGTTTACGAATGTACTCAGTGGGTAATGTATTGGTTGGATGATATTGATATAATATTTAGTATTTTACAAATTCCAATGAACTATAAGATCATGATCACCACATTCAACCTCCAGGGTCTAAGTTGGAAATATTTAAAGACCATTGGTTTTATTGAGTTACAAAAGCCCCATTATTAGGAATGATTCATGAATTTGTTTATTAAAAAATATTATCCTTAAACTAAGAATGTGGTGATGGAAATGGGAATTATATTTCACATATATAGGAATCATATATTGAATGAATATGTTAACTATTTCACTGATCTGATGAAATATATGACTACGTTAGTCATAATTGATACCATTAAGAGGGTGTCTTTTTCAGAACATTTAGTTGAAGATGTCTCTATTTTTCATTACTAATTATATGAATGTTTTTTATCATGATGTCATGTTAGAGGTGATAATAACATGAACACTAAATATAAATTGTGTATACTATATAAATCTTAGTTTTAATGTGAATTGAATTATGAAAATAAGGAATTGGATGATTTTACATACGGAAGTGTTGGCAGCATCAAGAGATCATCTCAACTAGATTCATCAATTTTATTAATTAAAAATATATGATCATCTCACTGATCATATACATTTATGATATTCCATTATATTTTCAAAGAATCACGACTATAAATTTTTTACTATTTGTATCCATAATTTTTTAAAATATGTGTGTATAAATCTTTTAGGATATTGGTATTTCTGGTTTGATTTGTTTTTCAGGGCAGGGGTGTAGTGGAAGCAGAAAATTTATTATTTTTTTCTGCTCATCTGTTGGATTATAAGAACAGTTATTTGGGGAATATAATGATTATCCCATATGAGTAATTTTATGATAGTCCTTGAATATCACTTATATGGTAGATAAAGGTGGGTGAGTCATAGTTTTTAGGGTATGTATTGTATAAGAGACATCAGAGCAGGTCTAGATGATTCAAAAATTTACGGTTATGGATCAAAGTAATAATAAGTCATATACTAATAGACATCATTGACCCCTTATGTTAATAGGGGTTTATTTTGCATTCCTTAAGGTGTCTCTATGATTATATCACCAAGGGGTTCAGATGAATTATAAGTTGGTACACAGGTTTTTTAGAACATTTGAGATTGTGGAGAGGATGGGATGAGTGGAATATTGACCAGATTTTCCATAGAGGTATAATGCTATGAACAACATGTTTAATGTCGCATATATTTATAAATATAACCCCTCCCTTATCATGTGATTTAAGTTAATGATGTTGATATTGAGGATGATGCATCCTTTGAGATGTATCCAATTCACGTTATGGATCAAAATGAGAAAGTGTTGTTGGGAATGTAAATGTAGTTGGTTCATGTATTATAGATGCATGGATGTGGTGAGAAGGAAACATGGTAGAGGGAATAAGAAATGTGGGCCTAAGGGCCAAGTAATATTTCCTTAGCATATTAGTGATGCTTGGTAGTACAACTCGTGGATGGGATATTATACAGTGTGAATATTTTAAGATCTCGACTTTTCTAGAGATGTCTCATACTCAATTAACTAATATATTACACTTTTGATTATCATACATTGGTTGGGTCTTTGATTGGGGTTATTTAAAAAGAATTTGGGCACAATTTGGAATCTCATGGGGATGTGCATGGTTATCACGTAGTTATTAAAAAACATATGGTTTTCCCTAGGATGTCATGCACCCCATTTGGTGCTACAAGAATTGTCACATTGTTTAACCAAATCATGTTTCCACCTTCACCAAACCGTGAACCCTAAAATAGAGGGTATTTTCATGGCTGGTGTATAGATTGAAAAACCATACACCCACCTAAGAGTAACCATTCTCCCTTGATAGTAGTGTTTCATGATGTGTTAAACCTTTCTGTACCTCAAAGGAAACCATGTGTTCAAGAAATAATATCCTTGAAATTTTATTTAAAAATTTATAAACCACCAGTTATATCCATACTCACTGTAGATTAGTATAACATGATTTAAAATTGTTTTATAGAATCTACAGTGGAATCAAAGGCTCCTCTAACCCCTTTCTTAATGAATCCAAATCCAATAAAATATTACTAGATATCCATTATGTTAGTTTCCACCTCATTTAGTGTAATGCCCCGACTCCAGTTACCCAGAGTCGGTGCATTATTGAGTAACATTGGCATGATCACAATATATCACATCTCGAATGACCGATTAGTTTAGTATCCTTGGAAACACTAGCTACATTCATAAGTCTTACATTACATCATAATGTAAAACAAAACTACAACAACATCTTGTCTTCATATCCCCACATACTATCCCTGCAGGTCATTCATAATATACTTCTTCACATCCTGGAAAAGTTAAAACATTGGAAGGGGTGAGATCAGATTATCAGTAAGGATAACAATATAGCGGAAGCTTTCATTAATAAAAATTAACATTTCAGGAATTGTATAACTAAAACAAAAGACTTTTAAACTTGAACATCAGCATAATATGGAAAAAATAAAATGAAATAATTCCATTTTCTTATTTACATGGATATTCTACTAGTTGATTAATCACATGCAATATCAATAACCACTTTCATAGTGATGAAATGAATATTGCCAGAATATCATAACAACGTAGCCAAGGCCTTGTGACAAGACTAAAAATAAGATTTTGTCAAGGCCTCGTGCCAAGACACTAGTTTGTCTCAAGAGACCTATTGATGCATCGAGGAGCTATAACGGGCTCTACACATCACTTATAAAGCCCAATACATTCCTCATATGAACATGATTAAAGATATCATAAACCATAACATAACCATTTCACATATAACACACATAAAGGAAACATAACATTTCCACATTTCAATCACAAGATATCAATAGAACACATAGATATAATAAAAACATTATGAAATGCATTTTCAATAAAAGAAAATTAAAACATGGTATTAATTTTTCATTTAAATAAAGTTATGGATTTTAGAGGAAGATGAAACTCAAATAATGGTCATGGCGGTGGAGAAGTCATTGTCGCCACATACGTACGACAAAAAAACCTTCCCTTTTGTCCTTTAGTAAAATTCTTTATATAAAAAAGATTCCTTTTGAATAACCTTAAAAGTTAAAGGGGTTTATACACCGTATAAAAGAAAGTTGTGTATAAAACAAAATATGCCTCTATGAAAGGAGAATGAGACGAAGTCCCTTACAAAGATAATTTTTTATATAAAATATATCTATAATGTGTATTCACATAAAGAAAGTATAAATTAAAGATATTACATAATAATATCATGACGTAATTTGAAAGTAGGAGTTTAACTCAAAGAACAGAAATTGGTATAAGAAGTTCCCTTACCTCGTGTCCGTCATGACTCGACCGTTATTTAACCTCCTGAATAGTAAACTAGAGTTAATTTATAATTTCATAAGATCTTTTTTCAAGTATATTATTCATTTTATATCACTTATTACCATGTTATGAACATTATGTAATTATTTATGTTAATAACTTCCATTTTGTCGATCTTTGGTACATGAGTCAAAAATAATCTTCTTATAATTACAAGTTGTTCATGTGGTAAAATATCCTTTATATCCATAATTATATTCATGATGTAGATTTCATATAGAGGTATGAAATGAAATGCACCGTTCATGGAGACGGTAAGTCGTACGTACACATGAACGCTACTTTAATTTCTATTTCGTATTTAATGGAATGAAATCATAATTATATAAATTTGAATTATAATTCCAGTATAATATAATATATAATATCATTTAATCCATCCTTTATACTTCCCAAATATTTCATTAATGATTCAAATCACTTTGAGGGGGCGGTAGTCCGGACTTCCCAAAATTAAATTATCGCATTTACCCATAAAGAAAATCATAAAGGTATTCCATAAATGATAAATATAGAAGAATAAGGAAAACATAAATATAATATATATATTATATATAAAAATAGTTCCATCAAAATGGCCACCATTAGAGGTGTTAAAATAATATTGAACAATCATCGTTTCGTGAGGCAGTATTTAGCCACCCACAGAAACATTATGTTTTTTAACCATTAGACGATGTTGTGTGTTAGTGTAAATCAAATCCTTATCATAAAAACATCCTAGTATATTTTAGATACTGTATTTGTTACAAAAGAAAGTAATAAAAAGATTTTATGGGGTTGGAGAAGCAAAATAAAACAAAAGAACTTAAGATAAGGCATTACATTAAAATCAGGTAACACTTTTTGATTTAAGACAAAGGCTTCCTTGGGAAGACATCTGCGAAGAGTGAGGCTTCTATGAGTAGGAGAGGGAAATTGAGAGAGTATTTGGGTAGATTTTGGCGGAGAAAAATGGCTTGGAAGATGATAATAAGGTGGTAGTGGTGGGGTCTTTTATAAGAGGAGATGAGGGGCACTCTTGGAATGTCATGAAATGTTACTTTATTATATAATGAGGTTCGGATTTTAAAGTTCCAATATATATATATTTATAGTCTATGGTGATAAGGGTTCGAAAATACTCATCCAATAGGTTTTTTACAAGTGTAAATCTTAGATTTTACATTATCTTTTCATTTTATTTAAATCGTTAATAAATGAGTTAATCATTGCATCATCATGGTGTCAAAAAAAACATTTATTTATTTAATGTATAAAAATTATAAAAAAATTACCATGATGTAGGAAATCTTTTAGATTTCTAATGAATTATTATAGTCAAAATGTTAACATATATAACACCATGTAATAATTGTTTTAGTAAAAAACACATGTTTGTGACAATTGTAATTTTACTTTAAATTAAAAGTTTTTAATGTCATTTTCTTACCCAAGTGGATCCATGGGGTCCCCAAGTCGACCCATGGATTGTATTGGTCTGACATGAATCATCTAATATGTTTAGGTTAAGTTTCAAGATATTTTTATATTTTTATAATATCATTTTTACCTTAAATTTCACTAATTACCTTTAATCACGATTAATAATACATAAAAGTTACTATTCAGAAAAAAAAATTTATTCCCATTGAACCACATTTTAAATACTAATGACAACCATGTATGTCATATTTTTGAAATTAAATTCATATATGCTTTAAAGTTTAATTTAAACAAAAAATCAGTTTTTAACTACCACTTAGTGGTTTCACTATTCATAAAAAATTGATGTTTTTCAGAACAATGCCCAAAATTCAACCTAAGATATAATTGATATTAAGAATTCAAAAATGATGTCTATTTTAAAAAAATACAAACATATACGTTTCATTAATTAATTTTATAATTAATTCCCATTGTCATAACAAATAGCGTGTTTTTAAGAAACAATATATATCAAAAGATTGACAATTTTTTCTGTCCAATTTAAAAGTGACATTAATTCTAATGACCAACAACGGGTAAAATGGTAAAAATATATTATAATTATACCTTAAAACAACTCAATTGTATTATTTATCACTAAAATTTATTTTGATTAAAAAAGGTTTTTTTAAGTATTTTTCACTATTCATAAAAAACTGGAAGTTCTTAGAAGAATTCAAAAAATTCTACTTAGGATAATTTTGACAATCCGAATACAAAAATGAAGTCGATTTGGAAATATAAAATTTCAAAAATTTTAAGAAGTGGGTATTAATATTCATAACGGCTACTTTTATTAGATGTAGTTTGTTAGAACTCGAAGTTGCGTACAAGGCATGCTATAGTATTATTGAAGGAGAAGCGTACCGTGGAATCTTCGGGTGTAACATTCCCCCTCCTTAAAATAATTTATTCCTCAAAATTTGAAATTTTTCTTCGAAAATAACAGATTGAATATAGAAAATACCTTTGTGGAAAACCCTCATCAGAAATAAGGTTAATAAAAATATAACATTAAAAGAAAGAAAGAGAAGTACAATGGTCACCAGAGATAGCCCATACTAGGATTATATGAAAATATAGATATGGAAGAAAAACAAACCATCAAGGTCTAATGGAGAGTTGTAGAAAACATGATTTGGAGAAATTTAACCACAAGAAAATCACAAACATGTGATTGGTTAAATGATCATTGAATCCCCAGTTGGAAAATTTAACTGGAAACATTTTTCTTTTATGTTACCTTTCATTAAGTTGAGGAATTTATTTAAGATATTTACTACAAATGTAAGGAAATATACTTACTTGTCATGTGGACATTCATTCTTTAATAAATTTTTACCTCAATCCCATCATTCACTCTAAAAGTTAATAGAACTCAAAAATATTCTATTTATCCTAATTTTATAAGGTTTTAAATATTAACACATACAATTTAGATTAGCAAAACTATTTTGTAATTACCAAGGACATAATGTAGGCTAGTGGTAGGAAATAAAGGCATGTCGCACTATGGTTTTGGGTTCTATTCCTGCAGCATTGTCCGACGCGATGGGTTATCCCCTGACCTACAGGTTGTCCTTTTCTAAAACTATAGTATTATAATATTATAAAAATAATATTCAGAATTGTTTTAACCTTAAACAATACTATCCAAAGTTCAACATAATCCATCCCAACCTTTATAGTTATCCAGAATACCTCTGTCTAGACTTTCTCTAAAAGGTCTCTTAAATCCAAAATCAATTTTTTAGATTCCCCAAAAAAGTAAAGTTTCTCTAATTGTCACATAATAAAAATATAATTACCTTCATCATATTAAAACCTTAATGAAATCAACAACTACTACAGTACAATCCTTATATATATCACATTATTCTTATAAGCAGAATATAATCCTTGAGTCCAAATGCACCAATACATTAATTATTCCACTTCAACTGTAGTAACAGCATAAGATTGTCCTTGATCCCTTGCCTTTTCTGATGTATGTTTCCTTGACGCTTAGGAAATTCATTTGAATAATTCCCCATTTCGATACAATTATAGCATACACCATTGATAGCCTCTTTTTTTCCCTTGCAATCAAGAGCCTAGTGACCTTTTTCTTCACATTTATAACAAACTCACCTTCCTTTTAGGCAAGTACCAGGGTGATTCTTCCCACAATTATCATATTATGGAAAATCATTCTTTCCCTTTTCCCCTTTATCTCTCTCTTGTTCCCCCATTCTCTTCCTCTAATTCTTTACATTATTGTCATAAGATTTAGAGAATTCCTTATCTATCTTGATAGCACATGAGACTATATCATCGTATGTTGAGAAAGATTGTGATACTAAAGCTCGAGAGATAAATGGTTTTAACCCATCAAAGAAATGCTCAATCTTTTTTCTTGGGTTACGTATATAATCTGCAACATGCCTCACTAGCCTTTTAATGTTAGCCTCATTCATTGAGACATTCTCATCCTCCTTTTTTCTCTGACTTACAATTTGTCTTTCCATATTTGCTCGATGGTCACGAGGATAGTATTTTTCTAGGAAAAGCTCTTTGAACTCCCTCCATTCCATTTTTGATAATTCATCATCTTCCATTGTGTTTTGAATCAATGACCACTATTGATCAGCATCTTCAGTGAGGCAGTAAACTGCCAGGACAACCTTCATCCTTTCACTACTCCCCAAGGCATGGAATATTTTCTCTACGAAGTTTATACATTGCTCAGCTACTAATGGATTTGTACCCCCATTAAATGTTGGTGGTTGTGGCCTCATGAAGTGGTCTAACATTGATCCTCTACGTTGCGGATCAGGGTGCTCCATACGAGTAAGGTTATTATTCATAAACTAAGTGAGTTTTCCCAGAATGGTGAAAAGTTGTTCAACACTAGTTGTATCACCAGCTCCACTATAATTATCTTTAGCAGTAGGCAAATCCCTATATGGAGAGTGTGCAGTGATAAGGTTTCCATTCGTCCCACTAGGCTCCATTTCCAAAAAATGGCATAAACTGGATTAATTTATGAATCAAAATACATACTTCCATACATGTAAAAAACTTAACATAAATTGAAATATAATCATAAAATTTTTTTCTTTGAGAAGTATATACTCATAAACCCTTCATAATGGTTTGTAATTAAAATGATAACTATTGTAAGCATATCCCTCGGGACTGTCGTAACCAAGAGTGCAACAAGGCCCGTTGTCGTGCACCAGTTCTCGTTTGAGTCTAGCTCAAAGTGGTGTTTTCAGGTTTTACCCCTATGTATATCCATGCCAGAGCCGCTTCTACTTTCTCGTATCCAGACAGGGATGTATTGCTCGGAAAACTCACAAAATCTATAGAATACCAAAATTCTAGGAAGTTCTTCTATACTAATCCCCAATGTCTATCTTATGGTTATGTGCTCTAATCAGAGGTTATTCAAAATCTAGCTTCCAAGGTTAGTACTAAATGGCCTCTGATACCAACTGTAATGCCTCGAACCCAGTTACCAAGAGTTAATTCATTATTGCGTAACATTGGCATGACCACAAAAGATCAAGTCTCAAAAGACCGATTAGATTAGTAGCCTTGGAATCACTAGATACATTCATAAGTCTTACATTATATCATAAAGTAAAACAAAACTACAATAACATCATATCATTATATCCCCTCATACTATGCCTACAGGTCATTCATAATATAATTCTTTACATCCTGGAGGTGAGATCATATGCTCAATAAGGATAACAATATAGCGGAGGATTTCATAAATAAACATTAACATTTAATTCATTGTATAACTAAAACAAAAGTCTTTTAAACTTGAACTTCAGCATAATATGGAAAAAGTAAGATGAAATAATGTCATTTACTTATTCATATAGATATTCTACTAGTCGAATATTCACATGACATATTAATAACCAATTTCATAATGATGGAATGCATAATATCGGATTATCATAACCACGTAGCCAAGGCCTTGTCCCAAGACTAAAAATAATATTTTGTCATGTCCTCGTGCCAAGACACTAGTTTGTCTCATGAGACCTACCGATGCATCGAGGAGCTATATCAGGGTCCACCCATCACTTATTATGTCTAATTCACTCCATATAAGAATAGGTTTAAACATATCATAATCCATAAAATAATCGTATCACATAAAACATGCATAAAAGAAACATAACATTTCCACATTTCAATCACAAGATATCAATAAAACACATTGATATAAAAAAAACATTATCAAATCCATTATCAACAAAAGAATATTAAAACATGGTATTTATTTTTCATTTAAAAAAACTTGTGGCTTGTAGAAGAAGTTGAAACTCAAATAATGGTCACGGCGGCAGAGAATTCATTGTCGCCGCATACATACGACAAAAAAAATTCCCTTTTGTCATTTAGTAAAATTCTTCGTATAAAAACTATTCCTTTTGAATAAACATGACAGTCAATGGGGTTTATACACCATATAAAATAACATTGTGTATAAAACAAAATATGCCTCAATGAAGGGAGATTTAGGCGAAGTCCATTACAAAGATTATTTTTTAAATAAAATATATCTATTATGTGTAATAACATAAAGAATGTATAAATACAAGATAATACTTAAAAATATCATGACCTATTATGAAAGTAGGAGTTTAACCCAAAGAACGAAAATTAGGTTAAGAAGTTCCCTTACCTCATGTCCGTCTTGACTCGGCCGTTCGTTAACCTCCTGAATAATAAACTAGAGTTAATTTTTAATTTTTTAAGAACCATTTTTAAATTTATTATTACTTTTATATCACTAATTTCCATGTTATGAACATTATGTAATTATTTATGTTAATAACGGTCGTTTTGTTGATCTTTGGTACTAGAGTCAAAAATAAACTTCTTATAATTACAAGTTGTTCATGAGGTATAATATCAATTATATCCAGAATTATAATCATGATTTAGATATCATATATATCATATATATCTAGTATATACATTCATTCATAATATTACGTAACATTTAGATGTATGAAATGAAATGCACCGTTAATGGAGACGGTAAGCCATGCGACGCTACGTTCATTTTATTTTGTATTTAATGTAATGAAATCATAATGATATAAAGGATTATTATAATTCCAGTATAGTATCATATATAATATCATTTACTCCATCCTTTATATGTCCCACATATGGCATTAACGATTCAAATCACCTTGATGGGGCGGTAGTCCGCACTTCCAAAAATGAAATTATCATGTTTACCAATAATGGAAATCATAAAGGTATTCCATAAATGAGAAATAAAGAAGCATAAGGAAGAGATAAACATAATTTATATATCATATATATAAATATTGTCATCAAAATGGCCACCATTAAATGTTTTAAATGAATATTGAACATTCATCGTTTCATGAGGTAGTATTTCGCCACCCTCAGAAACAGTATGTTCTTTAACCATTAGACGAAGGTGTGTGTAAGTGTAAATCAAATACTCATCAAAACCACATCCTAGTATATTTTATATATTGTTTTTTTACAAAATAATGTAATAAAATGATTTTAAGGGGTTGGAGAAGAAAAATAAATCAAAAGAACATAAGAGAAGACATTGCATTAAAATCAGGTAACTCTTTTTGATTTGAGCCAAAGGCTCCCCTGGGAAGACTTCTTCCCAGAGTGAGGATTCTAGGATATAGAGAGGGATTTTGATAGAGTATTTGGGCAGTGGTTGGAAGAGCCAAATGGATTGTATGGTGTGAATAAGGTGGTAGTGGTGGGTTCCTTTTATAAGAAGAGAGGAGGGGCACTCTTGGAATGTCATGAAATGTTACTTTATTATATAATGAGTTTCAGATTTTAAATGTCCCACAAATATATATTTCGAGGATAAGGTGATAAGGGTTCAAAATACACTCATCCAATATGTTTTTGACAACTTTAAATCCTAGATGTTTTATTATCTTTTAATTTTATGTAAATAATTAATTAATGAGGTAATCGTTGCATCATCATGGTGTCATAAAAATGTTAATTTATTTAATGTTTAAGAATTATAAAAAAATTAACATGATGTAGGAAATATTTTTATCTTTACAATGAATATTTATAGTCAATATTTTAACTTATATAACCCCATGTAATAATTTTTTTAGTAAAACAACACATGTTTGTGACAATTTTATTTTTACTTTATATAAAAAGTTCTTAATGACATTTTCCTACCCAAGTGGCTCCATGGGGTCCCCAAGTTGAAGCATGGATTGTCTTGATCGGACATGACTTATCCAATAAGTGTAGGAAAAGTTTTAAGGTATTTTTATTTTTTTATAATATCATTTTTATGATAAATTTTACTAATTAAGTTTAATCGCGATTAACAAAACTTAAAAGTTACTATTCGCCAAAAAATTATTTTAATCCCATTGAACCACATTTTACATCCTAATGACAACCATGTATGTCGGATTTTTGAAATTAAATTCATAGAAGTGGTAAAGTTTCATTTAAACGAAAAATAATTTTTTTAATTACAACTTAGTGGTTTCACTATTCATCAAAATTTGATGTTTTTCAGAACAATGTAAAAAATTCACCCTAAGATATAATAGATATTCTGAATTAAAAAATGATGTATATTTTAAAATTTTTCAAAAATATAAGTTTCATTAATTAATTTTATAATTAATTCCCTCTATCACAACAAAGAGCGTGTTTTTAAGAAACAATATATATCAACAGTTTAACAATTGTTTATCTCCAATTTCAAAATGAAATTAATTATAATGACCACCATTGGATAAAATTGTAAAAATATATTTTATTTATACTTTAAAACCACTAAATTATATAATTTATCAATCTAATTTATTTTGATTAAGAAAGTTGTTTTTAAGTATTTTTCTCTATTCATAAAAAATTGGAAGTTCTCAGAAAATTACAAAAAATTCATCTTAGGATAATTTCGATATTTAGAATACAAAAATGAAGTCCATTTTGAAATATAAAATTTCTATAATTTTAAAAAGTGGATATAACTATTCATAATGGCTACTTTGATTAGTCGCGGTGTGTTAGAACTCGAAGTTGCATACAATGCAAGCTATTGTATTATTGAAGGAGAAGCGTACTGTGGAAGCTTGGGGTGTTACATTCTCCCCTACTTCAAATAATTTCATCCTCAAAATTTGAAATTGTTCTTTGTAAACAAAAGGTTGAAAATAGAAAAAAAACCTTTGTGGAAAACCCATATCGGAAACAATGTTAATAAAAATATAACATTAAAAGAAGGAGAGGTACAAAGGTCACCTGAGATAGACTATACTAGGATTCTATGAAAATATGGATATAGAATAAAAACAAACCATCACGGTCTGATGGAGAGTTGCAGAAAACAAGATTAGAAGAATGTTAACCACAAGAAAATCACAAACTTGTGATTGGTTAAACGGTCATTGAATCTCCAATTGGAAATGTTAACCGGAAATTTTTTTGTTTTATGTTACCTTTCATAAAGTTGAGGAATTTATTTAATAGATTTACTAAGAATGTAAGGAAATATACTTAATTGTCATGTAGACTTTCATTATTTACTAAATTTTTACCACATACCCATCTTTCACTCCAAAAGGTAATAGAACTCAAAAATATTCTATTTATTCTAATTTTATAAGGTTATAAATATTAACACATACCATTTAGATTAGGAAAACTATTTTTTAAAAATTATGGACTTCCTATAGGCTTGTGGTAGGTAATAAATGTCGGTCTCACTATGGTTGTGGGTTCGATTTCAATAGCATTTTCCGACAGGACGAGTTATCCCCCGACATACATGTTTTCCTTTTCCTAAAACTATAGTATTATAATATTCCAAAAATTATATTCAGAAATGTTTTAATCTTAAATAATACTATCCAAAGTTTAACTTAATCCATCCCAACATTTATAGTTATCCAAAATACCTCTTTCGAGACATTCTCTAAAAGGACTCTTAAATCCAAAATCAATTTATCAGATTCCCCAAAGAAATTAATGTTTCTCTTATTGTCACATACTAATATTCTGATTACCTTCATCATATTAAAACCATATGAAAACAACAAGTACTGTAGTACAATCCTTATATATATATCACATTATTCGTATAACCAGAATATAATTCTTGGGTCCCAAAGCACCAATACATTAATTATTCCACTTCAAATGTAGTAACAACATAAGATTGTCCTTGATCACATTGCCTTTTCTGAGGTAACATTCCCTAACGCTTAGGACATTCATTTTCATCATGCCCTATTTCCCTACAATTGTAGAATTCAACATTGATAGCCTCTTTCATTCCCTTGCAATCATGAGCCTGGTGACCTTTTTCTCCACATTTGTAACAAACTCCCATTCCTTTTAGAAAAGTACCGGGATGACTCTTCCCACAATTATCGCATAATTTAAAATCCTTATTTCCCTTTTCCCCTTTATCTGCCTCTTGTTCCACCGTTCTCTTCTTCTCTTTATTTACTTTATTGTCATAAGATTTAGAGAATTCCTTTTCTATCTTGATAGCACACGAGACTATATCATCGTATGTTGAGGAAGATTGTGATACTAATGCTCAAAATAGAAATGGTTTTATCCCATCAATGAAATGATCAATCTTACTTCTTGGGTTACGTATATAATCTACAGCATTCCTCGCTCACCATGTAATGTTAGCCTCATTCTTTGTGACATTCTCATCCTCCTGTTGTCTTATACTCAGAAATAGTCTTTCCATATCTACTCGATGGTCACGAGGATAGTATTTTTATATGAAAAGCTCTTTTAACTCCCTCCATTCCATATTTGATAATTAATCATCTTCCTTTGTGTTTTGAATCAATGACCACCATTTATCAGCATCTCCAGTAAGGCGGTAAAATGCCATGACAACCTTATCCATTTCTCTACTCCCCAATGTGTGGAATATTTTCTCTAAAGAGTTGACCCATTTCTCAGCTACTAATGGATTTGTACACCCATTAAATTTTGGTGGTTGTTGCCTCATGAAGCGGTCTACCATTGATCCTCCACGTTGAGGATTAGGGTGCTCCATACGAGTAAGGTTATTATTGATAACCTGAGTGAGTTGTCACAGTACGGTGATATGTTGATCAGCACTTGTTGTATCACCAACTCCACTATAATTATATTTAGCAGGAGGGAAATCCCTACAGAGAATGTGTGCATTGATACAATTTCCATTCCTCCCAATAGGCGCCATTTCTAAACAATGGAATAAACTAGATTAGTTTATAAATCAAAATACATAATTCCATATTTGTAAAACACTTAACATAAATTGGACTATAATCAGAAAAATTGTTTCTTTGAGGAAGTATATACTCATAAACCCTTCATAATGGTTTGTAAAGAAAACGAGAATTATCCTAAGAATATCCCACAGGAGTTTCGTAACCAAGAGTGCAACAAGGCCCATTATTGTGCACCAGTTCCAATTCGAGTCTAGCTGAAAACGGTGTTTTCGGGTTTTACCACTTGGTACATTTGTGCTAGAGCCGTCTCTACATGCTCATATCCATACAGGGATGTATTTCATGGAAAAATCACAAAATATCTATAATACCAAAATTCTAGGATGTTCTTATATACTAATCCTCAAAGTCTATCTTATGGCTATGTGCTCTAATCAGAGTTGTTTCTAAATCTCGCTTCCAATGTTAGTACTAAACTGCCTCTGATACCAATTGTAACGCCTCGACCCTAGTTACCCAGATTCGGTGCATTAATGCGTAACATTGGCCTGATCACAAAAGATCATGTCTCGAAAGACCGATTAGTTTAGTAGCCTTGGAAATACTAGATACATTCTTAAGTATTACATTACATTATAAAGTAAAACAAAACTACAACAAAACATTGTATTAATATCCCATCATACTATCCCTTCAGCCATTCATAATATACTTCGTCACATCCTGGAAAAATTAAAACATTGGAAGGGGTGAGCTTGGATGCTCAGTAAGGATAATAATATTGCAAAAGAATTAATAAATAACTTTAACATTTAAGGCATTGCCTAACTAAAAAAAGCCTTTTAAACTTGAAATTCAGCATAATATAGCAAAAATAAAATGAAATAATGAAATTTATTTACTCACATGGATATTCTACTAGTTGAATAATCAAATGCAATATCAATAAATTCATTCATATTGATGGAATGAATAATGACAGACTATCATAACCACGTAGGCAAGGCCTCGTGCCAATACAAAAAATATGATTTTGTCATGGCCTCGTGACAAGACACTAGTATGTCTCATGAGACCTACCGATGGATCAAGGAGATATAGCGGGCTCCACCCGTCACTTATTAAGTCCAATACATTCATTATATGAACAGGTTTAAACATACCATAATCCATAACATAATCATTTCACATAAAACATGCATAAAGGAAACATAACATTTCCACATTTCAATCTCAAGACATCAATACAACACATTAATATAATGAAAACATTATAAAATCCATTTTCAATAAAATAAAATTAAAACATGGTAGTTATTTTTCATTGAAAAAAAATTATGGCTTTTAGAGGAAGCTGAAACTAAAATGATGGTCATGGTGGTAGAGAAGTCATTTTAGCCGCATAAGTATGAAAAAAAACATTCCCTTTTGTCTTTTAGTAAAATACTTCATAAAAATAATTTCCTTTTTAATAAACTTAAAATTCAAAGTGGTTTATACACCGTATAAAAGAAATTTGTGTATAAAACAAAATATGCCTCACTGAAAGGAGATTGAGACGAAGTCCCGTGAAAAGATAATTTTTTAAATAAAATATCTCTCTTATGTGTATTCAGATAAATAAATTATAAATACAATATAGTACATAATAATATAATGACATAATTTGAAAGTATGAGTTTAACCCAAAGAACGGAAATTGGGTTAAGAAGTTCCCATACCTCATGTCCGTCTTGACTCGACCATTCTTTAACCTCATGAATAATAAACTAGAGTTAATTTATAATTTCTTAAAAACTTTTTTCATGTTTATTATTCCTTTTATATCACTTATTACCATGTTATGAACATTATGTAATTATATATGTTAATAAAGGTCATTTTGTCGATCTTTGGTACTTGATAAAAAAATAAGCTTATTATAATTACATGTTCTTTATGTGGTAAAATATCCATTATATCCAGAATTATATTTTTGATGTATATATCATATATATCATATATATCCAGTATATAAATTCATTCATAATATTATGTAACATTTAGAGGTATGAAATGAAATTCATCGTTCATGGAGACGGTAAGTCGTACGTACGCATGAATGCTACTTTCAGTTATATTTCATATTTAATGGAATGAAATCATAATGATATAAAGGTTTATTATAATTCCAGTATTATATCATATATAATATCATTTTCTCCATCCTTTATACGTCCCACATATGGCATTAATGATTCAAATCATTTTGAGGGGGCGGTAGTCCGCACATCCTAAAATGAAATTATCGCGTTTACCCATAATGGAAATATTAAAGGTATGCCACAAATGAGAAATACAGAAAGATAATGAAAACAGAAACATAATATATATATCATATATAAAAATATTTTCATCAATATGGCCACCATTATAGTTGTTAAAAGAATATTGAACAATCATCATTTAATGAGGCGGTATTTCGCCACCCACAGAAACAGTATGTTCTTTAAACATTAGATAAAGGTGTGTGTAAGTGTAAATAAAATACTTATAATAACAACATCCTCGAATGTTCTATATACTGGTGTTGTTACAATATAATTTAATAAAACGATTGTATGGGGTTGGGGAAGCAAAATAATAGAAAAGAACATAAGATAAGACATTACTTTAAAATCGGGTAACTCTTTTTGATTTGAGCCAAAGGCTTCCTTGGGAAGTCTTCTGGCCATAGTGAGGCTTCTAGGAGTAATAGAGGTAAGTTGATAGAGTATTTGGGATTTGGTTGGCTGAGCCAAATGGTGTGGAAGGTGTGAATAAGGTCGTAGTGGTGGGGCCTTTTATAAGAGGAGAGGAGGGGCACTCTTGGAAAGTCATGAAATGTTACTTTATTATATAATGAGTTTTGGATTTTAAAGGTCCCTAACTTATATATTTCTAAGATAAGGTGATAAGGGTTCTAAATATACTCATCCAATAGGTTTTTTACAAGTTTAAACCTTATATTTTACATTATCTTTTCATTTTATTTAAATCATTAATTAATGAGGTAATCGTTGCATCATCATGGTGTCATAATAACATTAATTTATTTAATGTCTTAAAATTATAAAAAAATTACCATGATGTAGGAAATATTTTTATCATTCCAATTAATATTTATAGTCAAAATGTTATCTTATATAAATCCATGTAATAATTTTTTCGTAAAACAACACATGTCTGTGACAATTTTATTTTTACTTTAAATAAAAAGTTATTAATGTCATTTTCTTACCAACGTGGCTCCATGTGGTCCCCAAGATGACCCATGTATTTTATTGATCGGACATTACTCATCCAATATGTGTAAGAAAAGTTTCATGATATTTTTATATTTTTATAATATCATTTTTACATTAAATTTCACTAATTACCTTTAATCGTAATTAATAAAATTTCAAAGTTACTATTCACAAAAAAATTATTTTAATACAATTGAACCACATTTTACATCCTAATGACAACCATGTATGTTTTGTTTTTTAAAATCAATTCATATAAGCGATAATGTTTCATTTAAAGAAAACATCAGTTTTTTAACTACCACTTAGTGGTTTCACTATTCATCAAAAATTGATGTTTTTCAGAACAATGCCAAAAATTCACCATAAGCTATAATTGATATTCCGAATTCAGAAATTATGTCTATTTTAAAAAATTTTAAACATATAAGTTTCATTTATTAATTTTATAATTATTTCCCTTTGTCACAAAAAATAGCGTGTTTTTAGGAAACAATATATATCAAAAGATTGAAAATTATTTATGTCCAATTTCAAAGTGAAATTAATTTTAATGACCACCATTGGATAAAATTTTAAAAAAAATTCTAATTATAATTTAAAACCAGAAAATTATATAATTTATCACTATAATTTATTTTGATTAAATATTTGTTTTTAAGTATTTTTCAGTCTTCTTAAAAAATGGGATGTTCTCAGAAATTTACAAATAAATCAACTTAGGATAATTTTGATATTCCGAATACAAAAATGAATTCCATTTTGAAATATAAAGTTTCTATAATTTTAAAAAGTGGGTATTACTATTCATAATGGCTACTTTGATTATTCGCGGTGTGTTAGAAATCGAAGTTGCGTACAATGCAAGCTATTGTATTATTGAAGGAGAGGCGTACCGTGGAAGCTTGGGGTGTTACATTTAGATTCCTCTATTTCATATTTATTCCCATTTGGTGTAGGATGTTTTTCCTCTGTTGGAAATTGGTTTAGATCTTGGTTTTTAATGATCATGTTTCAATTGATATTGGTACTCAGTTTTGATTATTTATATCATCTACTACTGTGAATTTGACAATTCTATATTGAATTGAGGGTTACAGTTTGGAGATCATTGATCATTGATGTCAGGTAAGGTGTTCTGAATGATAATTTACAAAGTATTAATTATGATAATATTTATGTAATTTTACCATATAATTTCCTAGTTTTATAATTTAATATTAAATTTTTAAAGTGAATTTTATTTTATGATATTGGGAAACCGTTCATAGATCCCATTCGACCCATTGAAAATTATGAGAATATATTTGATGAAAACCCATGGGGTCTGAAAATCCCTTGAAATAATGATTATTGGAATGTGAAATGGGAAATAATTTGTTATTTTAATTAAATAAAATCCATGATTAAGGATGATAATGTGAATTAAAGGTTTAGTTCTTATATCCATGATGGTTTATTGAATTGGGTAATTAAATGTTGATAAATGATTTAATGGTGATTTTTTGTGTTATTTCTTCGGAATAAAGTAAAGAACCATTGTTGTGTTTGATTATTTAAATGGAACACCATGATGAGAATGATTGAATAAAAGGTTAAATATGTTGAACCTTGAAATGAATGTGATATTTTTGATTGTTTGATAAATGATGTGTGGGCTAGGGAATGATGCTCCAAATAAACATGTATTGAAGGATTAATGCCCCAGCCCACTAGTGCATTAATCTGAACAATGAGTTATGGGATTGGTATTGATTCTCCAAATAACCATGTGATGATATAATTAATCTCTAGACCCAGATATATATTGATATGTTAATTTGAACAAAAAGGACTAGTTTAATTTGTTATTTAGGGCAGTGGTGCAGTGGAAGCATGAATTTTTTTTCCGGTCAACTTTTCACAGTGGTTTTAACCGCCGTAAAAGTATACAGATATGACATTAGCGGCGGTTTTAACCACCGCTACAGAGTCGCATCACCTGTGTGCATTCAATGGTAGTTCTAATTACATTAGCTATGGTTTTAAGGCCACCAGATTTTATTCTATTACCTACGGTAATAACCACAACTAATAAAATATATTCTGGGGCTCGTAAAAACCGCCGATAAACTTAGAAAAACTGCAACAAAATGAGGCAGCCACGACACTTTGCTTAAAAATCCGCTAAATAGATATAACTTCCCCTAATAGTTTTCTGAAACCACATTTAGTAGCGGCCTTTGTAAACTACAACCAAACAATGTTGCGGCTGTTTAAACCTACACAATATGCAAAAATCACCACTACTAAATAGCAGTTTTCTTGTTCTGTTTTCTAAAACACTAAAATAATTTCTTTAATATATAATTTTACATTATATTATTTATAAAAACATAATAATTAAAAATATTCATCTACTTTTCCTAAAATAATTTGTTTTAATTTTTCTGAGAATTGGAATAAAATAAATATTTTCAGCATGTATTTCATAAATGGAATTATATCACATCATGAACATAAAATGTTTTCATGAATAGATTATAATTTAATAGGTTTATTACAAAAAAAAAATTGTCTTGAAAATATGTTATGAATATTCAGTATTAAAATAATTTATTTTCATAGTTATATGTTGTTTTCCCCGTGAAATGTTCTATGCGATCTGTAAAAATTATTTTCCATTTAATATGACATCATTTTATGTTCCAAATAATTTAATGGTGATATGACCCTGGGATACAATTATTATTATTTTTTATTATGATTTATGTTTATGATGAAATGATATATATGGAACCTATTTCATTAACATGGTTTATTCCATGATAAAATTATTATAACACATTAATATATTACCATTAGTTATGCTCTGATGAAATAAATAAATGATCTCTAAATGTTTTTCTTTTCCATATATTTTTCTATAATGGAATATTTATTAAATCAATTTTCTTTTGATGGGTTTTGATATAGTTATTTATTTATTATCATATTTCATAAGAATGTTTGTAATTCATTGTGTGATAGCTTGGATAAATTTCTCCTTCTAATGAACTGGGAAATATTTAAAATATAATGTGATAAAAAATGATATAATATCGAGCGAAACTAGTTCAATAGGGGAATTTTTATTTTATGATAGTGGTGGATGTGAACCATGATTTTTATGACATTCATTGAATGAAACCATTCAACTATGATTAACATTTTAGTGATTCGTGAATAATAAGGATATAATTTTCAATGATTTTGTGCATTTGGAAATTCTATGTTTTATAATAATATTAATCAATCATTGAAAATATTATTTGATTTTAATATGATTCATGTCCTAAGAACAACTATTAATTATTCTATGACTCAATATATCATTCTTTTATATGTGGGTTATGGTTTCATATGTTGTTCCATTGTTATCATACCAAAAAACTCATGATATTTCTACTTATGTCCCTTGTTAACCCATGTAGAAAATCAATGAAATCTCTTCTTATGGATTATTTCATTAGGTTATAATGTTTGGTATTATGTTTTATGGGATTTAGAAGGATTCAAATTTTCAGAAACTATGTGTAGATGATATAATTCACTTATGAACTAGTTATTTTGGTTCCATTGTGTCATAGGAAATATACCATTATGATAATCAATATTGTTTCCATGAAATTTATGTAATATTAATCAATGTAGATGTAATATCTATGTATGAATATCATGGGACGCAATAGTTATTATTTGATGATAGAATTTTATAACCATTAATAACTGGAATGAGAAAACTGCAGTGATACGACTTATGGTAATCCTATGAAAATCGTAAGATCCAAATATCGTGGTATGGAATAGATTATATAGTTTACTATGAAATACACCAATTTTTGGATTATATATGTATAAATTATGATTGAGGAGATGTACCAACATGTAATTACTCAAAAAAACTCATGATTGAATAAATAATTTATAGATATATGATAATATTAATTACTAACATTGCCTAGAAATTAGGATAGATTTGATTCGGTTAATTTATATTTTCATTATGAATAATCTTGAATGATTTTAAAAAATTAAGAGCATTAATAACTTATGGTAATGATTATTTGGATTTGATTTAAAAAAATGTGTCTTTTTTTATAAGTTTTATAAAATAACATTCATGAAAGAGTTTTTACAACTATTATTATTATTTAACAAAATTTATTTTAGTTATATTATTTTTCATGAACATGAAAAAACCCTATTAATACTTAATAAAACTGACAATGTACTGATTTTACTCATGATAAAAACATGTTTTGTGATCAATAATAGAAAATATTGTTTTTATTATTATCTAACATTATCAATATATAAATCACGTTAATCATATAAATGTAATATAGAGAGAATCATATTCAACTATGTCTTTCATGAGATAATTTCTATAGTTTCTATGTGATTGTATTGATTTGAAAATTATTTTAAAATGGATTAGTACAGTTGATAATTTAGTTTCCATTATCCTCTGTTTGGAAAATGAAAAATTGATTTTTGCAATCTATATTTTAGATGGAAAAGAAAATTAATTATTTTATCTCAAAATGAATCTGATTAAAAAAGATGATATTTTATCTATAGAGTGGAACATGTTTTAGCAATAACATTCCAATAATTACATCTCTCTATTTATATGTTCGAAAATTGCATGTGAATTCCATGATCTAATGAAAAAATATAAAAAATAATTTGGTAGATATGGGGAAACATTTGCAAGACTAATCATATACTATTCTAGAATTATCATCAATCCACAATGAATAGATTCTTAATTCTTTAGTAATTTAAAATCATGTATATGATGTTTGTTGTCCAGAAGGGATGTAATTGATAATTAATGAATAAATTTTTTGTCTATCCAGTTTTAAATATGGGATACAGATTATAATAAAGCGCTGATAAAGTGCCGAATTCAAAAAAATAATTAAAATATATATATTAATATATAAATATATAAATATATTTATATTGATATAGATATAATATATATTTATTAATTATTTTTTAGACAAGTATAAATGAACACTAACACTTAATATACTTAATATATAAGATATTTAGTGAAAATGGCTTCTTAAAAAAATTTAATAAATATTTTTAATTAATATTTTTTTAATTATTATGGATTAGTAGTCATTTAATAACAAATTGAAGAGTAAAAAAATAAAAAAAATATTAAAAAAAGATCCAAAATAAGTTGAAATGCAACTCAAGCTTCAAACGACCATAACTTTTGATCCAGCTGTCTGTTTGAGCTCTACCACATATCAAATCAAAGCCTGCGACGAGCTCTACTTTGTTATGACTGGAAGCCGGTAAAGTGTTTTTCGAGGCCAAAAGAGGTCCATAAGGCATCCAAAACCAATTGTTAATCAGGGTACCCAGATTTTTTTACATTTTGTGGGTTTTGAGCCTCGTTTGAGGGGGTATTATTGGCTTTTTTGGTGGGGACTGAATTTATTCCAAGGTATTACATTCATATTGATATTATGTCTATGAAATGTTATCATTTTTTATAATTCACTGCTATTTATAATCAAATATATAACTATATGTACATATTTTTTATATATTCACACCTACAAATTAATATTTTAAAATAAATAATTAAACATAGTGACATATAAAATATATTAGCTCTATCTAAATAATAACTAATATCCATTTTTTTGAAAATACCAATATATGAATATTTATATAACTACTATATACTATTATAACTATACATATATAATAATCTAGCTATATATATATTAATATAACTACATATATATTAATATTACTATATATATATATTAATATCACTATAAATATATATATAAATACCACTATAAATTTATATATTCATATAACTATATATATATGTATATTAATTTAAATATATATTACCATATGAGTAAATATAACTAAATATATATATAAATAGTGATATATATTAATATAAATATATATAGATATATTAATATAAATATATATTACTATACAAATAAATATAAAAATATATATATAAATAGAGATATATATCAATATAACTATATATATATATATATTAATATCACTATATATATATATTAATGTAACTATATATATATATATTAATATAAATATATAGTACTATATGAATAAATATAACTATATATTTAGATATTTAATCAAATAACAAACAAATCAAAATAGAGTAGTGGTATGGGCTTTGGCACGCAGGGGGGAGGTCTCGAGTACAAAACCTGCTAGAGGTAGAGGCGCACACATGGGGGTGGATGTTGGGGTCTAGCACTGATAAAAAGTGGTGGGGGTGCGTGCAAGCACTTGAGGAGATGGAAATCAATATTAAAATGGGGACTCAAACACTATAAAAGCCCCCCCTACGATTGGCATGATTGCTTTTAATATTTTTTAGTTTTTTGTAATTTGTTTTTAATTTTTTTAAATATTTTGACTTTTATCAGCCCCTTTTTAAAAGCGCTGATAAAAGGGTCATTTAAAAGCGCTAAAATGAAAGCACTGCTAAAGGAAGAGCTGATATAGGACCCCTTTATCAGCCCCAAAAAAATCACTGATAAAGGGGTACTTTTATTAGCGCTTTTTTTGAGCACTGATAAAGGGGACCCCCCTTATCTTCTCCGACATTAAGAGCAGTTTTTATAGCACTGTTAAAGGCCCTTTTTAGTGCTGATAAAGGGTATATTTGTAGTAGACGCATGATGTGTAGAAGGACACTTGGAGGAAACTATCAAATGGGGACTACAAAATTTCATCATTCTGGAATGGAATGATATTGTGAAATCCAATTCTCATGGTAATAGAATAATTTAATAAATGATAAAAATATAGAAATGCTCTTTATAATGAAGGCATCTCCTTCTATCACTTTTCTAATGATACTTGTTTTAGATACATGGAGGATGATATACTTACAATCCACTTTATAACTACGAAATTCATCTTTGACCAAATATTTACCAATACATTCCTATATAAATAATTTTATAACTGTACCATAATGGAACGTATATTTTATCTGTATAATTAATAGTTATACCTTTTATTAGATTTTTTATCTCATATCTATTATATGACAACTCTACAATTTATGTTTATGGGAATGTTCATCCTATAAATCATAACATTTTTTATATGGTTTAATTAAAATAAATATTATGAATGGATTGGCTTCTCTATGTAAGGATGACATAAAATTTAATGTTTGGGAAGTCACATTCGATATTCCAAAAAATTATTATCATATCTCAATTAAATAATAAATTTTTTCATATGACAAAAATGATATCCCTTGTATATGATTTCATTCTTAATAAAAAATCTCATTTACTATAGATGGATGTTGAGGAACACAACATCATTGAAAGACATATATTTTTGGAGTTTGTTGATTTCATTATATAGTAGTTTTCTAGTCTTCCACTAAATTGTGATTTTTTTGTTTAAAATGTAATTTATACTTGGTTCAACAAATATTTCAAAGAATCGCAACAGAAATTCCCATAATAAGGTGCATGAAATGTAGAATAAACACTACTATATTCTTGACCTAATAATCATTCAAAAGAAAATGTCAACTTTGGGTGCTCATATTCTCTATTTCAAAATAATAGATAGGATACTGTGATTTTTCATATATTATTAAGAGTAAAAAAAAAATAAAAATTAAGAACATTTATCCCCAAACCACTATTCATGACTTCTTTGATCAACTTCACAAAGATCAATACATTAATATGATTGACCATAATTACGAATATAATTATTTCAGGGTTATGAAAAATCTTATACACAATATATTCTTCAAAGAACGTTACGGAAAATATGACAACATAATGATTCAATTTGTCATTACTAATTCCAAATATATATTCATGGATTTAGTAAATAGATTATTTAGTGATCACATTAATCTCTTTGTAGTATATTTTATATATTATTTTAGTTTTTTATTCATCAAGAAATTATGTGCATAAATATCACTTTGGAATTATAATGTTGAAACCCAAGAAATGGTATGTTGTATTAATGGATTTTAATTAATAAATATTATATAAAAAGGTACTATTTTTGGGTGACATAATCACAGTAAAGGGTGTTTTAGAGGATCTTCAAAGATTTTTGATATTAAATGATATCCAAGAACAACAATAGTTATTTAGATCCAAAGATATCTTTTTTAACTTTCTATTATTGATATATATTATTGAATTTATAATGACTATTATGTCTACTCGTAATTTTTACAAGGATGGTATAAATGATTCGTTGGCATGTGAATGTGATGAAAATTCCATGAAATGGAAGAAAATATTTTTTTAGTGCTATAGGGATTACATAACATTGAATTGGATAAGTTTTTTCAATATTTTGTGATTCATCCTAAAAGTAGTGGGATGGATTTTAATGTAGAATTAGATGTCAATACCTTATGCCTCCTGAAAAATATAATTTCATGTTAATATTTACAAATCTCAATATAGGTAGTCATCTAGAGTATTTTTTTTAATTAATAATAAGTTGGAATTATATTTATGGTGAAGAGAATGATATATGCAAATTTAAAATATTAAAATATAAATTCACAAAGAAGTAATTGACCATGTACCTATAGAAATGGATATAGACTATTATTTTTATGACTAATCAATAGTTATTCACCATGGAAATGAAAATAATGTGTATGAATCATTGATTCAGTTAGATCACGTGTGATTTTAAATGATTATTATAATAAAGAACCAATATATTTAAATTTTCCAACGATGGATATAGAATTCCCAATGACTGGTGTGAAATATTATCTTTCTATAATTAATTCATTCCATCTATCTAATTAATTATTTAAGAGGTGAATAGGGATGATATTTCACTACTATAGAAGGTGATAAATTTTCATCGGTTTGTCCATTAATCTGATAAAATGATAATGTTTTTGAATAATTTATGTATTCCGAAATTATAATATTATAATATGTTTTTAAAAGTGGAACATTTTTTCTTATAATATATTATATAGGTTTGTATAAATATCCATTAAAATTGAATGACCCTTTTAATTGGGAAATAATGAAGAGAGATATGATAGAATTTGTATCTTGATGGTTTTTATATATGTAAGAGAAAGCTGAATGAAAAAAATTCGAAGTTAATTTTACATACATTACTTATACTAGAATAGAAATTGGGAAACATAATAATTGATTTATTCATCAGAATAACTAAAAGGAATAAAGAAGACACTACTATAAAATTTATATTATATCATCAGAAAAAATTACTACACTTCATCTCTATCATATAACATTTCAATGTGGACCATCATTCTAAGAAATACATTAAGTAATTAGAATAGTTTCAAGGAGTACTATATCCCCTTATGTCTAATTGTTATCAAAGTATTACATCATATTTGTTTCAAAGTATTTATAATTCTCATGATTTATAGTTTATTTTTGAGAACTATGTATAATTCAAAGACATAAATTTAGTGTAAAACAACATGTGTATCCAAATAAAATATTATGAAATCAATTTTCCATATTTCAGCGGATTTTTTAGGAACAAAACCTTCCTATTAAAGTGTTTTCATAAAAATAATATATTTCGCATAATAATTTATATTGATCCTTTTGTAACCCTCTATAGAAAAATGTTTCAATATACACATGATTGAATGATGTTGTATAATTTATGCTATTGGGACTTATGAGTTGTCATTTAATGGTATATATGATCCGATATATTCAATAAAACATTAGGGAAACCTATTATTCAATAGAAATGTTATATATATAATAATCAATGTGTTATGGAATTTTATGGTAACGGAAATGTGACATACGAATTTATATAAGGAATAATTTAATGAGATTTATAAATAAGACCAAACTACGTCCCACGTATATAAATAAATTATGAATTCAAAATTTTATTTTCAAATTGGCCAATCAGTTATCCTTCCACTAATCCTCTCTCATGCCTATGATGTGTTCCATGTATTTATCTCTAATAGGTACATTTGATGCACATAATATGTAATAATCTCATAGTTCATTCAACTAAGTTATTATATTTGGGATCAATAATTGAAGATTTATGACCATATATATGACATTCTTCAATACAAAACCACTCACCTGGTCAATGATTCCTGTTGATGCCACCAGTTTTAGGAAGCTATGTGGGAACCTAATGTTGAAATGAGGTAGAATAATCATCGATTTTGTGTTCCAATGTTATTTATTTTTATGGGATAAATTCATTTAGGATTTATTGATGTGATACCAAATATTTTTTTAAATATATATATTTTTATCAAATTTAATTTCATTGATACCTTGCTCTTAATGAATCTTAGAGTTATATTGTACTACAAAAAAACTGTTTTTATTGTTATTTATTATAGATTTTAGGAACATTCTATTAAACATAGTGGAGTTTATATGAATAAATAAATTTTAAATTCTATGTATAATCGATATATATAGAGGGAACATGTTGATAAAAATATAGATTGTTTTTTTAGTGTCATTATATGTTATAAATACTAATTTCTCTAAAAATTCATTTTATTTCAGTTTGTGACAAATTAATATATGTATTTATTGAAAAATGTAAGTTGTTTTTTAACAAAATTAAATTAATTTTTTAATTCAACATTTTATTGTTATATTATGCATAATTTTCTTTTATTTTCTAAAAAATACATTTATCAATTAATTGGAAACATGTAATTGTTTGTATAGAAAAGAAACCCTAATTGAATAAATTATATATTTAAATATTAATTTTAAATGTTTTTAAATAATTAGTTCAATTATATTATTATATATCGAAAAATATTTCATTGGAATAAATTAAGATATTCAAAAAAGACTTTTAATATTTTTTTCATTTGTGATATGGATATTCTTTTTTCATCTCAATTCTATGATTATATTTACATTAAATTCATCCAAATTATTCAATTGTATTTCTAAAAGTGAATTCAATATTTTTAATCACTATATTTAATATTAATTAATAAGTTAAACATAATTTCTATATATAATTAAATGTGAAAATATTAAAAAGTAATTTCCATAGTTATGTTTACGAAGGGATCACCATGAGAATAATCTAAAAATATAATTGGAAAAATGACCTTGAAAAATGTTCAAAACCCATTATAAGATTATATATGGACCTTATATAATCTATGATCTATGAATCTAACAAACATAAATCTTTTTTTATATACAAAAGGTGAATAAATTTTATTATTTCCAAATATTAAATATGTGTACTCTCCCCTACTTATAAAAATCAATCCCATATCCTATTAGCACAACACATTAAATAAACATTTATTCGGACAGTTAATAACTCATTATTCACTAATTTCAACAATCCCTTCATAAAATCATTTTTTCATAATTAAATCATAGTATGGATTTTTTTCTCATAAAAGAATTTTTTTTTCTAAAGAGGATTTAATTTCCTTAAATAATAATATTATTTTATTTACCATTCCACCAAAATAAATTATTATTAAAATGTGTAGATTAAATATAATATTTATATTCCAAATCAATTGATGTTGTAATTTTATCTTTATATTCAATATCTACCTAATCATTCTTTAAAAAAAAAAAACTATTGATCATGTGTATGATAGACTACAACCCTACAAAATGGCCTATTTTTATTTTCATGAACACTTTTTCTAAAATTATATAATTATGTATATAATAATTATATTATATATATATATATATATTATTATCATTTAATATTAATATCAAATAATCCATATTACACTCCATTAAAAGGGGGTATATAAACATTGCTCTTGTGTATGAAAAACTACTCCCTCACAATAAAATTTGATTCTTTTATCACAAAATCAATTAATGTAATGTAATAATGATAAATTTAATAGATGTATATAACATCTAAGGGATAATAATTATTACATATTGTTTACATTTTATATACATTATTTTATTTCAATAAATAAATAAATTAGAATCATCGTTCATTTAATATAAGGATTATGATCCCATTGAATAGTATTGCTCAAATTGTTTTTGTAAATTAATTGTATTAATATAAATATATATATATTTAATATATATTTTATATATTTTACGTATAAAATAATTCAGATATTGGATCCATGATAAATTTTAAAAGTATTAAAAATACCAAAAAATAGATACAAGACAAATGAACATGTTATTACATGAAATATGATTTCAATTTCAAATAATTTATTGATTGGTGATAAAATTACATAATTAAATAATATATTGAATGGTATAAGTTATTTCTAAAAAAATCTATATATGATGAAAATGTTTTATGTTACTTATAATTCACAAGTGATATGATCTAGAGATACCATTATTATTTATTCCATAAATTCTGTACTTGTAAAATGAAATGATATTTGTGAAACTCGATTACCATAAATTGTATATACCACGATAAAATTATTATGAAATGAGATTCACTCCCCATTGATTATGAATCGATTTTATTATTATGGATGAATTTATTTTTAAACTATAATATTTTGATGAAATTATTATGATAGAAATTTCATTTCATATGTTTTTATATAACGAAAGTTTTATGAGATTATGTAACTTGTGTGTATGATTTTCGTCATCAAATGGGTGATACACACATCTCCCTACAATGAATTATTTTAATACTGAATCTCATGAGGTAAACATTAATGGAGTAGGGTGTAAACATAGTCTATTAAGAGAATATTTATACTATGATGGGCTAGAGTGTGAACCGATAATAAAATGATAGTTGGTGTTGTGATCCAATTATAATGTGATGTAATTGAAAATGATCCTTGAAATTAATTGAACTTTTTAGTCATATCAGTATGAAAAGATCCTTGTCCTATGTCATTATTATTATTTCATGTACTATTTTAATTTATTCAATTTTGATTCATGTGATTAGAACATCTAATCATTATTCAATGACTTTTTATTTTGATCTTTTATATACATTATATGGTTTTCAAATGTTATCATTAGTTTATGATAACTATGTTCTAATGTTATTTTTACATATTTCCCTTGTTTACCATTACATTTATTATAATGGGAACATTTATTATTCATTTATTTCTCAGTATTATATGTAGGGTATTACATGTTACATGTCAAATAAAATTATTATCTTGAGGAACTCTATGGGAGAATATTTTGGACTCTTATAAACTGGTTGATTATGTTTCCAACCTTCCAAATGTAAATATATACTTATGATCATGGGGATAATGTTTTTCAAATTTATTGAATGTTTTCTTAAAAAATGTGTAATATCAATGTATGAATATGATTGGTCTCTAATGTATATATAGTTTAAGGGAATAATTAAATGGAAAAATACTTTTCTAATGTCTTATAAAATGATTGATATAGGATTTTTAGTATTAAATTATATTTTAAACAGATCGGACGTTATTTTATGAATGTCCATCTTCTATTTTAATGTTTTAAATAGTGATAATAATATATAGATTAAAAAATAATTAAAAATTATTACATAAGAATAATATAGTTAAAAAAATAAATTATCATGACACATGCCTTGAATGAGATCCATAATTTTTTAGGCCATGCAAGGCAGTTTAATCATAATGTATAATTTCTTATTCAATAATGTGTAGAAATTATAATTTCATAAAATATGATTAGGGTAAAAACAATTTATGTTCTTCGGATAGAGTACTCTAATAGAATAATTACAACTCATAATTTTTGGATCATATACACTGAAACTATTCATCATGTGGTATTCTCACAATATGATATAATCTTATCAGGTTATTGGTTTCAAAAATATTTTTTTTAAATATCACACTAGTTCATCAATTTTACAAGAGGTGTAAAATATTGGATCAACGGTGTATTTTAGGTTTGAAAATGTAGTTTCAACTATGTGTAAAATGTTAGAGTATTTTTGGAATTATGTGTTCACATAGGTGGGTACGATAATGAAATGTTGATTATAGCACAACCAAATCCATGAATTATTACAAATATTGATTTTGATAAAACCAATTGGATTGAAGATAATTTTTTTATTTTTATACATAATTAAAAATATATCTTTTTTGTATAATTATTTTCATTAATTAGATATGGAGAACAATGAAGTTTGAGAGAAAATATTAGATTCCAAAATAATTTTTAAAAAATAATTGACTTTAATATTAAATTTATTAAATAATATTTATTTATACATCGATTATTACTAAATTATGAGTTTTATTATAGAAGATACCTGAGTGGTGCATTTTCTTGGGTTTTATCATGGATTTTTCATTATATTAACAAAAAATATTATTTCATGTTTTCTTACTGTACATTTATTTTTTATCTACTTTTAGTCTAATATCCTTTTGGGGTGAATCAAAATTTAATGGAACTAGTATTTGGTAATATTAATCATATGTTTAATCTCTATGAAAAAAATTATGAATAATAAACATATTTATTTCGTGGTATGTCATATTCTCGTATGTGCTATGTGAACATATATTCTTGAATTAAAGAGAATTTATTTCACATATCTAAATTAAATTTACTAAATAACCAACCTTCATGTCAATGAATTTGTAACTATTTTTTTACTAACATTTGATAATGAATAAAAATATATAAATAGTATGATTAACTACTTTTTTCTTAAAATTATAAGAAAATAATATTTCAATTTTAATATTAATGATTTATATAATAAAATAATGTTCATTAAAAAATGAATATGAAGGATATTGATTATCACATAAAATAACATTAGTATTTCTATGACCGATAGATACAGATTTGAAATAAAATTGAATTGAAATTGGTCCATATAAAATCATCGAAATACATTATTAATTTAAGATTGTACTTTTTTACATCAAACATTCTACCCAATGATAAAATTTATATTAAAGAAACCAAAAATAAAAACTCTTCCCTCAAAAAATCCCCAATCTTCTTTTTAAATAAATTATCACATACAAAATTAATAATTTAGATAAATTAATTTATAAATTAAAAAAATGAAAACATATATTTATTATGAAAAATAAAATATACCATATAAAATGTATCTATACTGTCCGATTCATTATACGATATCATCATTGAATAAAATAATTTCAGTAATATATCATGAGTTATATTTTTACAAGTTATCCTTTTTTACTTGGGTTAATTTCCTAGAATATTAATTATCACATCTCAATTTTTAAAAAGGAAACATTATGTTCAATAATGAAAAAGACATGTAACTTAGTTATTAAACGAACAACTAAATATAATTATTTAAATTATACCATTATAACCAAGTCACTGGAATATAATTAATGGATAATATCAACTATATTAGGAAACTATTTTTTAAACATGTTTAAATAATAATTCATTGGTTAAAAAATAATTTCAAAATATAAATAAAATATAATTCAATCTAAAGGATGTGTTTTTATGAAAACCTATTTAAAAAATTATAATCATGATTATTAAAAAATTTCAGTATTTATAGATTTTTATATTTTATATATTAAATTTCATTTTTAAAATTTATCATTTATGTTTTCTATATATGATATGAGGACAAATCCCAAAAAATATCGATAAAAGATGTATTTTTCTGAAAAATATAGTTTTACTGACATCAGATGGAGAACCCATTTAAAATACAGTTTTTTACACTTTTATATATTTTATTTTGAAAAATTAAAATCTTATTTATAAGAGGGAAATTATAATTCACTTTTTTTAAGTTTGGAATTTCTCTGATAAAATTAATTTCTTAATAAATAGTGAAACATACTAAATTTAAACTCAAAAATGCCTTTTTTCTAATTTTTTAATATAGTAATATTACTATTTTAATTGGTTTTAAAGTTTTATTTAATAGAATTGATATTTTTTATGTGGTTTAGGTTTATTACTTTTATAGGGTGAAAAATGTAAGGTATGAGGTAACCTTTGAGGTTAAAATATTTTATAGTTAGTTTTTATGATTTTAACTCATTTTTAAGAATTTTATAAAATTATATAGTTTGTTAATAATGAAAACATGAAGACCATGTGAAAAACGTTCATGTTGAAAAATAAAGTGGTAATTGAACCCATAACTAAAGTGCGAAAATGATTTATCACCCACCACTACCCTATGTGAAGTCCCCTATCAGAATTAATTGGTTTTTGTTCTTTTATTTCAACCAGAAAATGGATGAATGTGGAGTTGATTTTTGGAACAAATGTTTTATTAATGGATATCTATAGTATTGGAAAAATATTTCAGGATTAAGTGATAAATGTTTTTTTGAAGACATTCCCTATTTTAGCTAACCTATATGCCTAAGGAAAATATAATACTATTGTATTTTATTTGAGAAGTAGTGGTTGAATTTTATTTTTGAAGAATATATATTTTTATTATGGACATGATGAAATGTGAGTTATTTATGGAAATTATTATCTTATCTTGGTGAATATATGATTATGTTAATTAATTTTTAATGACACTTTATTAATAGTGGATGTTATTAGGATATAAATGATAAGAATTATCATGTAAGACTATGTGATCAAATAATTTTAAATATTGGGATTCAAATGTTATTTGGATTTTATATGGAATTTTATGGAAATTTTTTTGTTTAATGTTCTACATAGAACTTGGGTATTAACTGGTGAATTTTAGATATTAAAATTAGTCAATCAAATTATAATTTATTATTCTTCTAGGGGGATTATCTAATCTTTTACTAACTTTTTTTGTTCTGGTTAATGTTTCAAGGTATGTTAATTAGATATATATCCTTTTGTAGATGATATGTGTTTCTAAAAGTTGATTATGCTGCATCAGATGTGAATAATTTTTCTTAAATACTCATCATTTGGATAAAAAATAGTTTCTGGTGGAAATTTAAAAAGGTATTAAACATTAAATATCATATTAGACCATTTCTTCATGTTAATATTTTATATAGTTAAAAATTCAAAATCATTTTGAAGTTAATATTAAATCAAAAATATTTTATGTTTACATTTCCCTATTATAAAATTAAATACTGTTAAACTCATTACATGTTTTTTGTATTATGGTTGTTAAATTTCTCATGATCAAATTTTATATCACTCTCCATCCAAATAAGAAATTACTTATTCTTCTATATACATGATTTCATATATGAACACTGGTATATGTTATCTTCGGTGACCTTTATACTTCACTTTATATCTTTTCATGTTAAAGTTTTATTAACCCTTTTTCCAATGTGGGTTGGTAAAAAGGGAATTTTGAGAATTCATAACCTAGTTACCAACCTCAAATTTAAATTTTGAGTAACCAATTTATTAATGGGGGTATGATGTAATATCTGGAGTTTTATAAAAAAACTACATTAAATAGTGTACAGGATACACAACATTATGATTAAATGAGAAACTAAATATTATTATTTAAATGATACAATTTTAATGTAGCAAATAGAATAGAGGCAATGAATAGTATCACGTGAATTTTGATAATATTGTTTACACATGTTTAAATAATGAATAATCAGTTGTAAAATTTATTATAAAAGGAAATAAAAACCAATTTAATATTAAAGATATGTTTTTATGAAAAACTATTCAAAATATAATAATTTTTTATATAATCATATAAATCTATACAGATATTTTATATGTTATATATTCTTTGTAATATATCATATTTATCTTATAATTTTTTATATATGATTTAATAAAATATCAATTTTTTCAGAAAAATGATATATTTTCCAAAAAAATAGTTCATCTACATTTGATGGATAACACTTTTTAAATAGATTTTTTGTCACTTTTTATGTTATAATTTTAAAAGAAAACATATTCATTATATTTATATTCTTTCCATTAAATTGGTTTTAATGAATAATTGAATTATATTTATATCATTTAATCAATTTTTGGTTATTGGTTGCAATTTCACATAATGATTAGTTATAAACAAACGTCATTCTTTTGAAGGTTATTAGTCTTTATAAACCCAACTTATTGTTTTGACAATGGGATTTTATTCTTAATAAATTAATACAAATTCTATGTTTCAAATTTAAAAAAATTGATTCCATATTTGAAAAAAATAGGATAGATAGTTTTATTAGTTCCATTTTATTTTGGAACATTATGAATAGTAACATCAATAATTATTTTTATTTACCATGGTATAATGATAAATAAGTTAAATATGGGTAAAACAAATATTATTATAATAATATAATAATCCACAAACACATGTCCATATCCTATTGGATTAGATGTGGACAAACATTATAATATATGGGCCAATTTTAAAATTCCATAGAGCCACCTATGTGTGATAATGAAATATTATAATAATTAATTGAATGTAAATAAAAAATATAACATAAAATTTATTATTTTGAAAAAAAATTTATTATATAGGGTTATTTATCTGATATTTTTTACTATAAATAGTCATTATAAACCTAAAAAACATCCTATGTCAATTTTTTTATTTATAAATTTTTTTACATTAAATAAATACAATTTTCTTTAACACAATGATGACTCTATGACTACCTTATTAATTAAAGATTAAAATTAATGATATTATAAATATAAAAATATATTTTATTTTTACATTTTGAGGAAATAAAATAATTTATGGATTATTTATATGTTTAATATTTTTGTTATTGTAGTGTATTTGAATGTATAATGTTTTTGGGACTATACAAAAAATCAATTACTAAATAATGTTAAAGATGAAAAAATTGCGTTTTTTATAAAAAATATTATTTTATTAGTTGATATAATAGATATAAAAATCTAAGAATGTGATAAATGAATAACATAATTTTACAATTTTCATTAATTATCCACATTAGGTTTAATTGGAATTTTATAATAATGTTCTTAGCCATATAGTGTATGAATACAAGAAGAGATGTTGAAAGAAAATATAATTTACTAAGGGTTAAATCCAATTGATAAGATTACATTTTTTGACCTAATAATGTATAAAACCTATTAGTTGAGATGATTTTGACTGACCCTAATCATATCATTGAAATATGTCACATTTGGAGATAATATAATTCAAATTTAAATTCACAATAAAATAATATTTGTAGACGATCCTAAAGTGCCCCTCCCGCCACCTATAAAAGGCCACCACATCTACCCACTTTTTCAAAGATATCAAGCCCCATGGATCCTAAAATGTAGCCTCAAATAAAATCCCATCGTCCATAAATTCCTCATAAAATTATTACAATTGGTATAAGGAATTTCAAGTAATCCATTTGGATCAAATTAAAATGAGTTACCGAATTTATTGGTAACACCTTCTCTAATGTTCTTTTAACTAATATTCCATATTCAACCACTTATCCTCCATTTATTCTATTATTTTATGCAAAAAATAGTATCTTAAATATACTTTAATGTTTTTATTCTATGGTCTCAACCTACACTTATACACAGCTCCATCTAATTGATTTAGAACAGATTTTTTTTGTGTATGTCTAACTACTCCCTCACAAAAAGAGGGCTGTTCAAATTTCTCCTACCACCTCTCATGGGGTCAGTCTTGATTGAAACTTATTTCTATATGATATTATATATATATATATAATCAATATTATTCATTAAATTTTCATTTATAACATACATTTATGCATTCCATGTTGTATAAATATGATAATTTCATATGAGGATGTTTGGACTACCACATCAACAAAGTGATATGACTCATTCATGAGATATACAGAACGTATATTAGATGGTTTCGATGATCCTATGTAACATATACAACATAGATATTATAATTTAATTATTATATACAATTGTAACATTTATTTTTAATTTCTTTTTAATATGAAAATGAAATTAATTTAGTGTTCATAAGTATGAACAACCTACTATCCCCATGAATAGGTAATTTCATTTCTTATATCCAATTATTATGGATTAATATATATATATATGTGTAATATTTATTTTTTATATAATACAATAATTTAATTTGATATAAAACTCTCTTATGACCACATGGAAATTTTATATCAAAACTTGTTCATTTTTTACTCAGGTACTAAACATCAACACAATGTATGATATGAACATTAATAATTAATTTATTGTTATAACATGTTAATAGGTATTAATAATGAATTGTAAATAATTTAAAATTTCTTACGAATGTATAATTTATCATATTTGTTTTATTCAGGAACACAACTATTGTAAGTGACGAGTCAGAATCATGGCAAGGGAAATATTAACTTAACATCCCATCACTATGTTAAATATCCATTTCATTAGTTTTTATTGTACACGAATAGTTGTAAATGTCCTATGATTATTATACATATAATATCAACTCAAAATGGGTGCATTTATATTTGTCATAGATAACTATACCATTGAATTATCCTTAATCTAATGATATGATATTTATAACGAACATCACCTAAACATCCTATCATTGATGCATATTTTGATGTTATACACCAGCTTCTATTGTATGGTTTATTATATAACACTGGGACTTATAATTTCTTCCAATAGGAATATTTTTTTCTATGACTATTTTTTTAATATAACAATAATGATTTTTTAATGTATGAAGCGTAAATTACTTCTCTATCACTGAAATAGTTATTTGATATTTGGGGTCCTCTATAATAGATAAATTTTTTATAAGAAAATGAAATACATTAAACTATATATGGGTATTTTTGAATTGAATGTTAGTTTTTAAATGTGGATTTACGATTCCAATATATTTAAATGGTTTATTCTGAATTGAAATGAAAACCTTAATATGCAAATGTTGATAATTGAAATTCATTATGTGTTATGATTATATAATGGTACGTGGAAATATGACGGGCGATTACATGATAAATCAAAGATTGGTGGTTATGTGATAAACCAAATATACATGGTTCCTTGGATAACCATGGACTGGTGGTTTTATTATTAACTCTAATGCATTGGGTATAAAAGTCAGTTGTATAACTATTTCATTCGGTGATAAGTGTATATGGAAACCATATAGTTATATTATTTAAGTATTTTTATATCCCGTGTTACCTTTATATGGTATTTTTTCCTTTAAATGGGATTTATGTTAATATTTTGGATATATAATGGGTAATAAATGATATTATATGAAGTGAAGTATATTTAATTATTCTCAAGGGACAACTCTATTACTTTATGATATTGTATTCATAGTTTACATGTTTCTCATGACTAACAAAATTCATTAAATTCATATCCGTTACAAAGGAATTTTATTATCAGCCCATGTTTTGAATTTTCTTCAAATGATGTAAAGAATAATAAAGACAAGGATGCGTTCAATGAAAATTCATTATTTTTAAAAATAAAACTAACCATGTTTCAACTAAAATTTGATTTTGTTTTATAAAGAAATCTCATAGTGAGTAAAAGTTTCTTATTTTAATATTTATGTTTTTCTTTATGAGTTATGACCTAATTTCTAGAGCTCTAAATAAAATATGATCATCAATGTGAATAAATTTCAAATTGTTTAATCATCTCAACATTGTGTAATTTTTAAGGATGATGTCTTATAGTTTGTAACATACATCAACTTTGATTACCTTTGATCTCTTGGTGTTATTTAAGAATAATAACAAGTTATTTGTTACCATATTAGTAAGCATATTAGAATGATTAATAGTTAGTTTAGGTGTGTTTAATTAGTTTAAGATGACAAGAATAAGTATATTTTTTTCAATATCCTTGTTATAAGGTAGTATATGATGACATTACTGATATACTCAAGCTGAGTTTTTTGGTTTTAGGTAAGGGTTAGATCTAATAAGAAACAGTGTAAAAAGTGATATGAAGGAAACTGTAGTGGTTTTCTGAATATTAATCCTAATTAAAGGGAATATATAATAAAAATACTGGAGGTTATTCTATACCAACTATCTAGAGTCATGACTTGCCACTTAAACCTTGGTTATCTTTCTAAGACATCATATACACGAGAAATGAATCCCTATGGAACTTAAGGTACTGATCATAAAAGTATGTATACTAAAATGTATATGTGTCAAGGATGGGGAAATAAACATATATTAAAATGTTTTAAATATTAGAGAAGATTTAATAGATGTGGAAATTAAGGTCATAATGAAATAACCTACCAAGGAAAATGAAATTTTTCTCTTGAGTCCATGAAAGGGTAAAAAGTTAACTCTAATTTATCAATTGACTATTTCAAATGTGGGTTCCATGGTCATTATACAAATAATATTCCTATGAAGATGATTTAGAATTTGAATCAGCATGACTGTATGAATTTATTTTTGGAAATATATAATGAAATTACAATTGAATATTAGGTAATTGATAATAATCAATTAACAGAAATAAGTATTAATGAATAAGATTGAAAATCATGTTTAGGGTATCATGAAGAATACATGATGATTAATAAGTCTCCATATAAGGGATTCCATATTTATAGTAGATTGTAGTATGAATAATTGTTTAAAAGTATTAATACCCTTTTTATAATGGGAAAAAATTCGGATTTTTTTATTCAATATTTTCTAACCCATATGATTGATATGTAAAACTTTTATTCAAGAATTAATTATATTTTATTTTTAGTACATTATAATAAATGTAATGGATAACCTTTAGTGTTTATTTTAACATTTTTTAATTGAGGTGATCAATGGTTATTAATTTTTTCAGATGAAAAATAAATATGATGAGATAGAAATTGAGGTTAAAAAATATTATGTTTATTTATTAGGATTTTATGTAATTAATTGTAATGTTATAAAATTATATATCTTTTTATAGGGTAAAAAATGAATACAATGTGACTACACATCACGTCATATAAAGACGCAGGAATAAAACCAAAAACCGAAGTTCTTCAGGGATTTAACACCTACTACTACCCTATAAGAAGTCCCTACTGAGTTATATTATATTTTCTTTTTTTTAATCTATATTATTGAATAAGATGATGTTGATTTTGGAAACATAATTTTTATCGAAGGGATAGCCATAGTATTTTATAATGATTTGGGTATTAAATGATAAATGTTTTTTAAAACACATTCTCTATTTTAGGAACCCTATATGCCTTATAAATATATAATATTAGGGTATTCTATTTTAGGAGTAGTGGTTGAATTTTATTTAACAATAATATATGTTTTTATTTTGGACATGTATAAATTTTGGTTATTTATGGAAATTATTAACCTATCATTGATAATATTTTGTTAGGTTAATTTCTTTCTAGTGTGATACATTTAGAGTAGAAGATGATATTTTATAGATAAATGTAATGATTTATTGTGGAAGTCTATGTGATAAACTAATACTTAATTATAGTATTATATTTTTTTTATATTATTTTTGATTAATTTTAAGGACATTTGATTTTTTAATGGTCTATCTTGACCATTGGCATTACTATTTAATTTTAGATATTAAAAGTAATACTTATCCTTATAAAGGTTTATAATTTTTGATGGATTATATGATATTTTACTATCCTATTGGGTTTTAGTTACTGTTTAAATGTGTTATAAAAAGATAGTAAAACTTTTGTGGATGATTTAACTTTTTATAAGTTTGTTGTAGTGCTTGAGTTGTGAATCAATTATTTTAAATACACATCGTTTGGTGAAAAACACGAGTTTGTTGTGGAAATTAATTAATGGAGGAAAATCAACCTATCAATAAGAATATTTTCTTATAATATTATTATATTTACTAAAATAATATATTATCACTATGATGTGAATTGTAATCCAAATTTTTTTTTCTATATATATTTTCCTACTATGAAATCAAGAACAGTTTAACCCATCACAAGATTGAGGTTTTCCAGCTGTTAACATAATCATGGTCATGATTTTTATCACTCTCCATATAAAAATTATACAATGTTTTTCTTATATATCCATGTCTTCCAATATTGAAACCTACTCTGTGTTATCTCAGGTGACATTTTTACTTCACTTTTTATCTTTTAATGTGGTTGTTTTGTTAACCCTTTTTCAGATGTGTTTTGAAATAAAGGTTTTTTGAAAATTTAAACCCTTGTTACTGACTTCTAATTCAAATTGTGAGGATGAAATTTATTATATTATGGAGGATGTAACATCCAATGTTTTAGGATATAAACAATATGTTTAATAGTGGACATGATACACTACATTGAGCTTAAACGAACAACTATATATTATTATTTTAATGTTACCATTAACACATAGTCATTGGAATGATATGAATGAATAGTGTCAACTGAATGATGAATATATTGTTTACACATGTTTAATTAATGAATAATTGGTAATAAGTTTATTTAGAAATCAAAATATAACCAATTTAATATAAATTATGCATTTTTATAAAATACAACTTAAAAGAGAATAATTTTATTTATATAATCATAAAAAATGTTATATATTTTTATATGTTATATATTCAATTTAATGATTAAAATTTATCCTATATGTTATCCAGATATGAGATAAAGAAAAATCCAATTTTTTTTAAAATAAATTATTTAAAAATACATTTTTACAACCTTTTGATGGAGGAACATTTTTAAATTATGTTTTTTCACTTTTATATATTGTATTTTAAATAATAAACATATTATTTATAAGTGGTATATAAAAATTTACTTTTTTTTAATATTTTAATTTTTCTAATAAAATATGTTATTTAATTAATAGTGATAAATAACTGATTTTAATTGAAAACTGGAATTTTGTTTAATTTCTTTTATATAGAAATATTGACCATTTAATTGGTTTTAATGTTTAATTGGGTTAATGTTCTATCCTTTAATACAGTTTTTCTCATTAGATGTAATTTCCCACAAAAATTAGATATAATTGTAGATAAATCTCTTAATAGTTATTAGTTTTTAAAAACATATATTTTCATTTTGACATGGGAAAAAATATTAAATTAATTAAGGAAACATCTATGTTTTGAATATTTAAATATGTATTCAATATTATAAATCATAATTTACAAATTTTGTAAATAGGTTCCTATTATTTTTTTATATTGAGAATAGTTACATTAGTAATTATTTTTATTTACCATGGATAAATGGTAAATTAGGGCAACAAGGGTAAATAAATAAAATTATAATGACATAAAATTGTACTAAAACATTTCCTAATCATATTGGATGGAATAAGGCCTACCATTAAATCCTTGAGTCTATTTTAGGACTCCATTGTTATACTTGACTATGATAATGACATGTTATTATAATTAATTAAAATAAATGATATATATAAGATAAACTTGTATCTGTATAATAAAAAAATTTAATATGCATTCTTATAATTGATAAATTTTATTATAAATAGTAATTGGAAAGATAAAATATGTAATAAATCATTTTATTTTATTTATAATTTTTGTACATTAAATATATAAATTTATTGTTAACATAATAATGAATCAATGATTACATTATTAATGAATGATTAGGATAAATGACACTATAAATATTAAAATAAATTTAATTTGAATATTTTGTTGACATCAACTATTTTTATGGATTATTATTATATTTTCTCCTTGAGTTAATGTAGTTTTTGGAAGGAATCATATTTTATATGATTTTCACAATAATCATTTACAAAATAGTGTCAAAATTGACATAAATGAGATTTTAATAAAAATACTATTTTATTAATTGTCATAGTAGTAATAAAAATATAATATTTCTATAAAATGATTTTATAAAATATAAAAAATTTCATTAATGGTCCACATTTGGTTCTATTAAAATTTTTTAGTAAATTGTATAACCATATAGTGTAAAAATACCAGAGGACATGGTAAGATTTAATTTATTTAAGTAATGTTTAATGCTAACATATATGGTTATATTTGTGTCCAAACTATGTATAAAACCAATTGGGTAAAAGGATTTATATGAAAAATCCTTTTAACATATAAATAATCAACTACAGTCCAATTAAATTTATAAAATAAATTTATGATAAAAATTATTTCAATAAAATTCATAATGTGCTCCTCCTATAGCTTATAAAAGTCCACCATTGTTAACCACTTACTAACACCTCTAAATCACATTCAATCACCCAAATCCAAATCAAATAAGTTCCCAATGTCCTTGAACTCATCTTCAAAGCCTTACCATGGGAATAAAGAATCTAAATTATTTTTTTGGCTCAAATCAAAATGAGTTACCTGATTAAGAGGTTACATCATCTATGATGATAGTTTCTCTTTTTTTATAGAACCCCATATCCTCTCATCATTCTATTATTTTACAACATCACAATTATCCTCATAATTATAGGGTGTTATTATGCTCATGATTCGGCCTACACATACACACTCCCCCCTTTAATTGGAATAGAAGAAATTGTTTCTGTATTAGGTGAACTACTGCCTCACAAAACAATGATTGTTCAATTTTATCCAACCTCCTCTCATAGTGGAAATTACGATGGAATTTTATTTATATATGATATTTATGATATTTATATTATCTCCATGATTATAAAATATTCATTTATAGCATACCATTATTATTTTCATGTAATATAAATATGATAATTTCAATTGAGTAAGTGTAGACTACCAACCAATCAAATTGATAAGACCCATTCATTATATACATGGAATATATATATATATAGGATTTTTTAAATAAAACTAATATAATTTTATTATACCTATTTTTCATTTATTTGTCATTCTTTTTATATGACAATATAATAAATTTAGTGTCATACATACATACAACCAACCGTCCCAATGAGAGTTGTTTTTCATTTCATATATCCAATTATTTTGGATTATTATATATATATATATAAGTTATTTATATCATGAATATAATGATGTTGATAATTGAATTATGAAAATATATAAAATTTACATCATAACGAGTTCATTTTTTACTCATGTACAGAACATCAAACAAAATTCTTGATATGAACATAAATAATTAAGTAATTGTTATAACATGGTAATAAGTGGAATTAAATGGATAATCACCATAAAAAGTTTCTCATTCAAGTATAAATTAACCTATGTTTTTTATTCTCTAACATAATGACTATTTGTGAGGAGTCAATCTCAAGGTAAGGTAATTTTTAACAAAATCTCCTTTCATTGTGTTAAATTTCCATGTAATGGGTTTTAATTTTATAATACTATATGTGAATGTACTCTAATTGTTTTAAACTAAATATCCACTTATATTGGGTATATATATATATATATATTTTAACACATAATTAGGTCATTGATTATTCTTTGATCTAATGGTATGATCATTTTATGGGACTTTGCCTCAATATACAATCATTGGGGAATATTTTGATGTTAGACACCATCTTATTTTATTAAGTGTATAATAAAGCTAATTTTATTTTATTTTCATTAAATAGAAATAATTTTTTTTCTATGGATGGTTTTTATAAATAAAAAAGGTAATGTGTTAACATTTTTTTGACAATGAATCTTCCACTATTGTAACCATTATTTTTTTTTGGATTCCTCTATAAACACAAATGTTATTCAAAGGAAAATAAATCTCATATTAACTGTTTAGGTGTTTTTGTATTGAAAATGGTTTTGAAAGTGGATTTACTATTTCTATTTCAAGAAATGATTTCCTGAAATTCCAATTGAAAATTTTATGAGTGAAATGTTGATAATTGAAATCATTTTTGTGTTATGATTACATCATAGAACATGGATATTTAACGAGTGGATATGTGGTAAACCAAATATTTGTGGCAATGTGATTAACTTTATAAGGGTGTTTTGGTGATAAACCAAGGATGGGTGTTTACATTATGATCTATAATGCATATTGTATGGTTGTGGGTTGTATTGCTATTCCATTTAGTGATATGTATGGAAGTAGACTTTATGGTTGTTCAATTTATGTATGATTGTGTCCCAGGTAAACTTTATATGTAATTTTTTTCTTTCTATGGGATTTGTGATAATGTTTTGGTAAAAAAATGGTTATGTAAATAGATTATATTTATTTAACTATATATACTACTTTTTAAAGGTGATATGTATCTCATTATGGTAAAGTATTCATGGTTTTATTGTTTTCAAAAGGATAATTATTTTCATACTTTATGTGTCCCTTACTGAGTAATTTATTCTAATTCTATTTTTTGAAATGTTATTCATATGAAATAATGAATACTAGAGTCATGGATGGGATCATAGAAAATTAATGCTATTTAAAAATGAAACGATCCCAGTTTCTTTTAAAAAAAAGAGTTTGTTTTATGAAAAAATAGGATAGTTAGTAGAAGTGTCTACATGTTATATTAAAGCTGTTATGTATGGGTTATGACTTAATTATCTGAATATATAAACTTTAAAAGATTGTCTATGTAAATTATAGTCAGAATATTGAATTATCTCAAGATTTTTTATTTTTAAGGCTTGGGACTTGATGTTTGTATAAAATGTTAGTTTTGATATCATTATAGGTTTCAATGTTTTTTGAGCATATATATTGAGTCACATCAGAGACATACGATAAAATTGGAATGATACTGAGATAAACTATGTTATAAAGTTGTATATACCCACAAGAGATGGAATATTAGAAAGGGTAGTAGTTTTTTATATAATTTCAATTAGATTATGATAACTTGAATAAGTTTATATTATTTTTTACCCTCCATTTATGATATTGTATTATTAATTTACTAATATAATCAAACAGCACTTTCTATATTTAGAAAATTGAAGGCCCTAGTAGGAACCAATGTAACGATGGATGTGGAAGAAACAATGGTGGTTTTTTGAATATGTAACTAAATGAAATTTATGATTCAATGATAACTCCATTGGTTTTTCAAAAACAACTATCTAGAGTCAGGATTTACTGATTGAACCACAGTTGTTTTTCTATGATATGATATAGGTGATAAATGAATCCTTGTTGATGTTCACATTATGATCATAAAGGTAAGTATATTCAAAGAAATCTTTATCAAGGATGTTGAATGAAACAATAATAAAGAGTTTTTAAGGGATGAGATGATTTTATAGATGTGGAAATGATGGTCAGAAAGAAATAACCTGCCAATGAAAAAGTAAGCGTTAAATTGACTGCATGAAAGTGAAAAATATTTGTTTGATTTATCAATTTAATGTTTCAAATTTTGGGAGTATGTTAATTATAAATATAGTATTACTTTAAAGATGTTTTGGGAATGGTATTAGCAAGATCATACAAATATATGTTTAGAAATACATAACTCCATTCAAATTGAAAATACGGAAACTAAAAATAACCTATAAAAGGAAAAAATCATTAAAGAATAAGTTAGAAAATCATGGTTAGGGTATCATGAAGAATGAATTAATATTTAAAATCCTTATATAAGGGATTCAAATGTTATACTAGATTGTAGTATGATGAAAAGTTTAAAATAGTTATTTATCTTTTTTTAATATGGGATTGCATTGGAATATCTTTTTTACTATGTGTAAAATTTTTGTATAATATGATAAAATATTATTAAAGGAATAATTATCTTTTCATATTTTTACATAATAATAAAAGTAATGGATAAACTTTAGTGATCATATATACATTTGTTTTGGGGTGATTAAGGTTTATTTCATTTTATGGATGCAAATTGAAAGGTATATGATATCATTTTAGGTTATCATATTTTATGGTTATTTTTGAGGATTATATCTATATTTTTATGATGTTTTAAAATTGTATTTTCTTGAGAATGGACAAAACAAAAACTGTGTGACAACCCATCATGTTAGACAAATATACAAGACTGGAACCCATAACCAACATGAAACTAGGATTTATCATCTAGTAATAGCCTATTTGATGTCACTACATAGTAATAGTTTTATTATTTCATTTTAGTTAAAATATTTTATTGAATAAAAATAATATAATATTGGTAACCATCGATTTATCGAATTTATATCATTAGTATTGGAAAATGATTTTGGGATTATGTGATAAATGATAATTTTGACCAAACTAACTATTTTTGAAACACTATATGTCTAATGAATATATAATACTATGGTATTTTATTTTATAAGTAGTTGTAAATTTTATTTTGGAAAAATATATGTTTTTGTTATGGACATGTGAAGATTTGGATTATTTATTGAAATGATGAACCATTCATGGAGAATGTGTGATTAGGTGAATTTCTTTTTATTATGAGTCTTTAAGAGTAGTTGATGTAATTTGGAGATAAATGATATGATTTATCATTAAAGGCTATGTGATCAAATCCATATGAATTTTGGGATTCAATATCAGTTTGGATTATTTTGTGTAATTTAAAAAAAAATGTTTGTTTAATGGTATATGTAGAACTTTTGAAATACGTTTGAATTTTGGAGATTAATAGTAGTCCACCTCCATAAAAAAGACTATTCTTGTTATATGGATTATCTATTCTTCTATTAACCATTTTGGTTATGGTTAAAAATTAAATGTTGGAGATATGGATAGTTAAACTATTGTGGATGATATGACTTTTATTAACATATTATAGTGTTTGAGGCATGAAAAAAAAAATAACCTTAAACACTCATTGTTTGGAGAAAAAGACATGTTTGTGGTAAAAATTGATTACAGTGTAAAAATATCATGTTCAAATATGTATATTTTCTTTATGTAACTATTAAATTTAGTAAAATAATTCATTAACACTATTAAGTTAATCTCAAATCAAAAATGATTTCGGTTAACATTTTACAACTATTAAATCAATGACTATGTAACCCATCACAATTATGTGGTTTTCTAGTTATCAAATTTCTCCTTATCATGTTTTATATCAATCACTATGATCACATGAAACTTTTTTTCTTTCATATCCATGATTTCTTACATGTAACCTGAGTATTTGTTGTCATGGGTATCCTTTGAACTTCATATTGTATCAATTAAAGAGGATGTTTTATTCACCCTTTCTTGTTTTGATTTGTAATAAAAGTATTTTGAAAAGTCATACACTTTTTACCAAACCCTATTTGAAATTATGATGATGAAATTTATTAAATGGGACAATGTAACATCCCATGATTTAATAAAGAAACAACATGTTCAATAGCGTACATGATATTCTACATTGATCATAAAGAAACAACTAAATATTATTATTTCAATGATACCATTATTAAATAGCTTTTGGAAATGATGGAATGAATATTATCATATAAATTATCAAAATATGATTTACACATGTTTAAATAATTAATATTTTCTTACTAATTTTTTTATAAATGTAAATAAAAAACAATTTAATATAAAGGATATTTTTTTCAGTAAAAAAATTTAAAACAGAATAATTGTGTTTAAATAATAAAATCAATCTTTAATGATTTTTAAATGTTATATATTATATTTATGGATTAAAATTTATTATATATTTTTCTCTATATATGATATAAGGAAAACTCCAATTTTTTTGGATAAAATAAATTTCTTTAAATACATTTCTACCACCTTTTGATGGGGAACCCTTTTAAAATCGTGTTTTTATAATTTTATATGTTTAAATTGACACAGAAAACATCTTCTCCAGAATTGGAAATCATAATTTACTTTTGTTTAAATTTGGTATTTTACTTGTACAGTTTATTTTAAAATAATCATGAAAAATACTAGATTTTAATTCATAACTCCCTTTTTGCCTAATTTATAATTTAGATTTATGGTACATTTAGTTAGTTTTAATGTTTAATTGGATTAATTATTTATAATTTAATACAATGTTGGACATTGGATGTAATTTCATCTTGTTATTAGAAATAAATGAATGTCAATATTTTAATGGTTATTATAATTAAAATACATGTTTTATAACTTTAAGAGTGGGAATTAATTTTATATTAATTAATGGACCATCTGTATTTTGAATTTTAAAAAATGCATTCATCATTTGAAATCAGATTGTCCAAATTATATAAGTAGGTCCCTTTTATTTTTGGACATTATTAATAGTAACATTAATAATTATTTTTAATTACCATTGTTAAATGGTATATAAGTTAAATAAGGGTAAAAAATAATATTATAACAATATTAATCTATATAAACTTGTCTCTCAACCCCATTGGATGAGCTATGGACTACCATGATCATATTTTTTATGATTTTAGGACCACATGGAACCATATGGCTTTGATAATGAAATGTTATTATAATAAATTTACAATAGGGTGAAATATAACATAAACATATATCTTTTTATTAAAATTATTTTATTATATGGATATATAAATTATCCCTTTTATAGTAAATAATAATTATAAATATAATAATATTTCATAAATCATGGTATTTTATTTATAAATTTTAGGCAACAAATAATGAAATTTATTTATAACATGATGATGTTTCAATTATTCCATTATTAATGAATGATTTAAATAAATGATATTATAGATATTATAATAACTTTAATTGGAAAATTTTATTCCATAATGGAATTTTATAGATTATTATTACATATCAAATTTCTGTAAATTTTCTTTTTCTAAATGAATCATGTTTTTATGACTTTAAAATAATTACTAAATAGTGTCAAAAATTGACACAAATGAGATTTCAAAACAAATAAAGTTTTATTAAATGGTATAATAATAATAATAATATATGATTTATAAAAATGACTTATATAATTATAAATAAATTAATAATGTTCAACTTATGGTTTTATTGGAATTTTTAGAAACTATATTATCCATATTGTTTAAAAATCAGGAAGTCGTGGTAATATTTTATTAATTTAACAAAGTGTCACAGCCATAATATAAGGATTAATTTGAGACATAGTAATTTATAATACTAATAGTATGACATTATTTCAACCCATACTCATCGTATTCTATAAATATATTTCTTTGGATATTTTTAAATTATAAAATCTATTTTTAATAAAAAAGTATTTGAAGACTTTACTAAAGTTACTGTCATCACTTTTGCTACCATACTCACACCTATAAAGTCTGTTCAATCACACAAATTATTCTCAAAAATGATCCCATAATCCCTCAAATAATTTTTGAAGCCTTAAATTTGTCATAAAGAAACACATGGAATTTTTTTGGCTAAAATCAAAAGTTATTTCCCGATTTAGAGGGAAAATCATCTCTCAAGATCAATTCATTTATTTTCCTTCTCCAACCACCTATCATATATTTATTATATTATGTTATAAAAAATAATTATCCTAAATATTAAAGAATTGTTTATGATAATTTTTTAACTACACATATACACACCTACATCTAATGGATATAGAACATTTTGTTTTTATGTACGATGAACTACTGCCTCACAAAATGATTATTGTTCAATTTTCCCCTAAATCCTCACATAGTGTCCATTATGATATAAATATATATTTATCTGATATATATTATATATAAATATTATATATAAAATATTGTAGAGTTTTAATTTAAAATATATCTTTAGGATTTTCATGTTTAATAATTATAATAATTTAATGTGAGGAAGTGTGGACTTCCACACCATTAATGTAATATAAATCATTTGAAATACATATAGAACATATAAAGGATGGTTTTAATGAACCTATGTAACATATATAAAATTTAAATTATACATTAATAGTATTATACCTATGTATCATTTAGTTTTCATTCATTTTATATGAAAATGAAATGAAAGCAACATTCTTACATATCTAAAACCTATCGTCTCCTTTTGTGGGGAATTTAATTTATTATCTCATTATATTATGGATTATACTATATATATATATTATATCTAATTTAAGTCATTAATATCATTCTAGGGATAATATAATTATTAACACATGGATAATTTTCATCAAAAATGGTCTTTCATTACTCAAGTACCTAACATCAACCGAATGTATAATATGAAATTAAATAATTAAGTGATTGATATATCATAGTATTAAGTAATATAAAAGTATTTATAAACATAAAAAGTTTTCAAGAAAATATAAAATAGCATAGCACTTTTATTCTAGAATAGAGTGATTGTATCTGACTGGTCAGACTCATGGTTAGATAAATCTAAACACAATATCCATTTATTGTGTAAAATATCTAGGTCATCAGCTTGTTTTTTAAAAGAATTTGTTTTGAATGACCTATTATTATTTTAAAATGAATATCAACTTCTATTGTGTGTATCTATATTTGTCACACATAATTAAGTATGTGATTTATCTTTGATCTAATGATATGTAAATTGTAAGGTAATTCCTCTCAATATCCTTTATTGAGGAAAATTTTTATGTTATACAAAACATTTTTCTATACTGTGTATGATAATCCAAATTATCATCTAATTTCATTCAAATATAATCTTTTTCTCTATGATTTTTTTCCTAAATGACAAAATTGAATGTTTTCACGTATGTGGTGACAATGACTACTCCACCGCCGTAATGATTATTTGATATTTGGATTCCTCTATTTTTCTTAATGGTTTTAATAGGAAAATAAAACTCTTTTTCTATTTTTGGGTGTTTCGGTATTGAAATACATTTGAAAGAGGATATACAATTCAAATATATTTATATTATTTCATGTTCTTATAAATGAAAATATTACAAGAGAAGTGTTGATAATTGAAATCTTATATGTGTTATGATTATATAATGGTACTTGGAAATTTTATGATCGGGTACATTATAAAATAAAGAGAGGTGGTTACCTGATAAACCAAATATGGTTTGTTCATTGATAAATAAAGTATGAGAGGTTACATTATATTCTCCAATTAATTGGGTATAGAAGTAGGATGTAATGCTATTCTTTTTAGTTATATTTGTGGATGTAAACTATATGGTTATTTTATTTATGTATGTTTATATCCCTAGTTACCATTATATGTTATATTTATACTTCTATGGGATTTATGTTAATCGTTTGGTTTCATAGATGGTAAGAAATTAACTTTTGTTCAATGATGTATATTTAATTCATTTAAATGGTAAGTATTTCATTATGATAATGTTTTTAGGGTATACATGTTTTCTTAAGACAAACTATTTTCCATCTTTATAAATCCCTTAATAATATTTTTATGCTCATCAAATGATATGAATTTTTTTCACAAGAAATAAGGATGAATAGATTCAAGTATAGGATAAATAAAATGTTTTTTTTTTAAATTAAATGAACATTGATTCTTTTTTTAAAAAAAATTATGTTCTATGAAAAAATTTGATATTGAGTAGTAGTTTCTATGTGTAATTTTTATGTTGTTATGTATATGTTATGACCTAATTATCTAAATAACTAATCCTGAAAAGATCCTCAATGTTAATTAATGTCAAATCTTCAACTTATCTCATGATTTTGTAACGTATATAGTTGGTGCCTTAGAGTTGGTATTATAGGTCAGTTTTGATAACATTAGAGTTTATCGTGTTTTTTAATCTGAAGTATAAATTTTATATATGACAACAATGGTTAGAATATTAGAAAAATTCATTGCTATTTTAAATTAGTTAATTGAGATTAATATTACTTGAATAAGTATATCATATTTATTAACCTTGTTATAATATATTATATTATGATTTACTAATTTAATCACACTTAAATTTTAGGTTTTAGTAAATGGATGGATCTAACAAGAACCAATATAATAATGGGCTTGAATGAATCATTTGTGGTTTTTAACTAAGAAAATGATTGAAATGGGAGATAAAATAAGATCTACTATGTTTATTCTAAACCTACAATTTTATGTCATGATTACAACTTGACCTCTTTTTATTTTTCTAAGACATCATATATGCGAGAAGTACATCCCTGTGGATGTTCAGGTATAGATCATAAAATTATATATATTCAACAATAATTGTATCAAGGATGTGGAATGAAACACTTTGGAAATTGATTTATGTGTATGAGAAGATGTTATAGATCAGGAAGTTAATGTCAAAATGTAATAACCTTCCACAGAAAAATGGATATTTCTGTTGAATCCAATAAATGGAAAGAAGTTATTTCTGATTAATCAATTTAATGTTTCAAATGTGGGGTGTATGGTAAATTTGATAGTAGGTGTCCTATGACGATGGTTCAGAAATGGTATCAGACGGACTGTACAAATATATGGTTATAAATATATAATTCCATTCCAATTAAAGATGAGGAAACTGAAAATAATATATGAAAGTTAATCTGTATTTACGAATAAGGTGAAAATAATTTTTAGGGTGTCATGTACAATGTAGAATGATAAATAAGTCTCCATATAATGGATTATTGAGTTATGGTTGACTTTTGTATGATAAAAATTTGAAGATTATTAATAGTCTTTTGATGATGAAATTACTTTGGAAGACATTATCTAGTATGTGTAACCAAAATTTTTTATATTTTATAATATTATTCAGGAAATAATTGTATTTTTTTGGGATATATTTATAAAATAAATGGATAATATTTATGGTTCTGTGATATAAGTTTGACGTGATTAAGGGTTTTTAAATTTTTAAGATGAAAATTGAAATGTATGAGATAAAAATTGAGGTTCAAATATATTTTTGTTTATTTTTATGATTTTAAAATTTTTTAATATTATAAAATTTTATAGTTTTTGGAAAATAAAAAATCACATACTATGTGAAAACCCTTCGCATCAGAGAAACCTATCTGAATCGAACCCACAACAAAAGAGTGACAGGGATTTGTCACCAACCACTAGCCTATGTGAATTTTCATATTAGTAATGTTTTTTTGTTTTATTTTTGTTAAACTATCTTATGGAATTTTATGATGCTAATTTTTGGAAAATATATTTCATTTAATGGATCTCCTTGGTATTAGAAAATGATTTGGTGATTAAGTGATATTTTTTATTGAAATACATCCTCTATTTTGGGAATTATATATGCACAAAAAAAATTATGTGTAATTATTTTTTAGTAGAAGTGGTTGAATTTTATTTTGGATAAATATATATTTTATATAATGGACATGTAATGATTTTGGGAATTTATGGAAATAACTAACATATCATGAAGATTATGTGATTAGGTCAATTAATTTTTAGTATGAAATATTGTGAGTAATCCATGATATTTGGAGATTAATATTAAAATTTATCATGGAATATTTATTGATCAAATCCTTTAGAATTGTGGGTTTCAATATTATTTTGGATTATTTGGTGGAATTGTAATTCCATTTGGTTATTCCAAAGTCTATATAGATCATTGTTATTACTATTTATTTTTGGAGATTAAATGTAGTCCTTCTATTTGAAATGGATTATTCTTTTTTAGGGATTTTATGGTCTTGTACAAACCATATAGGGTTTGGTTAATAATTAAAGGTATAATAAATAGATAATTATCCTTTTTTGGGTGATATGAGGTCTTAAAAATGATTATAGTTCATTATGCGTAAATATTTAAACGTAAATACTCATCTAAGGGAGAAAATGATGTGTTTGAGGTGTATATTTATTATGTAATGAAAATATATTTGTCATGTAATATTATTTATGTATGTTATTATTCAATGTAGTAAAATATTTCCTTAACATTATAAAGTTGATCTTTAATCAAACATGTTTTCCAATTACATTTTATTACTAGGAAATCAATGTCTGTTTAACCCATCATTTTTTTTGTATATTTCATGTTGTGAAATTTATACTAATAAAGATTTCTATCACTCTCCATCATAAATAGATATTTAGTTTTTCTTCGAAATCCATGTTCTCCTACAAGGTAACCTAGAAGGTGTTTTCTCTTGTTACCATTCTACTTCACATTATATCTTTTAATTTGGATGATTGATTACTCATTTATTAATTGTTAGTTTCCAATTAATGTGTTTTAAAAATATATACCCATGTTATTGAACCCAAAATTAACTGAAGTGGATAAAATTTATTAACATTTTGGAGGCTGTAACATCACAATATTTAAGAAAGAAAAATTATGTTCAATAGAGTATATGATACACTACATCGGTCTTAAAAAATAATGAACTTGTAAATTTTATATGTTACCATTATAACCTATTCATTAGAATGGAAGTAATAAATAATATCTACTGAATTATGAAAATATGGTTTACACATGCATTAATAATGATTCATTGGTTACCAAATTTACTATAAATGGGAATAAAAACTAATTAAATATATAGGATATGTTTTTATAAACACATATTTTAAAGATAATAATTATGTTTATATAATCATATCAATATTTATGGATTTTTATATTTTATATATTCAATGTACTGTGGGGAGATTATTTAATATGTTTCTAGATATGATATGAGGACAAATATAATTTTTTCAGATAAAAGATGTATTTTTCAAAAAAAAATAAACATTTTCCACATTTTGATGGAAAACCCCTTTTAAATCATGTTTATTTCAAATTTCAATATTATATTTGAAAAAAATAAACTTCTTATTTAGAAACTGGAAAAAAAATTACTTTGGATCTATTTTGGAATTTTGCTGATATAATTTATTTGTACTGAATAGTGAGAAATTATTCATTTTAATTCAAAACAGTCATTTCAACTAATTTTTTATATAGTTATATTTTCCAATTAAATGGTTATAATTTTTAATTGGATTATTTTATAATCATTTAATACAATTTTATTCATTGTTAATAATTTCACATTTAAATTAGGTATAAATTCACGTTAATCTTATAATGGTTATTACTTTTTGAAAAAATGTTTTATTGGTTTGGAAAAAGGAATTACTTTTAAATTTATTATTACAAAATCAATGTTTAGAAATTGAAAATTTTATTCCATTTTTTAAATAATACTATACAACTTAGGTAAATAGGGTCCTTTTATTTTTGCACGTTATGAATAATAAAATCATAATTTTAGTTATTTAACATGTCCAAATGATAAATCAGGTAAATACGGGTAATGAATAATATTATAAAAATGTAAAATACCCTAGTATATTTAATAATACGATTTGATTAGAAATGGATGACAATTGGAATTCATGAGTTGATTTTTGGGTCCTATGGAGCCAATTTGGTGTGATAATGACATTTTATAATAATTTATTTAAAGTGGAGTTAAGTATAACAGAAACATGTATCTATTTAGTAAAACTATTTTAATATAGGGTTATATAACTGATCGCATATACTACATATATTAATTATAAATATAAAAAATTTCGTATGTCATGGTATTATATGTAAAATATTTATACATTCAATAATTAAATTTATTAATTAAATAATGAAGATTCAGTGATTACCTTATTAATTAAAGATTCAAATAAATGATATTATCCCTAATAAAATAATATAACATAAACCTTTTTTGGCCATCATAGAATATTATGGTTTATTATTACATTTAATATTTTATTTAATGTTTTTTATAATAAATCAAATTATATTACTTTAAGAATAATCAATTATTAAATAGTGTCAGAATTGTCATAAATGATTTTTTTTTAAAAAATTATTTTATTAAATTATATAATAGTAATAAAAATCAAATATTGGAAACAATTACATAAATAATGTTAATATTTCTATTATTTATCAACTTTAGGTGCTATTGTAATTTTATTGAAAATATTTTAACCATATTGTACAAAAAACACACAATTTTAGTTAGTTTATCTAACAAAGGGTTAAAGTTAAAAGATAAGGTTAAATTTGTGTTATGAACTTGTATTAAACTAATTTTTTGCGATGATTTTGACCCATACTTATATAATCCTTAAAATATATTACTTTTTTGATATTATAATACGAAAATTATGCAACTCAAGGAATCCTTTTTGTTCAAATAAAAAAGAGTCACCAGATTTATTAATAATATATTCCCTTAAACTCCTTTATTTTATTTTCATTATGCATAAAATCTATTTATTACATTATTTTATAACAATAAATGAATCTTAAATATACAATGATGTTGTTTTATTATTATTTTTAGAAATACTTACAGACACCTACATATAATAAATATAGAAGAAATTGTTTCTATATACGGTAAACTATATCCTTAAGAAATGATGATTGTTCAATTTTTTCATACCCCCTATAATGGCGTCAATTAGAATGGATGTGTACTTATATATGATATATATTATATCTATATTATCTCAATTCTTCTGTAATTTCTATTTAGAACATACCTTTATAATTTTCATGAGGTATAAATATGATAATTTCGTTTTAGGATGTGTGGCCTGCCGCCCATTCAACGTGATATGAATTATTCATGTTATAGAAGGAAAATATATAAGATGATGTTAACTAACCAATGTAACATATATAAAATAGATATTATAAAATAATTATAATATACCGTTGTATAATTTATTTTTCATTCATTTAATATTATGATGAAATGAAAGTATCTTTTATGAGTATGTACGACTTACCATCTCCATGAACAGTGCATTTCATTTATTCTCTCCAATTATTATAGATTATATATATGTGTGTGATATTTACATGTAATTTAAATAATTAATATCATTCTGCATAAAATGGAATTATGAACTCATCTACAATTTAATCTAAACATGTTCATTTTTGACTCATGTATCGAACATCAAAAAAATGTATGTTATGAACATAAAAAATTAAGAGATTGTTATAACATGAAAATAAGTGATATAAAAGAAATAATAAACATGAAAAATGTTCAAAAAAGTAGAAATTAATTAATATTTTTTATTCTAGAACATAATGATTGGTCTTGACGAATTAGACTCAAGGTATGTTAAATATGAAATTAATCTCTATTCATTAATTTAAATATCATGGTAATGGGTTTGGTTTTTAAAATAATATGTTTGAATGAACTATGATTGCTTTACAAAGAAAATATAACTATATACTAAGTATTAATATTTTTCACACATAATTAATTCATTTATTTATAAATGATCTAATGATATGATATTTTTATGGGACTTCATCTCAATCCTTATTCATTATGGAATATTTTGATTTTATAATAAAAATCCTTTGACTTTTAATTTAAATCAATTGGAATATTTGTTTATAAAAATCATATTTCAAAAAGAAAAAATAGAATACATTATCATATGAATAGATAACAACTCCTCTACTACCATAACTGTTATTCTATATTGGATATCTGTTATAATCCATAATGATTTAAAAAGTAAATAAACCCATTTTTCTATTTTTTACTTTTTTGGTATTGAAAATGGTTTTGAATGGTGATTGACTATTTCAATACATTGAAATTATTTCATTAGATTTCAAATGAATATTTTATTAGTGACATTTTGATAATTGAAATCTTTTATGTGTTAATATTATATATTGGTACTTAGACATTGGATGGGTTGTTACGTGATAAACCAAAGATGGATGGTTACGTTATAAACCAAAGATGTGTGGTTTCATGATAAAACACTAATGGGTTGTTATATTATAATCTCGAAATCATCTAGTATATAAGTAAACCTTATGGATATTCCATATAGTGATATGTGTGGATATTGACCATATGTTTGTTCCATTTAATGGTTTTTATGTCCCATTTAAACATTATATGTGATCTGTTTCTTTCTATTTTCTTTATGATAATATTTTAGTTACCAAAGGATAACTAATGATATTATATACATTGATGTATAATTTCTAGTTATTATAGGTTTTTTTGAAATGTGGGGAAAACCATTTTATTCAAATAAATGCCCGTACATGGAAGAATAAGGGAATGTGGTCAGACAAGATGAACTGTCCTCATTCTAAAACATAAAATTTCAATGGAATTAATAATCAAATTCCTGAGGATTATAATCATCATAATCATAATCGGACTCATCATCAATGGGACTGAAATAATTACCATGATCATTCCTCCCAGTGGAGAAGGATTTAGTCACCATGATTTTTTCTACATCTTAATGGTGAAATGTATTACGTTATTATAAATTATATATAGTTTAAATGATTTCACAAGACTAAAAATATTCATTCTTTATGTATCCCTTACGATTATATTTATGCTAATACCAAGTTTTGAATTGTTTTCCACATGAAAAAATGAAGAATAGAGTACAAGATGAGGTCAAGGAAAAGTCATGTTGTTTAAAAATAAAATGTATCATGCTTCTGTTTAAAAAGGTTTTTATTTTATTTATAATAGTGGTAGTGAGTAGAAGTGTCTGAATATAATATTTATGTAGTTTTGAATGTGTTATGAACTAATTACATAAATCTGTAAACATGAAATGATCCTTGAAGTTAATTAAATAATAATTTATCACATTTCTCAAGATAATGTAATGCAAAATATTGGGTCCTTATAGTTATTAATAGTGGAGATCCATATAATAGAATCAGCTCACATTGATTGATGATATACGATATTTGAACAATAAATAATTATTATAGTTCTAAATCATTATCATCATAAATAATGACATAATCCCATTACAATAATTATTATCATGATATATATATTTCTATAAAATCATACATTAAAATATATGGTAATTTTCTACAATTATTTATGAATCCCACAACAAATCTGGAAATAGGTGGTGGTTAAAAAGGTCTGTGAATATTATATTGTGAGGTAAATGATTATTTTTTAATATAAATAAAATGAATATATTATAATTACATAACAAGTTATGTAATATGATTCCAAAATAAATATATAAACTCGTGAATTTAGATTTCATTATAAAAATAATCCCATAACATTATATATGAATTTCAATCGAACTAGCCCTAACTCATGAATCTTAATACTCTTAGCAACAATAACCCGTGTGATAAAATCATTTCTCAATACCACTATAAACAAAATCCAATATGTCCCAAATATATCACAAAAATAAAATTGATTGTATAAATATTTAACCAATTTATTATTTCCCTAACACCATCGACATCATTTTTTATGGTAATAATAAAACTACAATGAATGAAACAAAAGGTTATTCATCAATATGAAATAAATGAAATTTAATCTAAAATAAAACAAATATCTTCTAGTTCTTATTGAATACCCTAGTTGAATCATAATAAACACATTACCACGTCTAATAAGAAAATATCTATCTCGGTCTACTAAATCGTATTACAGAAATATAGTAAACATAAAAATACAAAAAATATCAATTTTATGGAAAATATAGACGAGACAACATTTTTTATAAATAAAGTTATATCAAAAATAATATTTTTTATTTGAATGTAATATAAAACACTTCACCTATATTTAAATGTGTGTAAAATCTCATAAAAAATATCAGCATGAACTATTAAATCAAAATAATCAATATATCATAATATTAATCCACAATTATATAATCCACCATGTATTACATATGATTACACAAAGTAAAATAAAAGACCATAACACATAACACAATGATATTTTACATGGAATAAAAATATCAAATTATCAAATTTCTATATAAATTTCCCAATATCTATTTTATAATACACATTTATCTACAAATATATCACATTAATCCTACATCAATTAGTACAAATAATTGAGTTTACCACTATATAAAAACAACAAAACTCTTATTTCTCATTCAATTAAGTTATATTAGAAACAATTTTTAATATTTAAAAAGAGTAGTATTAAAACATTATAAATATCATTTTATATAATTTCATCCAAAAGTAGCATGATAAAAATTTACAAAATTATTTCTCCTTTTATAAACCCTCGTTCATTCATCTAAATTTTTCAATAACCTAAGACAATTTCTTAATTCTGATTAATGTAATTAATGGATTCCCACTAATTCATTATTATATGGGAATTAAAATATTAATCAAATACCTATTTAATTTACATATCATATTTTATATTACAAATCAAAAAAATGACACATTAATATATAATTTGAATTATAAATGTAAAAAAATCTAAAAATGAGTAAATAATAAAACCCAAAATTACCACTTTTTTTGATCATTCTGTAAAATTTATTAATGGATCCTCTAAATAACATGTAATGGACAATACTAAAAAAACACTTCCAAGTACACATACATAAACATATAGTTTTGTGTCCTTCAAATTAGAATATATATATAGAAGTAATAAAATAGGACAAAAATACCATTTCATTATCAGTAATTAATATAATGAGAACGATGACTCATGAATACTATACAGGCACAAAAAATTTAAAAGATGGGATTATTGGATACATATGGTGTCCCAAATAAAAATAAGATCAGATTAGGGAAATAATGAATATGAATTCTAATTTATATCATAGGTGTTATATCAAATGGAATGGAAACATAACCATATTCTTTTTAATGCAATAATTGGTAATAATATATAAATTTAAATTTAACCCCACATTTCTATGAATTTGTATATATTTTTCCATGATACTTTATTATGTTTAACTAAAATTATTTCATCACATTAGAATCATGATTTATGATTCTTATCATCCCAAAAAATTATTAACTAACAAAATATTCTGCTCAAAAAAACACAATAGAATGTCCATATGCTTTGTATAAATATATACACAAATAATTCATTCATAAAACCCTATTAAATAATATATCAAATAATATATAAAACCACAGTAAATGATATAGATAATTATTTATCTATAAAAATATGTGAAAGTTAATTCCAAGTAAGAAAAACGTTTACTACTTTATATTGAACTCCCCATTTAGACCATGAAAATCAGAAGACCTCATCCAATAAAATAATATATATATTATTTAAAAACACCCCAAATGAAAAAAAAATCAACATTAATAAAAAAAATATTAACATTTTTATTGACTGCATAAATGCAACAATTTTTTTGGATCGAAAAAAAATTCCATTCAGCGTCATAAAAAAACCTTATGAACGAAAATTTTGCTGGATTAATTTATATTAATGGACATAATAATTGAATTAATGAATTATACCAAATTATTTATTGGATCCTCTTATAAATATCCCTATTATAAAAATGTTTATTCTCAAATTATGGTACATGTCATAAGGTGTATTGAAAAATGAACTATGAAAATATAATTATATGGTTTAGCCTTAATGGAATAATTTCTATTTTACCTTAAATTCCTTGAAGTACAAATTTTTTAGGTGATTGTACATTTTTTGATTATTATTGCTCTTGTAAGGTTCTATTTTATTATTTCAGTTCTGTAATCTAACATGAAAAACAATGAAGAAACAAATCACTATTATTTGATGAAATATGATGATAATGAGGATTACTAGTTTATGTTGTATTTTTCCATGTTAGTAAAAGAGATTAAAATATGAGTGTCTATATAAAAAAATATTGAGTCATTTAAAACTATTTTTTTCGGTAATAATCATCATGTACAATTAAACATAGATCACAGAGATAATTTATTATTTATTTAAAATATATTTAAAATAAATACTTATCATCTTTGGTATGTTACTCAATATTCAAATCCAACTGGTAGTCACATTTAGTGAAAAATATTTAAAATAAATTATATATAAATTTTTTACTCCTTTATTATATAGTCTAATTTACATTATTTCTTAGAATTAATCAAGGTATGATATACTATTTATTTTTCCAATATATTTTTTTAATTACATATTCTTAAAATAATTTCTTGGTTCTTGAATGCACATTTATATTATATTTATTATTATTCTTCTTATATATATCACCATAGTGATTCTATTATCTTTGGATTTTGGGTTAATATTGAGGGTGAAAATTGATCCAAATTAAAGTGTAATAAGAAGATCCCTAATCATTTAAAAAAAATTTATTTTCTGTTATTTATTGTATTTTTTTGTTACACTCAGTCCATATTAAACTTATCTATCAATGACATATAATTAGTAGGTTATTTCTATTAGTGAAATATGGAAAAAAAGTTTACATTACTAATAGAAGAATTTTAAATCACATGGGGTGGGCATTAAACTAAATTCATATAGTGATTTTACTTATAATATATTGATAGGTGGGGGTATTTCTTGACATATGTGGGGTTCAGATGATTTAGAACATACTACATTATATATATATATATTAATCTCATTATAGTAGAATCTATCGAATTTAATATTGGGTAAATCACATTGAATGTATACATTGTGTACGAAACGATAGTTATTATGGATAACTAGGATATTCTTAGGATAATGGATCATCTAAAATATATAGGAATATGAAAAAAATCACTAAAAGAAGTATATTAAATATTGAAAAAATAATCATTGGAAAAAAGAGAGAATCATATAACATATTAATAATTTGATGCACAAAATGTATAATTACTTCATTTTGGAGTTCATTCTTCATCAACAATGTTTATTATTCATACTATATCATTTTATAATTATGATGTCATAATAAACCCAATATTTTCCACTATACCATTAATTCACATGTTCTCCATTGATCTCTTAACAAAATAAATAAAATTTCCGGTGATTAAGCTATAGATTTATTATACTGCACTTTTATTCATTATATCATGATATCTTTTAGGATAAGGAAAATATCTATTTTGTTATCAATTTTGTTATAAATTTACACATATGATGAAATTGAGAATAATTTCATTCAAATGAACTATCATCTTTACAAATTCCGTAGTAGACTATATATTGTCTTATGGATGGAGTTTAATATTAAATTAAATGTAAGAGATATTGTAATTTTATGTCTAGCCCATAATGGTCTTCATGACAAATAAAATAGTATTATTATTATTTTATGTTAGTGGTAGAAAAGGCCGATCCAATTATAGATACAATATTTAAAATATTACTTGTAAATAGTTTCAATTAGAATAAAAACTGTATCTGTAAACCCACCTCAACAATTGTTGAATTATCATATAAATAAATATTAGTCGTTTAATAAATATTATATATTCTGTTCACAATCTAATAAATAATTAATTACTTACTTTTTTAATAAGTAAATAACTTATTTATTTTAAATAATTAATTTGTTTTGTTGAAGATAGAATTTAAAAAAATGTTATATATCAAAAATTTTAGTTAATTATTTTAACAGTTAATAATTATTTACTAATTTTAATAACTTTATTACAAAGAATATATACTAATAATCAGTTTAGAGAATAATCAATTCTCAAATTGATAACATAATATAATATTAAACTAAAATTGATGGAATAACATTATGTGTGGCCCAATTGGCCACTTACACAGGGAAATTATGTGGGATAGCCTAATTTTAAGGGTACATTATAGAAATGGGTTTATAAATCTATAGTTGGATATGATCATTTAAAAAAATGTTATAACTCAGTTTGTACTATTATCTATTTTTTGTTATATTCCATAAACCATTTTTCACAACAATTACCTCAACCTATGTACTTAGCAATACATTATATGGTTATTTACATGAACACATGAAAACACCATTGAAATGGAATTTATTATGATACAAAAATATCTATTAATGGTGTTATATATTATCATTCATGATTTATGATATGAAAATCCTTACACTTCTTATTCATTAAAAACATAATATTCATGAAACAACTAACATACATAACTTTCCATTAAAAATATTCATACAATTTGATTTGAAAATGTATCTAATATTCAGTCATGGAATAGAGAAAAAATAATCCTAATGTATATTATGCAATATAGGAACCCACATATTTGAACATCCAATGACATAAAACATTGAGAATTCCTTCTTCAAATATTTTTTTCATAAAATATCACCTTGGATATTACCCCATGAAAACATCATGTCAATAAGTATCAATCACTTATGAGTTACCTCACCAAATAGTAAACATACTATGTGTCCCAACATAGAGTTATATCTATCCATTGAATAATGTTTATATATATATTCATATAATTTCATTATTATAATCATATTGGAGAACTGTTATTCTATTTTCATGAAAATGATACTCAATGAAAATATTAAATTACAGACACACTGAATAATTAAAAATATTTATTAATATATAATATTTATATTATATTATTAATATATATATATATATATATTAAAATTTATGTACTAACAATTAGATCTATAACATCAACAACAATATACTTCATCCTATAATTGAAAATACTAGTAATGACTGTTAGTCTGCATAATCACAAAAAATGTTTTTACATCCACTATGTTAGGTGTATCATTACGGGGATTACCATGATTCTATCCATAGAGAAATTATTTTTTTGGTATCATCCCTTTGGGATAAATCCATGCTGAGATTATATTTCACGATTATGTGGCTTATCCAATAATTTTAACTTGTCTCTTTTGATTGAGTCTCCATTATAATGTTATCATAGTAAAATATAATAGTGTAATTATAACATTGAATCATGTATTTATCATTGATTTCATTTATTTCATCCAATTTATTTACCTAGATAAAAATATTTAATCCACTTAGATGTCAATATTAAATAAGAATTCACATCCTCTTCCAATATACTAATGTTCACAACACCTCTACATAAAGGGATGATATACACTAAATTTAATATTCAAAAAAAATTACATAGGAACAAGAATAATATTATACTCCAATTACTAATACCATATTACATTCACTGACAAAGAAAAATCATAAATATTATTTATAAACTTTTCAATAGTCAAAACTACAAAATGATTGTTGTCAACATGGTCATCATTTTATATTTCAATAAAATTTAAACTGAATAGGACATCTACTGTAGTTCAATGAATAATATATATTAATAGCCAAAATTTTGACATGTATATAATTTTATCCATTCTCTATCTCTGCCCATTTTTCTAGGGACATATATTCAATGAATGGTTAATTACATTATAATCAATATGAAATCTTATTTTGGTCCATTCAATGATAAATATCATGGGTATAATAAAAATATTTTAACATTTACTTTGTCTATGAATCTACAAGGATTATTAGTGACAGGTCATGACCAAAAAAATATAAGCTTCATTATAAAATAACTTTATTTAAAAATGATTATATTACTAGACCTTAATGGAATATATGATATATAGTTTGTTTCCAATAATATATCTTCTTTAAATTGATATGTTTTATAAAAACTCAATAAAATTCACATTTATAGACACATAATGGTTAAATTTAGTCTTCATAAATCCAAATTTTATCTAGAAGCATAAAAAAATTATCCATAAAATTTATTCTTGAATTAATCTATAAATGGATCTCTACAAACTGTATAATTGTTATGAAATTTTAAGAGTAAGGAGCACTTTTATTTTTATTGTCTGGAATTCATCAAGATATATTCCATTTAAGATTTTTTTTCCATCTATTTTGAACACTAGAAATTCATTTCTATATATTATGGAATGTAGAAATAAATATTATTTTAAATTGAAAATGGTTTAATGGTTTCATCATTGTATATTCACTGAGGTTTTTTAAAACCTTTAGAATAGTCATTCCCTATAAATACTTATTTTTAATTCCACATACAATTTCATCATGAATACCCATTTGATACGAATGATCTATAACTCTTATAGATGATGTAAAGAATCCATCATGAGTTTTGATAGATGGAATCAATTTCAAATTTCATATCTACATACAACATGTATTATTTTGTGCCACTTACTACATTCATTTATGTTATAGGTTCATTAGTATTCATTGATAATGATTCATCCTCCATGTGACTAGTTATTTTTTTTCTACTAGTTCAATATGATATATAGTATGACCAAAATATTTAGGTATTATTGAAAATCATATTCTATTGTTTTTTTTGGGAAATGTTCTTATCCAGGCTCTTCTGAATACCGATCATCTCTATATTTAATATCTATCTCACTAACCATGTATCATAGAGATATGTGATACATATAATTTTATATAACATGCCATTCCATTAATAATTTTTTTTTCTATTGTTTTATATATGTTATATTGAAAAAACTATAAATATTAGAATGTATTTATCCTTCAATAAATTTTATATTTATGATATATATAATGACATAAAATATTGATCATAACAAACAATATTGTGTAACATTATTGTTAAATTTTTGGGTATTAATATGATTAAACACATTTATAATTTATGTATATATTTATTTAAAAACATGTAATATATATTTTTTATAATGAGTAGGTAATATATTTTATTATCATTTTCTTATTTTTCAGAAATTATTTTCATTTATTAAATTTTTTATTGCACCTTGTGAAAAAAATTTATATAATCCATTTCAAAAGAAAATGTTCTAAAAAATAAAAATATTTTTAAAATTATCACTTAAATATTATATTATATTTTTTCAAAACATTTATTAATATTTTGGTTTGTAATAAAAAAATATTTATATTAAAAACCTATAAAATCATTTCATTGAAACAATAAAATTATAATTATAATTATTTATTGAATTTGATATTACTAAAAAATATTTTTTTCAACATTGATATTATTTAATTAGGTATAAATTTATAAAATTTATAGTTAAATTTTTCTTATGTTTATTTCTTTTCTAAAGATATAGTTTTCAAGAAAAAATAGTTTCATTTCACACATTTATATAAGCATTAATTTTTTATGATTAATGAAATTGAATCTTGAAAAATGGATTCCACATTTTTAATCATTTGGTTTAAATATTGTTAATAGGGATCATTGAATTCCATTCATATTTAATTATAACTATGTAATATTTTATGATATAAATAAAGGCCAAAATAAGTTTGAGATGACTAAATCTATACAAAAATGCTTTATAATCAATCATAAAATTTCCCAAAATTCATTTTTGGAGTGTAATTCAAGTATCTGTTTATATATGTTATTGTATGGAATCATTGTGTCATAGTTCCAAAATAAACACCATTATATATTTTATATAATCAAAACTTTACTAATGTAACTCAATTGAGTTTAATTTTTGATGGATTCTTATATTAGTCTTTGAATATATTTTGTGATAAAATATAATATCATTTGACCATAATCAGTTTTTTTGAAAGGATAATTTATTTTTAATATTAATTATTATTATAATTAAAATAAATCATTACAAAACAATGACATAATTAATGAATAAACATAATAATAATTAAATTAAATTATTTTATAACTCGATATAAAATAATTTTTAAAATAATTTTGGTTATAGATGTATTTAATTGTTAATAATAATCTATAAATATTGATGAAAATTTTTATATTATAATTTCAATTATGTATTGATATATTTAACATTATAAATATTTTAAAATTTCATAAGTTGAAATCATTTAAATTTTATTTTAGAGTGCAAATTATTAACTGATTTCAAAAAATTAAAATAAAAAAATAAAAACATTTGGAAGGGATAATACCAAGAATAAATTATACTAACCATTAAAGAGAAAACATTTCATTACAAAAATATTTTAAACATATAACATTGATAAAGATGATTCTTTTTGATAGATAGATTTTTTTAACCAACATGTATTACCCAAATATAATAATTTAAATGATGCAATTGGGAACTATAAAACGCGTGCCTGTAATTTTCTGAATGCATCCATATATGTTCTCTATGCGTAGCACGTTCTGCAATCTTCGATTTCACTAGTCGTAGAGCCCTAATGGAGTTACGGAGCAAAAGTTATGGCTATTCGAAGTCAAGGTATTTGAAATGACCATCCATGGATATTTTGGTGGAATGTATTGAGTTGCACACAAAAGGTGGAATCATGTGTGAAAAAATGGAATCATGCACGACAAAAAGTATTATTGTGTGCAAGAAAAAGCTATTTCAGGCAATAAAGTAATTTTCCATGCAACCCCGCGCACAAACCCATTCCGTGCCAAATACATTGTCAAACTCCCCTTTGCAGGTGCGGCCACTGCATGTCACGCAGAAAACTGTTTTTGCGTGTGGAAATTTATATGCAACAACTTTTACATAATACCACTTTTGCGCATATAATTTTACGTTCATGACCTCGGGTGTAAAAGATTCCACGAGCGTGGAATTATCCACACACCACATCCCTAGGTTTTGACTATACATTCATGTCCACCAACTTCATTCAAGGACCAGAGGTCTACTGCCATTCAAATGCTTGTAAGTATGAATTTTCCGTGCATGCAAGTAAAACCCCACATCTAGTCTGAAAAACATTCCATTTTCACATAAAGGGGGGTACATGCCCAATTTTGCACACAAAGTATTATTTTGAGCGCAACAGGCCACAGTCCCCAATGTATCATGCACCAATGTTGCACCACTACAAATTCATGCACACCTCCCATATTACCAGAAATTACACCTCCATTGCACGTAATTCCTTCCCAATTGTGTGCATGGACGCCTATTGCATTCACATGTCCCATATTGCGCGCACACCTCCCCTATTGCACCCAATTCCTTCCATATTTCATGTATGACCGCCTATTGCATGAACATCTCTTATATTGAGCGATCACCTCCCCTATTGTGTGCAAATCATTTCCTATTTCACGCACATCCCCTTATTACTCACACATCGCCCATATTGCATGCACACCATTCCTATTGTGCACAATCCTTCCCTACTGCGAACCAACTTTCCATATTACGCGCAATAGTGCCACAGTGCCCAATTTTTCACGCATTGGTGCTGCATAGTGCCATATTGTGCATAGCCAATCCTGAATATAGCACATTTTACATGCAACAGTATAATTCCCTTCTCCCACTGGTCCATGCCGCGTGGAATGAACACAATATTGGGCCCTTATGCGCAGCCTCCTTCCACCTATGGAATACCAAAATCATAGAGACTCCTCTGAACACAATGAAACACATTGATTCAACATAGTCCTCTATGTTCCATTAACATGTCTGGAGTTGATATCATCATCATCAATTCCCTAAGTACCTTGAGTTGAACCATTCCTTAGGAAACCTCTCCAAACTATATCACTTGGCTCCTAGGACATGTCAAACCAGAAAGGGTCTCCCTTGATTAAGTCCCAACCACAACCATTGCCAGTTTCCTTATTCTATGTAGTCATATCTACATGAATTTAACCATTATTAACACTTATATGAGAAATAATAGGATGCCTCTTGCTCCATACAAGATATTCCTTATTCTCCAATCATGGTTTTCCAACAGTCCAATCTACTTGACTATAAACTATAATGGATACTATATAACAAATATAGGATGCCTCTTGCTCCAAATAAGTTATGATTTATGCTCCAAGCATGTGATTATAATAGTCCTATATACATGACTTTAAACTGTAGTAATATCTATCTGACAAATAATAGGACACCTCTTTCTCCATACAAGAGATGCTATATGCTCCAAGCATGGGATGACAATAGTCATATCTATATGACTATAAAATGTAGTGGACCCTATACAACAAATATATGATTCCTCTTCCTCCGAATAATAAATTCCTTATTCTCCAAGCATAGAATTCCTCCAGTCCTATCTACATGACTATAATATGTAGAGCACCCTATGTTCAAAACATATGATGCCTATTTCTCCAAACAATAGATTCTCTTATGCTCCAAGCATTGGATGCCAATAGTTCTCTATACATGACTATAAATTGTGGTAAACCATATGTTCCAATCATAGGATTCCTCTTACTAGAAGAAATAGTTGCCTCATTCCCCAATCATAATATTCCTAATTACATGAATACAATGGCGTAATTTCATGAGTGTTCGAATCCATTCAAACATTCCATTAGTCCACCTCACGCTTTGTGTGTCCTTCATTCATACCATCATCCACCTCTATGTCTAATGGTTCCCCTTAATGGCCTGATCCCAGGCCACATCGGCTCACCTACCATCAAAGGCCAATGCCCCTGGAGGCTTTGGATGACACTTCATGTCAGGCCATTTCATTCTAACATGGTCAGCAGTCAACAATCGTTTGTTGTCCCCATTTCAGGCTAAATCGATATGGATGTTTTTTTCGAACACGATCAATGGTTATCCTTCATCACCACACCACCCTCACTGCATTCTAAACGTCAGGCTTCTGATTAACACTTTTCAACTCCCTTGGCATTATCCATCTTGTGCACAAGCACAAATGAGAATGCCTCAACCCACCAGTGGATTGGGATGCCCTCATGAACATACATGACCAAGACATTATAGGAAATTTCCTCGAATAAGCTGCATCCACCATTTTCACTCCATAGTATCACATGGGCAACATCCTTGCATAACCCCATCCACTATTTTTTATCCATAGCGGCACTCAGGCAACTTCCTTGTGTAATCTCCATTCACCAGTGTCTCTTTATAGAGACACCATGGACGCTTCCTTGCATAATCCCCATCCACCATTGTCGCTCCATAGTGGCACCCGGGCAGCATCCTCGCCTACGCACCGTCCACCATTCCTGCTCCATAGTGGCACCCGGGTAACATCTTCACCTAAGCTCCATCCACCACTGTCACCCAATAGCGGCACCCGGGAAGCTTCCTTGCATAAGCCCCATTCACCATTTTCGATCCATAACATCACATGGGATGCTTCCTCACACAAGCCACTTCCTCTATTTCCACTCCATAGAGGCACCCGAGCAATATCCTCGTGTAAGCCCCATCCACCATTGCCACTCTATAGCAGCACCTAGACATCATCCTTGTGTAAGCCCCATCCACCATTTCCATTCCATAGTGGCACCCGAGAATCATGCTTGCGTAAGCCCCATGAACCATTTACGCTCCATAGAGGAACCTATGTAGGATCCTTTCGTAATCCACATCCACCATTTCCACTCTATAGTGGCACCCGGGAAACATCCTCGTGTAGGCCCCATCCACTATTTCCACTCTATAGAGGCACTTGAACTGCATCCTCGCAGAAGCCCCATCCACTATTATCGTGCTATAGAAGAACCCAGGAAGCATCCTCACGTAATCCCCAACCACCGCTGCTGCTCCTTTGCGGCACTTGGGAAACATCCGTACATAATCCCCATGCACCATTATCGCTCCATAGCGGAACTTGGGCATCCTCTTTTTGTAAGACCCATCCACCATTGCCACTCCATAGTGGCACCCAGGTATCATCCACACGTAATCCCCATCAACTGATTCTGCTCTATAGTGGCACTCGAGCAACATCCTTGCATGAGACACATCCACCTTTACCGCTTCATTGCAGCAACCGTGAAGCTTCATTCCGTAAGACCCATGCACCATTACCGCTACATTGCGGCACCCGGGAAGCTTCCTTGAATTAATCCAATCCACCATTGTCACTGTATAACTTCACCTGGGCATCTTACTTGCGTAAACCCCATTCACCACCCTTCATGGATGTACCTTTTATGTGATTATCAGGTCCTTGCTACCTCTTGTTTCTCACAACGTGCATGACTATAGGGGTATAAAGTAGTATGCATCGACCATGAAATCCTATAGGGGTATAAAAGAGTGTAATCCTCACACCCAACCTGAACTATGAGGTCTTTGATACTTTCCAATATGGGTACGTAGGATGCCTCCCTAAGGATCAATCCCAACTACCATTGGTCGTGAAAATCATCACGTCAGTTCGTAAAACCCATCCCGAACTACGTGTTCTTTGATACTTGCCATGGAAAGGTACGTAGGGTGCCTCCATGAGATTAAATCCCACCACCCATTGGTCCTAACCACCATCATGTTCGTTCACCAAAAAATCCCTGAACTACGTGGACTTTGATCCTTGCCAAGGCGATGTATGTTGGAAGCCTCCTTGAGGGTAAAGCCCAACACCTTGTCAATCTAGCCTCCTTCACTTTGGATCACCCCAATCCACCTGAACCAAGGGGTCTTTGATTCGTTCCATGTTATGGTACATAGGAAGACTCCTTGAGGTTCAAGCCCAAAACTCCCATTGGTTTGAACAATCTTCATGTCAGATCCCACAACCTGAACTATGAAGTCTTTGATCCCTACTAAGGAGGGTACATAGGAAACATCCCTGATGTCCAATCCCAACAAACATTGGTCCCGACCATCATGACATCGGTTCACCAAACCCGAAGTGAACTATGAGGACTTTGATCCTTACCACAACAAGGTATGTAGAATGCCTCATTGAGGTACAATCCCACCTCCTATTGGCCTCGATCATCTTCCTGTCGGTTCAATGAACACCCCCTGAACTACGTTGACTTTGATACTTGCTAAGGCGAGGTATGTAGGAAGACACCCTGAGGTCCATGGAAAACACTTGTTCGCTCCAACCTCCTTAACATCGGTTCTCCCACTCCACCTGAACTACGTGATCATTGATCCATGAAAAGGAATGGTACGTAGAAATCCTCCCTGCGGTTTGGTGCCAACCCCCATTGGTTTTTACTACCTTCACATCAGTTCCCAGCACCTGAACTACGTGGAATTTTATCCTTGCCAAGGCATGGTATGTAAGAATCTACCATGAGGTTCATGCCCACCATCGATCTAGGACTCAGGTCCTCTTTCACATTTGTTCACCCCCGTCCAGCATGATGGTAAACATTGGACATCTATCAGTGGTAAGCCATTGAACCCCCATTCTGTTGTAATCTGTTGTTAACCTCATTCGGCAGTAAGCCGTTGAAGTCCCCAATCGACGGTAAGTCATCGTCAGATGAACTACACATACTATGATTCCCTTTTATAGGGATAAGTAGGAAGCCTCCATGAGATTCAAGCCCAGCACCCATGTCTCATCCTAATATATCCCCCGATCCCTTGTGTTTTGGGAAGACCATGCCCCAACCCGGAGGTTCTACATCCTTCAGGTCCCATCCATGCATCCATTCTCATGGGCCGTCTGCTTAGGTGTCAGATCTTCCGACCAAACTACATAGAAATTGATTCACTACCTTGGGAAAATGTAGGAAGTATCTTCGGGGCTAAAGAACAACACAACTTTCACCTTCACGGTGGTCCCATCTCACCACCCTCCACTCCATTCAACTCTCCATCATCCATCCTGATCCTCACATGGGCCGCTATATCCCAGTGTGATCATGTGATCCACCTCTTCTCTACTCCTAATTGTACTTGGGTTAAATTTCATGTGCGATCCCCAGAATATCACCAGGATGTTGTTCTTTATGTACACCCTAATTCATCAGCCCTTCAAACTACATGGGATTTGATCCCCGAAGTCTACACAAGGTAGGTAGGAATATTCCATGAGGTTTAATTCTAGTCAATGGTAAACCATAGTGTTCCCCCATTCTATGGTGCACACTCACTGACCCACCATCATTGGTGTCTAGATCTGCCTTCAGGATGTGAAATCTTAACATTATGGTACACACCATATTGGGTCTACTCTTATTGAGTGTTCTGGTTCTTCAACCTGGTAAACCTTCCAGGTTTCCCCTCCAAGGTATGTACCAATCTGATCTGCCTCTATGCGACGTTCTGATCTCACTTATTCCTTCTCTGCAAGACATTAAAAAATTGACTACCTCATGATCAACATGTGACACCTGAGGAAAACCTCAGGAGGCAAACCTTTCACGTAACCATCTCTGCAAGACGTTAAACTCATGGCCTACCTCGTGATAAACATGAGATGCTTGAGGAAAGCCTTGGAAGACATGCCTTTTGTGTAACCATATCTGTTAGACATTAAACATTCTGCATACCCTAAGTTAAACATGGGAATCTAAGGAAAACCTAAGATACATGCATATGTCATATGATTCCATTCATTCGACGTGGGACTCACCGGGCTCTACACCCTTGATATTCCCTCTTATGAGGAAGAATACATGTTCCATAATGTCCACATCTAGATATGCCATGACATGCCTTTTGTTTCCATCTACTCTGACCAAAGGTTGCTACCAAGTCAAGACCCCATGGAATGTCCTGACGAGAGTAGTGTAATAAACTAGTGTACCAAAATATATGGCATGGGGAATGAGATTCACAAACCATGACATAATAATCAAGGGAGACCCGGACTAGGTAGCAAGTTCTAAGGAGGAATCCACGAAATGAAGAACCGACATCCCATCATCCAATTTCAGTCATGGAGAAAACATCCGTAAATAAGGAATGGATGTTGCCCACCATTGGAATGTGGGAATGTGGGGGAACCACTATGCGTCCTCATAGTTGGATGTGCGCACCCTGATGAAAGCGTCAGAAATAATATATAAAATAATCCATATATTATTTATTTATGTTAAATTGTCCATTAAAACTATGTATAATTTTTCTTCTTCTTTGTTCCATATTCATATGAATTTAATTTTATATATATATAAATATTTAAATTTATTTCTAATTGTATCATATCTATTAATATAAAATGACAACACATATCCAATCTTAACCTCACTTCAGGATACACATAGATCATCAAAGCCAAAAATATTATTTTATAATATTCATAATCAAATAAAATTTTCCATGTTTTTATCATAACACAATCCATTTGTGGCATGACATGTGTTCCCAAATTGGATTTTCAATGAATAGGTAAAAATATTAATAGAGAAATTTAAATATTATTTATTAAACCACCCAAAAAACCAATTATGTCAAATATATAATTATGTGAAAAATATAATCAATACATTGAAATGTTATCAGGATAATTTCTAAACCATTTTTGACATACATTCCATAAAATGGGAAATGAATGTGTCACTTGTGCAAACTTGGGGACTACTACATCCATGTTGTAATATGATTAATTTTACATAATAATAATTTACCGATCATATTTATAAAATATTTATTGTCAATATATTATATTTATGAAATAATAAGTACCATATAATTTTAAAAACTTATATACCCACATACCTGATAATCATTTAGGAAATGAAAACATCACTCATGGTTCTGGTGGACTACCACCTCCACGGAATGTGGTTGTTCATTTTTTACACAATCTTTTTAGGGATACAGAAAAGTATATATATATATATTGAATACATATTAAATTTTTTATATAATAAAATTGTTTAATGGTAAATTATTATTTACTGTTAATTCATTTTATCCAAAAATCTTTTAAATATCCCACATGTGTGCGTACATACATATATCTCCTTGAAATGTTGTAATTCAATTCTCATGACTTCATTATATTAATCAATATAAAAAATTATATATACTATATATGAAAATTAAGATATTGTTATTCTACAATAAAGATGAATCCATGATTCGCTATAATGTAAATGATTTTGTATCTAAGATATACATATAAAAAAATACGTAACACTCCAAATGAGTATGATATTTCAAATGGTTAATAAGCTTTTGATATGATGATATAAAAAAATTATATACTGCTTTATTATTTTAATATTTCTAAATAACATATTTATAAAAATTATATATTTATTAATCTTGTTAGTAAACACACTTACAATGAATGTCAGACTTTAATTATGGGGGTTTCATCTCACATTTATTTTTCATAATATATTCCATTGTAACCACTTGTTTCAATAGTGTGATAAATACACATCCCATAAATATCTTTCATAATTATTTTAATGGAAATTATTTGAGTTTATATAAGAATATAAGGTTATCTTTTTCATGATATATTGATTCAATTATTACCAAAATGTAAGGGTTCATATTATAATGACATTAAATATTGAAATTGTATGTGTTAAATATCAACTGTTAGAAATTAAATATATAGAATACATCAAAACCCTTTCTATTTTTTTCCTTTATTAATCCAATAAATAGTAAGTTATTATCAATTTTTTTCTCTATTATATTTAGAATGATAAATACTATGATTTAAAAGAAAAGATGGCCAGATTTTCTCTTCTATCGATATAATTTTTTCATTTAACTCTTAGTCTCCAAAATAATTTTTATAAATTATTTTATTGTGATTAAATTATTTTATGAAAATTTAATTTTTATGATATATTTATTTATTTATAATTTTGGAAAAGTGAATCGTTGAAAAAAAATAAACAAGTTATTTTTTACTATTTAAAAAAGTGTTAATGTAATATTTTCATGTAATGTATATATAATGAATATATATTCCCACCATCATAAATATTATTTTATTTGATTATAAAATTTTATTTTACAATGTTTATTTAAAAAAAATTATTAATATTTTAGGTTATTTGACAATATTTTATAAAAATAAAAAATTATAACATCATTTCAATGAATGGTTCAAATGGACATTGGAATGTATATTATTTTATATTAATGTAATTAATGTAATTTTATGGTTTATTTAGGATAATATGTTATGGAATAATAAATATTTTTCCATTGGATTGAAACACTTGGATATTTTTCATATATTTCATTCTAAGTAAATGTAATTTCCTCAATAACTTATGATTCATGAAACCCTTAGTAAAAATTAAAAGTATATATAATGTCATTGTATTATACACATATATTATTGTTATGGATATTAATGCCTACATTTCTAGAAAAAATCGATTACTATTTTATCTTATGAATATATAGTGAATAATTCATAATATATAAATACAAAATTTTCTATAGTGATATTTCATGTTTCAAAAATATGTTATCTTCATAAATGGTTTTTAATAGATTTTTGTTCAAAGACATTATATTTGATTTTATAAAACATAAAAATTTTATATGAAAAAAAAATTCTTTAATTAATTCATTAAAAAGCTACCTTATAGTGAATTTTGTGGAAATTTATAGAAATTTTTAATTTCAATGAATATTAAAAAATTCATATTTTTGTTATGGATTCCAATGTTGATTGTTGAATATAAAAATTTTATTATTTTTTAAATTATTTTAAAAATTTAAATGAGATAAATTTTATTTTGGGGATTAATTTTTTTTATTGTAATAAAATTAATGTGTTATTTTGGTACACATTTATAATTTTGTAATTTTTTATGAAAACTTATTTCATTACGGTTTTGAGGATAAATTATAAATTTAATTAATCACATATATATAAATTAATTTAATTAAATGGACTCCACATATTGAAATAGATTAATTAATTTTAATTAATAAGTTACATATAATTATTCATTAATATAAATAGTATAAAAAATAAAAATTTATACTCATGTTTAATGTAAAATGTTGTTACCAGTGTGTTAAATTATTTTATAAGTATATAATTTCCAATTAAACTTTTCTAAATACTCATATATGGAAATATATAGACCCCAAATAATCTCATATTAACAAATGGTCTATTTTAAACTTTTTTATTCACTAAGACATTAACATTAATATATACATTAATGAAATTAATGTCTTTCACCCCACCCCCCACACCATAATAAAAGGACAACTACAGTCTCTGTAATTATGACATTCAACAACCAGCAAATAAGAGTATTTTATACCCCGATATCACACAATATATTTATTGTTAAAGGCAATAAATAAATTAAATATCTTTGATTACACACAACACTATATTTATCTTAGATAAAAGATATAATGATTATCTATCGATAAGTTAGGTTACATAAAATACTGTGTTTTTACTGATGAAAGTCTATAATTAATATTAGTATTTAATATGTCATTTTTCCCCGAGACATTAGAGTTGTGTGAATGAATTGTACATTTTATATTATTAAAAATATTTTAATATATTGTTTAGTGATAATAAAAATTTACTTATAGGAAAACAATGTTTTATAGAAAACATAATTTTCTCTAAATGAATACTTATTTGTTCTTTGAGCATGTTATTCTAAATTGATTTTTCAACATTTATAAAATTATTCGGAATCAATTATATTCATTTTTGAAATAATTATATCTAAATTAACATATGGTGTGTTTTATTGATATTTTTGGATAGATGCATTTTTATTAATAATTATAAATACTAAATTTTAATTAAAATCTATTTTTTAAAATTATTAATAAACATATATTGTATTTTACTTTTTTCCGTTTAATGATAATAAAATTCTATATCAATTCATTAAATTTAAGACATTTTAACAGTTTATATATATATATATATATATATATTTATATAAAATCATTTTATTGTTCTAAAAATATTCACATTAAAAACCCTCATCCTCATCGTATCATGGAAAATATTTTTAAATTAAATTCATAGACATATATTTATTTAATATCTCAGAAAAATTGATTTCCCATTTTTAATAATACATATATATTTTACATAAATATGTCATATTAAATATTTAACATAATTATTAGTGAAAATAGTTATAATTTATTACATCTATTATGGTTCAAATAGTGTTTTATACATTTCATGTTTTTTTATTATAATAAATTTTATACACATACTATGTTTATTTAATAACATTTAATTCATATGTACAATCAATAGGTATGACATATCGATTAAAACATGTATTGATTTTATACCTAATAGATAAATTCCCTTGGAAAATAAAAATATACAAGTATCTGGGGTAAAAACAAAACCTTTAACCATGGTCATACTGAAAGAGTAAGGGGAAAAATATAGAAAATTTATATAATGTTTTTAGAGGATTTTTTAGAAAAAAACACTACCCTATATTATCTATCTATTTCTGAGACACATAAGTTTAGGGAATCATCCAACTAGTTAATACATTTTGGTATTTAAAAGAAATCCATTCATCATCAATTATAATAGGGTGCTCAGTTTCCTCACATATTCATAACAAAATTAATTTTTTTAAGACAACACATCCTGAATTGAAATCCTAACATCCTCACCCAATAATATAAGCCTTGTATTATGCATAAATCCTACCTTGTGATTATTCATTGAAAAACATTGAAGGATAGTTCGTAATGTATCAAACTTTTCCTTGAATTATTTTTAAATATTATATGGAATTAATTCGAAACCGGGAACCAAGATGAAATGAAATTTTGAGGCCCTATGTTCCTGGAATAAATGATTGAAATATATTAAATATATCAAATATCACACAAGGATGTTTTTTCTAAAAATATGAATATCTTATAAACAGGTTCCCAAATCAGAAATATCAGTGTACAATTGTGTTCCGTGCAATGAAATTACCATATGAAGGCCTAAAATAAACTGGAGCATGATAGTTGTAAAAGCTAATTTTAGTACTTTTTTGTTAAGTAAAATAAATTATGAATTTATTTTATTGTAATGATTCATAGTGGAACAATGATGTGTATTCTGGGTTTTAAATATGTAGTAGCACAAGATTAGGCTCATAAACCTAGAAAACGTCTTGTAGGTTATTGAGATAACATAAATAATTTTATTAATGTAGAAAGATGATGGAACCGTGGATCAGAGATCAATAGAAACCGTTTTGATGAGTCTAACCAACGGTAGTGACATGATTATCATCCTTCTTCAACGAACAATCAATCCTAAAGGTAGGGTGTCTTGATTTTGTAACATCCCAGGTATTTGTAGAATAATTATTTTTCATATCTAATAACATTTATGAATAATATATTAATTTTATTTTAATGTAGAAACATTATAAGATAGTATAATCAACTAGAAAAAATGAGTTTCTTTGAAATCTTACATTTCACACAATATTGAGTTATTCTGTAAAAAGTACAATAATAGTATTATTATTTTATATAGTAGATAACACCTAGTAATTGTATTAATAGTAATAAACATAACAAAATAAAATATAAAGATACATTTTTGTCAATGTTTTTAAATGTATCAAATATATTTTAAAGGATTAAAATGATAATGAATCCATCTTTAAGCATAAAATAGTCTATTAATTTTAAAAGATCGGTTTATCGCCTTTTGATAGAGAAGTAATTTTTAAATCACGTATTGTCACTTTTTTTTTCAATTTGAAAAAATAAACAATTTTTTTGAAATTATATCATCAAAATTTATTTTCATTTACATTTTTTAATATTTTTGAAAGAATTCATATTTTAATGAATAGTAAAAAATATTGCATTTTAATTCAAAACTTCTTTTTCATTTTTTATTGTATATTGTTAAATTTACCTTTTAATTAGATTTAATTTGTAATTGGATTGTGTTTTTTCCTTTAATCTAATTTTCATCATTGGAAGTAATTTCTCATTGAAATATGAATATAAACCCATATCAATCATTCGATAGTTTTAACTTTTAAAATAATTCATTTTCTCATTTTGACAGTTTGAAATAATTTTAATTAAATGTATGCGAATTCTGTGTTTTGAATTTTAAAAAATATATTCATTATTTGGAATCCCAAAGTTAAAATTTTATAAATATTTCCATTTTATTTATGGTCATTATGATCATTAACATTATTAATTATTTTTATTTTTCGTTGTTAAAATGTAAATCAGGTAAATAATGGTAAATATAATTTTATAATAATATTAAACTACATTACACATGTCTTAATCCAATTATATAAGATATTTCCTAACATTATCATCATTTTGTTGATTTTAGGACCTTGTTGAGACACTTTGGTGTGATATGGACATGTTATAATAATTAATTGAAGGTAATGAGAAATATAACATAGTCATTTGTCTTTTTATTTATAAAATTTTTAAGGATGTTTTATATAACTGATATCATTAACTATGAATTGACATTTGAAATATTGATATATTTTCTATATTAATGTATTTTAATTATAATTTTTATACATTAAATAAATAAAAATATTTATAACATAATGATGATGTAGTGGTTACATTATTAATTAATGATTCAAATAAGTGATATTATAATTATTAAAATAAATTTAATTTGAACATTTTGATTTCATAAAACAATATTATGAATTATTATGACATTTTATATTTAATTTAATGTGGTTTTTATTAATTAATAATATTGTGATGACTTTAACCAAAATCAATAAATAAATCGTGTCAAAATTGACATAAATGATTTTTTAAAACAAATGCAATTTTATTAAAATATATAATAGTCATAAAAATAATATATTCTACCAAATGACATTGATAATGTTACAAATTTATTTAATGATCCATTTTAGTTTTTCTTTGCATTTTATAGTAATTATAGAAACAACATAGTATACAAATACAATAAGACATGGTAAGAGTTAATTTAATTTTCATATATTTAAAGCCAATATAAAATGTTGAATTTATGACCTAAATATGTCTAAATCATATTATTTGAGAGTATTTATACCCATCGTCACATTTTTCAAGAAATATATCACTTTAGAACTATTATAATTTGAAAATTAATTTTTAATAATGTAATATTTGAAGATTTATAAAACTGCCAATACTCCCTCATATAAAAGGCCACAACCTATACCAACATAGAAAAAACTATCATGCCCCTTGCGTCTTCCAAATTATACTCAAATAAACTCCCAAAATACCTCATTTCCTCCTATAATAAGTAACATGGGAATAATGAAACTAAATGATGCTTTTTTACTTTATATAAAAATGAGTTACCCAATTTAGAGTTAACATATTCTCTCAATATCCTTTCATGTTTTTTCTTTCGCCAATCCCCTAAACTATATTTATTACATTCATTTTAAAAAACACAATTTAAAGACCAGGAAATTTTGTGGAATGTTTTATTCATAAATACATTGGATTTTCAAGAGTCCACGAATTTTTAAGATGCTTGATTTTGAGGCCCAGTGTGCCCAAAAAAATTTCTAATGTTTTGTTCGGGTACATTCATTACACGTACGAGCGGGGTTTTTATAACATTTGTACCGGTGCTCAGAACTGAAATCCGAATGCCCTGTTGAAATCAAAACTCCAATATTCACATAAGAAGAATTTTATCTTGACGGAGGATGGTCAAGAATAAAAGTATGTTTTTGGCTTTTTTTTTAAAATAAATTATAACACAATAAAGTGTACCACAATTTATTTTATTTTGGAGCTTCCACGAGTGTGAGTGGTTGTTGGTAAAAACCTCCACTTCGGATTTAGAGGTGGTACCGCTACACCCTAACCTTCCATGAAAGTTTATGGTGGTAGGGCCCAACCGAACATAACCTCCTGTGAGATGTTATGTCGTGGGAACCACATGAGACAAAAACCACCCAATTAATGGGAGGGTAGAAAATCTTCCAAACCCCCTCATTAATGAGAGGGGAGTCCCTTGACCTCCTATACCATTAATTGGTGCCACCTGTCCCTTTTAATTAATTGCTCCAATGCATGTAATTTATTAAGGGGTCCTTCTTAATTTATTCCTCCATTTTGAAACTATTGTGCCAATAAAATAATAGATATCATATATTATTTTTGGCTTCTGAATTATCATTTTGTTGGATCTTTAGAGGAGATCTTTGGAGAAAAGAAGTCCCTCCAATGAAGAATGATGAATTCAAAGAACACTGACAAAAACCTTTTTTGACTTCCTCCCTCGTATCCAACCAACGTGGAGTGTCTTCTATGGCCGACAAAGATCAGGGTTGGGAGTGTGTAACAAACATGGCGAATGATGAACTTCCTCATCTTCATTCAGGAACACCATCAATGAAAGAAGAACGTTGACCAACGAATAAAAGGTAGGGGTTTAACATGTGATTTATCACTTTTCTTTTCTCGTCATTGTTTAAAAAGAAATTGTTGCGTGGTTTTAAATAATTGATGTTCATCTTTCCTATTTCTATTAACTAATTGATATAACTTTAAACGTAGAGGATGTTGGAAAAAATAACCTGGCCAAACATCCCCCATCGATTATTATTTATTTTGTAGTTCAATAGCATGGAGATGAGGCGATGACGTCGAAGGTGGAAACGATGAAGGCCGTGCTACCCGTGTCCTCCCTGAATCGCGTTGCCCCCGCGGTGAAATGAAGCTTCTTACCGTCCACCGCTGGCCCGAGCGGCACCGGACCGCCTACCCATAGCCTCCTAGTGCCCTACACGGTGCACGGCCCGCCTGCTTGCGGCCTCCCAGTAGCCTGCCCGGTTCACGGCCTGCCTTCCTGCGTCCCTCCGGTGCCCTGTCGCGCCCTGCCCGGTGCCATCGCACCCTACCCGGTGCCTTTTTGGAAACCCCTCAGCATGCCCAACCCCTGCCGCAGCATGGCCAGCACCCTCGAGCCCTACTCGATGCCCTACTGGAGCCCCTATGGCCTACCTGGCCCGTGCCACAGCTTGCTCGGCGCCCCTGCGCACTACCTGGCGCCCTTCCGGTGCACCCGCGGGCTGCCTGGCGTCTTGTCGGTGCCCTATGGCCAGCATACCCTTGTCGTGGCCTACCATACGTCACTGCGTCCAGCCCGCGCACTGCGTGGAATTCCCACTGGTCTCCCAATCTACTCGACCTCTGAGTCTGGGTATCATGAGCCACACCCCTCGAGGCGCAGGCTGAACTGCCCCTGCCTTCGGGCCGATTCGACTACGAGGCGACCTCTGGGCCGAACAGCCATCACTGTCCGCTGGGTCTGGCCTAGCGGACCAGGCCAAAAACTTAGCGGGATGACCCACCCAATGAGCTGGGTCAGACCCAGCGATTCTGACCGGGTCGACTCAAACAGGGTCGGCCAAGACTGGGTAGGGCCGAGTCGGTCTTACAGGGTCAGACCGAACCCGATCCGATTACTGAACCATTAACTTATTGGGCTATATCATTGGCACCAGACATCCATTTGATGAACCATCATCAGCGCTGGTATTCTTGGAGTGAAGAAATCCCTTTGAGAATACTCCACTAGGGTTTAGGGTATTTCTGATATACGGTCAGGTTGGATCGTACATGAATCCAACCGGGCCCTCGGGACTAAAAGACTAATGAATAACCGACCAGGCACCCGATTGATATGTTTTCTACTGCTTTGAGACCCCTATGATGTGGAGTACATTTGAGGAGCTTCTACAAGGGAATTCGTGATATTTGGAGTATCGACCAGTATCTTGTGGAGAAGATCTTCAAGAGACTAGCAGGCATTTGTGCGGGAACCTAGTAGTTGGCTAGTACTTGACGATTGCTGACCAATTCAACTTGGAGTGATTCGATTAGCCCAGTGGGGAGCCCCTTTGTCTGAGCACGGCAGACCCATGGTGGGGAGAGCCTCTGTGTGAATGTGGCAGAGCCATGGTACTCGAAACATGGAGTACCTCAATAGGATACCGGGGGAGTTCCTCTAGGTGAGCGCAACAGACCCACGGTGGAGAGTGCCTCTGTGTGAGCACAAAAGATACACGGTACTAAACCGGAGAAGTATCCTAGTAGTCCAAGATAGTGGGAAGTGCCTCTTTGTGAAGTGACATGCCCACTGTACTCGATAGAGGAGGAGTTCTCCAGCAAAAGAAGGCTCAGTTTAATAAAAATCCTGTTTTGAGCTAAGTTAATGACTTTTGTGTTTTCCTCATGATGGATATGGGTTACTAGATAACTTATCTATATGTATGGGAATATACCTGAGTAATGGTTATCTGTTTATTTCATACATTCTAGTTTATCTTTGTGGGATTTTGTGAGACATTGAGGGTCTCAGGGTCCCTACTGAGTATCATTATACTCACCCCTCCACGGGCTATGCCCACACCTCGTTGGGTTAGTTGCAGATGATAGAAATCACTGACTGTGGCAGAGAGTAGCAGGACTGGACGGTACCCAGAGGTGGACCAAAATGTGTGACACTACACGATGGAGATGGATGGACGTTGAGTGCTGAGGAGTCCATATGTACCAACCATTCAAGTATGAACCTCGGAGGATGACCTAGTAGTTGCATTACTTTTTTTAGATGTACTTGATTTGAGTTGTACTTGTTCTTTCTTGTTAGTATGGTATTTCCGCCCCCTTTTACATTATAGAAATTCTTTTGTATAATGTTTTACTTATTGTTTTTCTTCAATTTGTGTACTCTAATGTGTTTCTTTTTAGATTTATAGGCAATGCCTTCCCGGTTTAGGGTTTTACGCCTTTGGTTCTAGTCGCCACCCCTTGGCCTATAGAAGGCAGAAATGGGGTAGTAACGATAAGGGCCCTGGGGGACGGGTCATGAAAAATTGGTATCATAGGAGTCAGTTCTACTACATAACATTGAACTCTGATCTTTCATTTCTATGAGGTAATAGTGTTAATGGAACTATGTGATGTATTTAGTTCATGGAGTCCAGTGTTGGTGCGGTTGGCCGACATATACATACACCAGGAACATGACTTCTGATTTCCGATTTTGTGCATGAAAACACAGATTGCGTGCATGTTTCCAAAATTTTTCTTTATGCCAGCTCAACTAGGTTAGCTTACTAAGTTTAATCATTATACAATGTCACAACTATTTATTTCATGATTCCGCTCCAAGAACGACTAGCTAGATCCCCGAGAGTCATACGTACTAACAGCCCACCGAGTGATGAGTACTCGGTGCAATGTCATTTTCAAGCGGAGGCAACAGTGGTACTACTTCCCATTGGGCCACTGATGCCACCACACCATAAGCAGATGATGCTTGCCTCTTGAGCGCATTGCACAAGTTCCAGTGCAAGAGGCCACCTAGGTTTAGGGGATAGATGGGCGCCCATGCGGCTGAGTATTGGCTGGAGGATGTGGTGAGAGTCTTTAGGCTAGTAGGGATACCATCAGACTTCATGGTTATCCGTGCCACGAGTCACCTTTATAAAGTAGCAGGAAGATGGTGGAGCATGATGCTTCAGGTGCATGACGTGGCGATGCGGCACTGGGAAGACTTTGAGGGCCTGTTTCGGCAGAGTTTTTCACATCCACTCTCCTCGTAGTGTTGATACAGGAGCTACTGCATCTACAATAGGGCATCATGATAGTAGCATAGTACTTAGCAAGGTTCATCAACCTCTCACACTACTCCACAGATATGGTGTGGGACCCATTTTTCCGGGCTCAGACCTTCGATCATGGGCTCAGGAGAGAGATCATAGCAATGATAATCTCAATTAGTATCCTGAAATAACCAAGGTTGATAGAGAGGGCCCTCCTAGAAGAGTGTTTCCTTGATGAGAAGTCTCCAGATGCAAGACCCACAAATTGTTGACATGTAGCTGAGTGTATTGTTGTTGGCGGTAGATAGATTTCACTGAGATCCAAGAGGACTAGAACCATAGGTGGACAACCGTAGGACTCATGATTTATTGTGTGGCACACCCAGGGCAGAGACTCACATGCTAAGAGCGGAAAATGTCTTTGTCATGATCCCCAGCCCACAAAGTGTACCCCTCCTGGACCGGCAATGTGAGAAGGAAGATAGTGACCCCTGATTCCCACCTCCAGTAGCCCCCGGATTGGCGACTAGCACCAAGGGTATATTAAACACAAAAATTGGAGGCATTACCCTCTAATAGAACACATGCAGAAGAGAGAGATAAGATAGACACCAATCAAATCCAACCCAGAAATGAAATATAAAAGAAACCCAAGTACATATATTAAATTTTATTCAAAAGTACTAAAAATGAAAGGGGAAAATAAAAGTACCCAAAAGAAAGTAAAATGACAGCGAACACAATCCTGAACAGTGCCTCCAACCACAAGCTAGTAGTAACCACCTTGATCACCAACCTGCTCCAGGTGACCTGAAAAACAATTTATATATACATGGTGTGAGAATAACAGTATACTTAGAAGGATCCTGCCCAAGCCTCTCGTGGAAAAGTAATAAAGCATGCTAAATCCTAGTGAACAACAAGTGAAACTAACTCGTTACATAAACAGGTATACTAAGTTTCCAACCTCACCATGGACACTCTCTCCAAATAATGCATACAAGAATATAGCATATAGTAATGAATATCAAGGGTACCCCGCTACTACTTCACCACCGGTTTTCCACTTTTCCCCAAAGACATACATCATGTGAATCTCTCTCCAAAGGCTTGCCCACTAACACCTGGGCTAAGCTCCACATTTTGCACCTCCTGGACCATAAAGGCTTGCCCGAAGACACCTGGGCTAAGCACCACACCATCCTCACAACCAAAAGTATCCAGGTCAGTTCTGGGAGCCACCAAATCCCACATAACGTCTATCATACATTAGGTATTATACCACAAGCCATTATAGCCCATACACCGTGTAGGGATCCCCAATCCATCACAACCTATACACGTTACACCTATAGTAGTCCATAAGATACTATATATAGAATATATGTGTGTGAAATAACCACAAAACATTATAGCCCTCTACACACATATACGGGGAAACTAACTGTTGTGCTTGTTGGCACATGTATCTACCAAGAGAATAGAGGGGGGCCAAAGGGGGTAGTCAGCCAATCGTCCTCCCACCAAAAGGTTGGGGAAAACACCACCCAGGGCTTCGAATCCCTGGGGCGTCAGTTTCCCTTACCGAAAAGGTGGAGTAGCTTATAGAAAAAGAAAAAAGTATAGAATATATATAACTCACATCCATACTATGGGAATTTCTTAGTCTGTGATAAAACTTCAGCTAACGTCTCTCAGACTCCAGGATTCTACATCTAAGACTAGGTATCCTATAAGTACAGAAAATTTTGAAGAGCTTTATTATATTACTCCATTATCATTTTATCAGTTCCACTGTATGTTAATTAATTCATTAAACATTAATTGACCATGAATAATTCCACATAAAACTGAATTGGAATCACATTCAAAATCAACTGCTCATTTTTAGATTCACATCACCTTTAAATTCCAGTATCTCCCTCCATGTGGATTATAACCATTTAATCAATCTTTCTTTACAGAATTACATTCCCATATTCCTAGGCATTCTAGAAAGGCATCATATGCTACTAAACACAAATGGGGCTCAACACAGTGAGTAGATATACTACCCGTCGAGTCTTTTCCGCCTATAGCATGAGCATAGATCCATTCTCCCTCGAGAGGATAAACACAAAAAGCACATGGCATACCACACGTGTCTTAACCTCCTTCAGAAGGAGGGTAAGCAAGACCAGCTACCTTTATCAGTGGGAAAAATTAAAGCAGATAAATAACCAAATGAATCCACCAACATCTAGCCATCACATTCATCCCATTCCATCATCCTTGGTGTCCTCCCCAACACCCACATGTATAAGATGATTTATCTCACCACCCTAGGTGTCATACACTACCACAACCACAAGTCCCCATGCCTCCACAAATCACAACAACCATCCAGGCTCACATCGCATCACAAGAAGCATGAAAACACAGCATCACATCAATTTTCTCTTGACCCTTTAACAATCAAGAGGGTAACTCAGAACCCTTTAAGAAATTCTCACACAATATTTTCATTAATCCATATTGAATTAGATTATTTGTTATTTGTAGGTTCTAATTATGGGAGACCTAATCTGTAAGCTATTACAATTAAACAACCATGCTTATATCCCAAACTTGATTAACATCAAATTACAACAACTACAACAACGAAATCAACCGGATTCATTTAAATGCCTCTTTATCTTTAGCCAATTAATTAACAATTATTTCTGGCTTTACGTTCATTATCAATTTCTATCAAGAACGAACAACTAATCAAATAAATCAAAGATATCACTCTATCTAGCAAAACATGAGGCAAACTATTATCACGGTACAATGCAACAATATGCGATCAACCAATTCTTTTAATCTGGTTCACGTATTTAATTTGGACAATTTCATTGTGATCTAAAGGGATAAATCACACTAATTCTAATATTGCACATATAAATTTAGAGAATCCACGAATCCCCTAACTCGAAGAGTTCTAGACATCCTTTATCCACACAATGGGTCACTATCTTCCTCTCACAACAACTGCATCCACCAGAGGATGCCACGGTACGACTGTACCAACCAACCCCAAGTAAAACTCATTAGAATCTTGGAAATTACATGGTATAATATGTAAGGGAGAAACAAGAGAAGATGATCCCCAAAGGATCGATGATAAAACATACCTTATTGGGATGATTGACCAACACAGCTTGGTTGCAACCAAAATAGAGCAGAACCAATCAGAGGATTAGGGTTTTATTGTGAAACTCATGCGAGAATGATTGAAAGGTTCTAGTGTCTCTTAGCCAAGAACAAAGAGGAAGAACAAGGAATAATGATATCTGGTTCCTTTTTGGAAATTTAACGAGGTGACAGTTTAAGATCTGTTGAATTCTCTATTAAAAACGGATCGCATTAACCCACGCCATTTGACCGAGTAAAAACATCCCGATCTATAAGGATAATTAATATAGGATTTATGGAAATTCAATCAGCTTAAGAGTCCGTAATAAAATAAGTATTTGAATGTATTTTAAATCACGAAAATGTCAAATGGGGCAAAAATGTAAGAAGCTGGAAACACTGTTCACATACTAAAAATTTGGAAAAGGCAAGTCTACTGATCTGGAAACACTGTAAAAGTCTACCGGTCTGTAAACACTGTACAAGTCGACCGATAAAAGTCCACCGATAGAACCTCACTGATAGAAACACTGTTCAAGAATACCGATAGAACTCCACTGATAGAAGCTCACCGATAGAAACACTATTCATGTCTACCGATAGAAGTCCACTGATAGAACCTCACTGATAGAAACATTGTTCATGTCTACCGATGGAAGTCCGCCGATAGAACCTCACCGATAGAAACACTGTACAAGTCTACCAATAGAAGTCCACTGATAGAACCTCACCGATAGAAACACTGTTCATGTCTACTGATTGAATTCTACCGATAGAAGCTCACCGATAGAAACATTGTTCATGTCTACCAATAAAAGTCCACCGATAGAACCTCACTGATAGAAACATTGTTCATGTCTACCAATAAAAGTCCACCGATAGAACCTCATCGATTGAAACATAGTTCATGTCTCCCGATACAAGTCCACCGATAGAACCTCACTGAGAGAAACATTGTTCACCTTCCGATACTGTTCATAAAACTGGAAGCATTGTTCACAAAACTGGAAATTTTGAAAAGTGTTGGTGATAAGTCACCTTGACATCCTAGAACACCTCCAACACCACATTTTCAAAAAGTAATAGATCGGAGTGGTTCGGGCCATTACCTCAGATACCTCTCAAATCATTCTTGTCCTCAATAATTCTAAACCAACCTAAAGAGAAAAAAAAGAAATGGGGCCCGAACAACCACCCATCGAGATACCTCTCAAAAGAGAGTAAGCCACAAAAAGGAACAAAATAAGTTCATAAATAAAACATGAAATGTATAACCACAATGGAAACATCATTACATGAAAAGAGTTAAACATTAAACAACTCTGGGTACTGAGCACATATCTGGGACTCACGCTCCGAGGTACTCTCCTCCATCCAACTGTATCGCCACAAGACACAAACTAAAGGGATATAATGCCCACGCAACACCTTCTCCTTGCGGTCTTGGATCTCCATAGGTTGCTCCTCGAAGGTTGCATCATCATCAATATCGATCTCTCCCCAATTGATAACATGAGATTCATCATGAAGATAACGACGAAGATATGAATCAAGGAAAACACCATGTATCCGACTTATCTGAGGGGAAAGTGTTACACGATATGACACAACTCTAACATGAGCTAACACTTTGAAAGGCCCAAAAAACTGGGGAGAAAGATTACTTCCACGACCAAACCTTTGCTGCCCACGATGGGGAGTCACCTTCAGAAACACATGATCCCCATCATTAAACTCTAAGGGTCTCTTTCTTTGATCAGCATATGATTTCGGATGATCATGCGTTATCTTCATCCTCTCACGAGTCACCTGAATCATATTTGTTGTATTCTGCACTACATTCAGTCCGAGGATTACTGACTCTCCGACCCCAGTCCAGCACAACGGAGAACCAAAAGGCTGACCATACATTAATTCAAATGGAGCCATACCAATGGTGGAGTGAAAAATAATATCGTAAGAAAACTCCACCAAGGGTTGGTGCCTCATCCATGAACCTCTTAAGTCAAGAACACAAGAGCGCAACATGTCTTCAAGAGTCTAGATGGTTCGCTCTGTTTGACCATCCATTTGAGGATGAAAAGCAGCACTAAGCCATAGCTGATAACCAAAAGCATGTTGGAGTCCCCTCCACACCCTGGAGGAAAAATGTGGATCTCAATCAGAAATGATCATCCTAGGGACTCCATGAAGTCTCACCACCTCCTCCAGATACTGCCTTGACAAAAAATCAACTGAGCTCGACTCCTTGATCGCTATTAAGTGGGCGGATTTTGCTAAACGATCCACTACCACCCATATAACATCATGTATTCCCAGAGATCAAGGTAAACCTGTAACAAAGTCCATTGAGATATACTCCCACATCCACTGAGGAATCTCTAATTGCTGTATAAGACCACCAGGAACACAGTGTTTAGCCTTCACCTTCTGGCATACTAAACATCAAGACACACACTCTGCAATAGCACACTTCAGCCCGTGAAACCAAAACTGACTCCTCAAGGATCGGTACATCATTGTCACACTAGGATGTACTGCTAAGGGCAAAATATGCATCTCTAGGAGAACTGTCTCACTTATTTCCAAGGGAAAAAAAATCCTGCCATGAGACAACACTCGGTGGTGTTCATCCTCGGACCAACCATTAGGGGCCTCACCACAAACAACTCTGTCTCTCGAAACTTCCACATCAGGATCACCCAACTTGGACTCTTCCCCCTTCTGCATCAGGGACGACTACACCATCATCTGGAAAAGTGAACCTCTACCTATAACATCTTCCATATCAAGATGAAAAGCTTAGAATTCCTCGATTACTCTCTAGGAATCACCAGATTCATGCACAACATCATTACGTGACTTTTGACATAGTACATCATCTACAAAATTCCCTTTTATAGGTGTATACGATATTTCAACGTCGTATTCCTACAAGAACTCTATCCAATGACGCTTCCGCAAGTTCATGTCACGTTGGGAGAAAACATACCTCAAAATATTTTGATCGGTGAAAACCAAAAAGTGCTCACCAATGAGGTAATGTCTCCAAAACAACAGAGAAAACACCACGGCTGCCAACTCAATATCAGGGGTGGCATAGTTGCATTCATGGTGAGGCAACAGCTGATACCCATAATAAACAACTGAACTCTGCTGCATGAGAACACAACCTAGCCCCAGATGTGAAGCATCATAGAAAACATCGAACTGGACTCCCTCTGCTGGAAGACAAATGACTATAACACTCACCAAATTCTCTATTAGATACTCGAATGCTACATGACAAGGATCATTCCTTATGAACACTTGATCCTTCTAGGTAAAAGCTATCAGAGGAGTCACATCTCAGGAGAAATTGGCTACAAACCTCCTATAATAGCATGCAAGACCAAGGAAACATCGTACCTCTGACACAGTCTTGGGGGATGCCCAAGACACCAATTCTTCTATCTTCGATGGTTCCACAACTACTCCCTGTTGGAACACAACATGCCCCATGAAACGAACTTATCAAGCACAAAACTCACACTTCGACAACTAAAAAAAATCTGATGTTGGCGAAGAACTCCCAAAACAACTTCTAGATGCTCTGCATGCTCCTCTTCAGATGTGGAGTACACAAGGATGTCTTCAATGAAAACCACAACAAACTTGTCCAGGAATTCATGGAACAAAGCATTCATCAACCCCATGAAAACAGCTGGAGCATTCATCACACCAAATGGCATTACAACAAACTCATAATGCCCATGATGACAATGAAAATCAGTCTATGGGATATCCTCATCCTTTCCACGCATCTGATGATATACTGACCGAAAGTCGATCTTTGAAAACCAACTTTCATCCTTCATTTGATCGAATAAGTCATAAATCCGTGGGAGAGGATAGCGGTTCTTTATTGTCACTTTTTTTAATCGACGATAATCGACACAAAACCACAAACCGCCATCAGCCTTTTTCTCAAACAATATTGGTGCACCCCACGATGTCACACTTGGCCGAACAAAACCGCACTGCAACAGACCATCAAGCTGTATACGTAGCTCTCATAACTTAGAAGGGGACATCCTATACGGAGACATTGATATAGGAGTCTCTATTGGCTATAGATCATTCCCAAACTCGATCTCTCATCTAGGGGGTAACGCTACAACCTCTTCTGGAAAGACATCAGGGTACTCCTCAATGACCCTAGGAAACCCCAACTGCTGAACCTCTGAAGAGCTCTGCATCATCTCATCCATCATGGATGATAAGGATTGAACTCATCTATGACTCATCTGAGGATCTCACTCACCAAAAAACACAACTTTCTCTCCATCTACATCAAAGAAAATGACCGTCTTCCTATAGAAATCCACAATATCATGCACTGAATACAACCAATCCTTGCCGAGGATGAAACCATATGGTTGTATTCGGAAACATAGGAAATATTCCCAAGAGCGGTGTTTCCCCAACACTATCTCACAGTCTCTACATACTTCAAACAAGTCGGCTCAACCTCAAACTGGCGTAGTCAATCCCAAGGGCACTGGAAGACTCTCTACCTAAAGTCCCAAAGCATGGAAAATGGTAGGTGATATAAAGGAGTTTGTTGCTCTTGAATCAAACAAGGGATACATTAAGGTAGAAAACAAGCAAAGGGTACTTCGAACGACATCTAGCTCGCTTGGGGCTGGCAACGCTAGAGCATGAAGATAATCACAACCTCCTCCATGGCCTCTCTCACCCTGATTACGACCACCAGCACGACCGCACTCTACTCTCTGAGTACGGGGAGCATCATGGGGCTGTCCTCTGCCTACTCCATCTACCCTCTGGTGAACTAAAGCTGGTGCAACCTGCTACTATTTCCTCTACTGGAACTACCTCAATGGAGGATCCTAGAGCAGAGTGCCTGGTGCATGATGACTGCTCTATGAAGTCCCGAACTGCCTCTTCTGATGACCACGACCACCACATGAAAAACAGGAGCATGATCCCTTGGCATATGCCTGAGAGATTCTTCCTCTGGAGAAACGAGATGGAAAGGATTGGGACCTACCCCCATGTGAATGGAAACACTTCTGCCCTGAAAAACGGGATCCCCGGACCACAGCTCTGCTAGAAATCTTCTACGCAAACCTGACAAGGACATCGAACTAGAGCCATACCTATAAAATAAGAACATTTAGAGCTCCTAAGTCTGGAATATGGAAGACTCATCATTAATAAATTAATAGTTTTCTTTTATTAATTTTAGGTTAACCTATCCCAAGGTCTATGCATTCAAACATAGGCGCAAAGAAGAATGATACATGATCCTTTCCAAGGTCTCTACCCTGCAAACATTATCACTTTGTTTATTATCCATTGTAAACTTAACGTTCCGTGAAAAAGATCATAGGGGGCCCTAAATGCCTATGTCCCTTCCGGTCTCCATTATTTACCCCACTTGATAAACATGAATGACATCGTTTCCCTACCATCCCATGCAACCTCACCTGTTCCTAACTCCAAACTCTATCCTATTCTTCAACCAGAACTCTGATACCACTCTGTCATGACCACCTCCCCACAAATTGTACCCCTCCTGGGATGGCAATGTGAGAAGGAAGATAATGACCCCTCGAGCCCCGCCTCCAGTTGGCCCCGGTTTGGCGACTAGCACCGAGGGTATAGTAAACACACAAATGGGAGGGATTTCCCTCTAAGAGAACACATGCAGAAGAGAGAGATAAGATAGACACCAATCAACTCCAACATAGAACTAAAATATAAATGAACCCCAAGTACATATATGAAATTTCATGCAAATTTAGTACAAATAAAAGGGAAAAAAGTACCCAAAAGAAAGTAATTCGACATCGACCACAAGCTCGAACAGCTCCTCCAACCACATGCTAGTAGTAACCAGCTTGATCTATAACCTTCTCCATGTGACCTAAAAAAAGTTTATATATACATAGGGTGAGTATAATAGTATACTCAGTAGGATCCTCCCCAAGACTCTCGTGCAAAATTAAAGAAACCAAGTGAAATCCCAGTGAACAACAAGTGAAACTAACTCATTACCTAAACAGGTATACTATGTTCCCAACCTCACCATGGACACTCTCTCCGAGTAACACATACAAGAATATAGAATATAGTGAAGAATATAAAGGGTACCCCACTACTACTTCCCCACTGGTTTGCTACATTTCCCTAATGAGATACGTCCTTTGCATCTCTCTCCAATGGCTTGCCCGCAGCCACCTGGGCTAAGCTCCACAATCTGCACCTCGTGCACCACAAAGGCTTGCTCGTAGGCACCTGGGTGAAGCACCACACTATCATCAAAACCAAAAGTATCCAGGTACGTTCTAGGATCCACAACAGCCCACATAACTTGTATCATACATCAGGTATTATATCTCAAGCCATTATAGCCCATACACCGAGTAGGGATCCTCAAGCCATCACAACATATACACATTACACCTATAATGGTCCACAAGATACTATATCTAGAATATATGTGTGTGAAATAACCACATCCATTACATCCCTATCCACACATATACAGGGAAACTAATTTTTGTTCCTGTTAGCACATGTATCTACAAATAGAAGAGAGAGGGGCCAAAGGGGGTAGTCAGCCATTCATCCTCCAACCAGAATATTGGGGAAAACACCCCCCAAGGCTCAGAATCCCTGGGGTGTTAGTTTCCATTACCGACATGGTGGAGTAGCTTATAGAAACCCAAGAATTATACAATATATATATAACTCACATCCACACTATGGGCATTAACTAGTCTGAGTTACAATTGTAGCTAATGTCTCTCAGAATCCAGGCTGCTACTTCTAAGACTAGGTATCCAATAAGCTCCAAAACATCAGAAGATCTTTATTAGATTACTCCATTCTCATTTTATCTGTTCCACTGTATGTTAATTAATTATTTAAACATTAATTAACAATGAATAATACCACATTAAACTGAATTGGCATCACATTCAAAATCAACTTCTCTTTTTATGATTCATATCACCTTTAAATTCCTGTATCTCCCTCCCCATGTATTATCACCATTTAATCAATATTTCATTACATAATTACTTTCCCATATTCATAGGCATTCTATAAAGGAATCCAATGCAACTAAACACAAGGGGGCTCAATACGGTGTGTAGATATACTACCTGTCGAGTCTTTTCTGCATATAGTAAGAGCATAGACCCAGTCTCCCTCAAGAGGCTAAACACGGAAAGCACGTGGAATACCCCACGTGTATTCTCCTCCTTTGGAAGGAGGGTAAGAAAGACCGATTGCCTTGAGCAGTGGGGAAAAGTAAAGCAGATAAACAACCAAACAAAACCACCAACATCCAGCCATCACATCCATCCCATACCATCATCCTTGGTGTCCTCCCCGACACCCACATGCATAAGATGATGCATCTCGCCACCCTAGGCGTCATCCACTACCACAAGAACAAGTCCACAAGCCTACACATATCACAACATCCATCCAGGAACACATTCCAGCACAATCAGCAAGAAAACACAACATCACATCAATGGGCTCTTGACCCTTTAACAATCAACAGGGTATCTCAGAACCCTTTAAGAAATTCTCAAACAATTAGTTCTTTAATCCATATTGAATTAGCTGATTTGTTACTCATAGGTTCTAATTACGGGAGACCTAATCTGTAAGATATCACAATTAAACAACCATGCTTACTTCCCTGTCATGATTAACATCAAATTAGAACAACTACAACAATTTCATCAACCAGATTAATTTAAATGACTCTTTATCATTAGCTAATTAATTAACAATTGATTACGGCTTTAAGTTCATTATCAATTTACATCAAGAATGAAAAAATAATCAACGAAATCATAGATATCACCATATCTATAAAAAAATGAGGCAAATCGTTATCAAGGTACAAAGCTACAACATGCGGTCAACTAATTCTTTTAATCCGGTTTAAGTATTTAATTGGGTCAATTTCATTGTGATCCAAAGGGCTAAATCATGCTAATTCTACGATTGCATATATTCAATTTGATAAGCCACAAATCCTTTATCTAGAAGAGTTCTGGACGTCCTTTATCCACATAATGGGTCACAATCCTCCTTTCATGACAACTGCATCCAGTATAGGATGCCACGGTATGATAGTAACAACCAACCCCAAAAAAACCCTTAGAATCTTGGAATTTACACGGTATAATATGGAAGGGAGAAACAACAGAAGATGATCCCCAAAGGAACAACGATAAAACATACATTATTGGGAAGATTGACCGACACAGCTCTGTTGCATCCAAAATAGAGCGGAACCAATTAGAGGATTAGGGTTTGATTGTGGAACTCCTACGGGAATGATTGAAATGTTCTAGTGTCTCTTAGTCGTGAACAAAGAGGAAGAACAAGGGTTAATGATATCTAGTTCCTTTTTGATGATTTAACATGGTGACTGTTTAAGATACGGTTAATTCTCCATTAAAAAAGGATCGCATTAACCCACGCAGTTTGACCAAGTAAAAACATCCCAAGCTATAGGGATAATTAATATAGGATATATGTAAATTTAATTGGCTTAATAGTCCTTAATAAATAAGGCTTTAAATGTATTTTACATCAAGGAAAGTTCAAATGGGGAAAAACTATAGGAAGCGGGAAACAATATTCACATACAAAAAATTTGGCAAAGGCAAGTCTACCGATCTGGAAACACTGTACAAATCTACCGATCTGGAAACACTTTACAAGTCTACCGGTAGAAGTCCACCGATAGAACCTCACCGATAAAAACACTGTTCAATTCTACCGATAGAAGTCCACCGATAGAATCTCACCGATAGAAACATTGTTCAAGTCTACCGATAAAACCTCAACGATAAAAACAATGTTGATGTCTACCGATAGAAGTCCACCGATAGAACCTCACCGATAGAAGTCCACCGATAGAATCTCACTGATAGACACACTATTCAAGTATACCGATAGATGCTCACCGATAGAAACACTGTTCAAGTCACCGATAGAAGTCCACCGACTAAACCTCACCAATAGAAACGTTGTTCATGTCTATCGACAGAAGTACGCTGATAGAACCTCACCGATAGAAACACTAATCTAGTCTACCGATATAAGTACACCGATAGATCCTCACCGATAGAAACATTGTTTACCTACCGATACTATTCATAAAATTGGAAACCCTATTCACAGAACTGGAAATTTGGCAAAGTGTTGGGGATAAGTCACCTTGACCTCCCGGAACACCTCCAACACCACATTTTCACAAATTAATGGACCGGAGAGGTCCGTGCCATTAGAGTCACTCATGTTTTGAGCATGGTCACATGGATCGTGACTGTCCGACCCATTATTCAAATGATCAGCAGATAGTCAAGGGACCTTCCAGGAAGAGGCAGATGTTTGAACATGCAACTCCGCTGGAAGGAGGAGGACACGGTGGAGGAGCTGGACGTGCAGCTGGAGGAGATAGACGATTCGAGGTTATACAACCACCACCACTAGGAGGTCCACCCTAACCACAAGGAACATGTGGAAATGGGAGAGCCCAGCTCCTTGAAGCTGAGGCCTACGATCACGGAGATCTAAAGATGATTTGAGGTACGATCTGTGTCTACTCCACCTAAGCAGAAGTTTTTATAGACACAAGTTCCAGTCACTCTTTCATTTCCACTACCCTCGGTCGGAACTCGTAAATTCCAAAGGAGCAATTATATCAATCCAAATGGCTAGATACTCCTAGGGGAGATGACCCAGTGATTATGCACTAGTGTAAGGAGTGAGAGCTTACTCTAGAAGGTGAGAGCTTTAGTTGTTATCTTCTAGTAGTGGCATCAAGGCCTTACGACGTCATCGTGGGTATGGACTGGTTATCTACAGTCCATTCTAAGATTGATTGTATTAGGCGAAAAATGCGATGTGTCCACATGGATGGGACTAGGATTACCTTAACTAGCGAGAAGGGATCCCTTGCAGCAAATGATGAACGTACATGGAGGAGGGTGTAGCTGATCACTCACCAATTGTCTTGCCTTAACCTCGGAGCAGTTGATGTGGAGTGTCCGACTTATCCTATAGTGGTGGACCAGTACACAAATGTTTTCCCTGACGATGTTCCGGGACTGCATCCATATATAGGGGTGGACTTCTACATTGACATGTACCCTGAGACGTCACAGATTTCTACTCCAACATATCATTTGGATCCTGCTGAGCTATGTGGGATGAGGGAATAACTAGAGGACCTGTATGGGAAGGGATTCATCTGGCCCATTGTTTCTCCCAAGGCAACCCCGATTCTGTTAACCAAGAAGGCAGATGAGAGAATGAGGATTTGTGTCGACTACCATCACCTGAACCAGGTGACCATAAAGAATATGTAACCACACTCAAGGATTGATGACCTCTTTGACCAGCTGAGTGGAGAATAGTGATTCTCAAAGATAGACCTTAGACCAGGCTATCCCCAGCTCGGAGTTCGAGAAATAGATATGAATAAGACGACCATCAGGTTTCGGTGTGGCCACTAAGAGTTCATGGTTATTCCCTTCGGTTTAACCAATACTCTATTAGTGTTCATGAATCTTATGAGAAGGATCCTCTCGCCAAAACATGATCTCTATGTCGTAGTCTTTATCAACGACATTCTAATCTACCCGACTACTTAGGAGGAGTATGCCTACCATTTGTAGGTAGTACTGGACAAAATCCGAGAGCAATATCTTTATGGTAATCTCCCGATGTGCCTGTTTTGGATTCGAGAGTTTCACTTCTTGGGACACATCATCTCAGAGGATGGAGTTGCAGTGGATCCAATGAAGATTGAGATGATACGTGCTTGGAAGCCACATGGAAGTGTGACAGAGGTACGATGTTTCATGGGTTTTGGGTGGATATTACCAAATGTTCATTCAAGACTTCTCCAGTGTTACAGCACCACTATCAGCCTTAACGACGAAGGGGAAACCCATCGTGTGGTCAGAGAGATGCCATCAGATATTTCATGAGCTCAACCAGAGGCTGACTAGTGCCCCCATATCGAGGCTTCTAGAGGATGATGTAGGGTACAGAGTCTACTACGACACATCACAGACCAAAAATGGGTGTGTCCTGATGCAGGAGGGAGCAGTTATTTCTTATGGTTCTTAGAAACTGGGATAATATGATAAGAACTACACTACCCATGACTTGTAGTTAGTGGTAGTGGTCTTCTCTTTGATGACGCTTCATCACTATCTGATGGGCGAGCATTTTACCATGTACTCTAATAACTAGAGTCTCAGGTATATATTTTCTTAGAAGGACCGGAACCTAATACAACGATGTCGGCTTTAGTTCCTCCAGGACTATGACTTCGAGATATTCTATACTCCTGGGAATGAGAATATTGTTTCAACTGCGTTCATTCGGAGGACTGGTATACAATTTTTAGGAGAGTCGACAGACAGCAGGCTACTTTACAGATATCATTTGTGTATAGTGTTGGAGCATCATTCCTATAGTCTCTTAAAGTAACTCCTCCTCCTCTTTAGTGAAGCATGGAGGAGCAGCATGGGGATACTGACTACGAGACACGCCGTGCTCAGATATCCATAGGGCAGGCACCAAATGGATTTTCTGAAGGTGGAAAGCACAACATCCTCTTTAGTGGACATACCTTCGTACTAGTAGCACTTCAAGAGGAATTGTTGAGGGAGTTCCACATATCCCCTCTTGCGGTACATCCATGTCTGGTGAAGATGTATTAAGAACTTCGATGAAAGCACTGGTGGCCATGTATGAAGAAGGTAGTAGTGGATTTTCTCTCTTGATCCCTCACTTTTCCGCATGTGAAGGTGGAGCACCGGGTACCAACATGCTTGGTATAGACTTTAGAGGTCCCAGAGTATAAGTGGGATGGGATATCCATTGACCATGTGACAGGTATTCCACGTACATCCAGGGGTCATGATTCTATTTGGGTGATCGTCGACCGAGTCACCAGGTCAGACCACATCCTACTGATCAGAGAGTAGGGTTCAATAGAGATCATTGGATGCATTTATGAGCATGAGATTGTGAATTTACATGGAGTACATTCTTTTATTGTCTCCGAACATGACATATTGTTTACATCCCGTCAATGTAAGGGGTTGTAGGAGACTTTTGTGACACGACTTCACATGAGCACAATCTTCCATCCTTAGATAGATGTGCATACCTAGCGTACTATTCAAACCCTCGAGGACATGATTCATGCTTGTGTCCTCGACTTTAGTTGGAGTTGGAAGGATCACTTACCCTTGTTGGAGTTTACATATAACAAAATCTATCACACAATCATTGGTATGCCACCATTTTTGGTGTTGTACGGGTGACTTTGCATATTACCCTTGTGCTGGACTGACCCAGGGGAGTTAGCACTAGTGGGACCAGAGATGGTACGATCTACCACAGAGAAGGAGAAGATCATCTAGGAGCGAATGAAGACTGCACAGAGTAGACAAAAGTCGTATGATGATAGGAGACGGAGAATACTAGATTTCGAGGATGGAGACCACGTCTTTTTATGGCTCTCACCTCGACGAGTTCTACAAGGATTTGGCTGAGGTGGAATGTTATCTCCAAGATTCATCAGACCTTTCTAGGTCCGTAGCAGAGTTGGTGATGTGGCCTACTACTTAGCTCTTCCACCTTAGTTGCACCGGGTTCACGATTTCTTCCACGTATCTCAGCTGAGGAGATACGTGCATGACCATTCACACCACATCAAACATGGAGAGATGGATGTCGATGATGTGGTAACTTTTATGGAGCATGAAGTGGAGATTGAGGATCAATTGGAGGGGGTCCTATGTGGATGATCGATACCTCTGGTGCGCATACGCTGGCAGCACATGAACCACCAGGAGAGCACATGGGATCATGAGTCTCAAATGTGTGATCAGTACCCCCATTCTATCCCATAGTTCGAGTTGTAGATTACGAGGACGTAAATCCTTTTTGGGGGGAGGATTTCAAGACGCGTAAATTCATTGGAATTATTTCTTCATAAATACATGGGTTTTTTATGAGTCGGTGAATTCCTTTGGCGCTTGATTCTGAGGCCCGGTGTGCCCGGAATCAATTTCTGATGTTTTTTTTGGGTTTGTTCAGTAAATATACGGGTGGGTTTTTATATATTTTGAATCATTCTCGTAACTGGAATATGAGGTCAATGTTTAACTCATAGCACCAGTTTTCACTTAAGAAGTATTACCCATCGACAGTGGATGGTCGTGAATAAAAGTTAGTTTTTGTATTTTTATAAAAAAATAACAATATAATAATGTGTGCAAAACATTATTTTATTTCTGAGCCGCCATATGTGTGAGTGTTTGTTTGTTAAAACATCCACATGGTAGTTGGATGTGGGACCGACACACCGTAACCTCCCATGAGAGGTTATCGTGGTGGGGCCCACCTGAACATAACCTCTTGTGAGATGTTACGTCATGGGGACCACACGAGACTAGAACCCCCCAATTTAATGGGAGGGTGGAAAATATCCCAAATCCCATCATTAATGAGAGGGGAGTCCCTTTACCTCCTCTAACATTAATTGGTGCCACCTATCCCTTTTAATTAATTACACCAATGCATGTAATTTATTATGGGGAGCCTCTTAATTTATTCCTCCATTTTGAAATTGTTATGCCAATAAAATAATAGATAAATTATATTATTTTTTCTGTCACAATTATCATTTGGTTGGAGATTTAGAGGAGATCATGGGAGAAAAGATGTTCTCCCAATGATGAACGAACAACGCGAAGAACGCTTCCAACAACATTCTTCGACTTCGTCCCTTAGATAATACCGACATGGGGTCTCTTCCATGGCCGACGCAGATCGGGGTTGGAAGTGTGTGAAGAATGCGGTGAACAATGAACTTAATTGTCTTCATTCCACAACACCATCAACTGATGATGAACGTCGATCGACGAATCAAAGTTATGTGTTTTACCTTGTGTTTTACCCCTTTTCGTTCCTCATAATTGTTTGAAAAGAAATCATTTTGTGGTTGTAAATATTTGATGTTCATGTTTCCTATTTCGATGTACCAATTGATATCTCTTTAAATGCGGAGGATGAGGGACAACCTAAAATGGCCCAACATCCCTCGTTGATTCTGCTTTCTTGTGGCATTCTATGGCATGTTGATGAGGCGACGATGATGAAGGCAGAAATGATAAAGTCCATGCTACTTGCGGCCTCCGTGAATCGCACAGCCCCCGCGGCACACCGATGTGTCCGACCGACCACCAGCGGCTAGAGCGATTCTTGGACCGCCTAAGTGCGACCCCTTGGCACCCTACCGGGCGCACGGACCCCCTGCCCGTGGCCTCCCCGCAGCCTACCCAGCATGCGACCCGCCTTCCCACGACCCTCCGGTGCCCTGCCCGGTGCCCTCGCTCCCTACCCGACACCCTAATGGCGCCCCCGCTGCCTGGCTGGCCCCTGCCGCAGCCTGCTCGACACCCTCACGCGACGGCCTGCACGACCCCTGCCAGAGCCTACCCTGCGCCGCTATGACCTGCCCCGGTGCCCTAACGGATCCCCTATGGCATCCCCGTCCCATGTCGCACCCTTCTCGGTGCTCCCACGACCTACCCACGCTCTGTGCGGCCTGCCCCCTGGTCTTCTGACATGCCAGACCTCTCGGGCTAAGTCTCCCAGGCCGCGCCCCTCGCGGTGCTAGCCGAACCAGACCCGCCTTCGGGACAACATGCATACATGGAGACCTCCAGGCCGAACATTCCTTGTCTTCCGCATGGCTGGGCCCAGCTGGTCTGGGAAAAAATTTAGCGTGCTGACCAGCTCAACAGGATGGGTCAGACACAACGACTCTGACCGGGTCAACCTAGACCGGGTTGTCCTAGACAAGGGTGGACAGAGTCGGTCAAACCAAGTTAGACCAGACCTAGGCTGATTACTAAAACTTTACCTTCTTGGCCCATATCATTGGAACTGGAAGTTCGTTTGAAGAACCGTCAGTAGTGCGAGTATTCATGTAGCGAATCGTTCCCTTTGAAAATACCCCACTACAATTTGGGGTATTGTTGAAATATGGTCGGGATGGATCATACAAAAATCCAACCAGACCATTGAGACTAAAATTATTATAACTAAAAGAAAGGGCATCTGATTGACACGTCGTCTATTGCGTTGAGTCCCCTGATGTGGAGGACCTTTGAGATACTCCTACATGAGATTTCACAACAGTTAGAGTATCAACTATTTTCTTGTGGATCAGATATTCCAGGGAAGATTGGTCATTTGTGCAGGAATGTAGTAGCTAGCTTAGACATGACAACTGCTGAACGATTTAACTCGAAGTGATTTGAATAGCCCTGTGGGGAGCACCTCTATGTGAGCGCGGCAGACCCACGGTGGAGAGCACCTCTGTGTGAGAGCGACAGACCCACGGTACTCGACACATAGAGTACCATAGTTGGCTACTAGGGGAGTGCCTCTCTGTGAGCGCAGAAAACCCATGGTGGAGAATGCCTCTTTTTAAGTGCATCAGATCCAAGGTACTCGATAGGAGTAGTACCCCAACAGTCCATGTTAGTGGGAAGAACCTCTGTGTGATGCGGCAGGCCCAATGTACTCGATATAGGAGGAGTTATCCAGCAGTCGAATGTTTAGATTAATAAAAATAATTGTTTGAGCTGAGTCAATAAATTTTGTGTCTTCCCTAATATTGATATGGGTTACTAGATAACTTAGGTATATGTACAGGCATATACCTATGTAATAGGTATTTATTGATTTCATACTTTTTGGTTTATCCTTGTTGGATTTTTTGAGACCTTGAGGGTCTCGGGGTCCCTACCGATTATCGTTATTCTCACCCCTTTCATGGGCTATTCCCTCACCTCATTGTATTAGTTGTAGATGACAGATATCGCATACTGTGGAATAGAGTTGCAAAAATGGACGGTACCTTGAAGTGGACCACTCTGTGTGACAGTACATAGAGGAGACGAACAAATGTGTAGTGCGTAGGAGCCCATCTGTAACTACGCATCAAGTAGGAACCTCGTAGGACGACCTAGTAGCCGCTTTACGTTTCTTCAGTTGTACTTATACTTTCCTGTTGGGCTTGTATTTCCAGGCCCTTTTACATTCTTGAACATATTTTTTATACAGTTTCAGTTAGTTTTTTTCTACCAATTGTGCACTCTGATGTGTTTGTTTTCTTTTTTAAAGGAAATTCATTCCCAATTTAGGGATTTATGCATTTGGTGCTAGTCGCTAGCCCCTGGTCTATGGAAGGCATGCTTGAGGTAGTCACGATACGGCCCCCAAAGGACAGGTCGTGACACTCATCTATAAAAAATATAATATAATTTTATTATGATTAGAGTTTTATGTAGACTTACAAACAACATTATTGAATGGATAAATTACATAATGTTCAAGTATGCAGCAAAGTACTTCCTCACAGAATGATGATTTTTGACCCTCTCCTACCAACTCTTATGGTGTCCATTATTATGGATTATTATCTCCATGAATGTAGCCATTAACTTCTTATCTCCATATGTTATGTATATTATAAATACATATATACTAGATTATTATGATATTTATGACATGATTAATATTCTTGATAATAATAAATTTTGATTACATGGATAATTTATAACAGAACTTATTTCTTTTTATTCATGAACGAAATATAAAAAAACATCTTATTTGAACATAAAAATTTATGTAATATTTATTACATGGTAATAAGTGAAAAAAAAAGTAATAATAAACATGAAAAAAATTCTCACGAATGTAATAATTAAAATCCGTTCATTAATCAGGAACATAATGATTGGATGTGACGAGTCAGGCTCAATGTAAAGAAAATCATATCAATATCATTTCATTGAGGTTTAATTTTATCTTATAAACCACCATATTTTATAAGGTGTATAGTAAAACCCATTGTCTTTTAATTTCATTTATATGGAATTTTCTTCTATAAATAATTTTACTAAATAGAAAATATGAATGTTTTTATCATATTTGATGATAATGATTCCTCTATTGCCAGAACTGTTATTTTCTATGTCGCATCCTCTATAAGACATAATGTCATTAAAAGGAAAAGAAATCCATTATTCCCATTATGGGTGTTTTGGTATTTCAAAAAGTTTTCATTATGGATTTAAAATTTAATTATCAAGATATGGTTTCTTGTGATTAAAAATGAAATTTGATGAGTGTAATGTTGATAATTTCAATATTTAATGTGTTATGATTATATGACAGTAATTAGAAATTTTATTGGTTGTTTTGTGAAAAAAAAAACGATTGTTGGATTATTGGTAAACCATGGATGAGTGGTTCTATTATATACCACAGATGGGTTGTATCTTTATAAACTACAATGCATTAGGTATGGAAGTAGTTGTATGGGTATACAATTAATTTTTCTGTGTTGAATTTGACCTTATGGTTATTCCATATAACAATGTCTATATCCTATGATATCATTATAACTCATATGTTTCATTATATGGGATTTATGGTACTATTATTGATACAAAAGGAGCAATCAAAGAGCTTATTTTTTGTTAGGTATATTTACTTCTTAATGAAGGTTAATATTATTCTTTTATGATAAAGTATTAATTATTTACATGTTTTCTCAAGTCTAAATTGTGTATTTTATAACTAGAAAATATATTTTCATGTAATTGGGTGTTCATAAAGTCCAAAGATTATTTTTGTTGTTTATCACATTGAATGTTAATCCAATCAGTTATGGTCAATGATTGAAAATATCATAGTAAATGAAGAGATTGACACCATGGAATGGGATGAATTTAAGAATATCATTCTTAAGAAATGTTTTTCTTTGGATTTTTGAATTTGGATGGAAATAAAATTCAAGGAATTAAAAAAATATGAGGAATATTTTGAGGCTTGATATAATGAAAATTACTAATGTATTTCAAGTTAAATCTTATATTTTATTATAGATATTGATAGTGTGATAAATTTGTTTTACTCCGGATTGAAGCTGAAATACTAAAGGTTATTAGATTCTTCAAAGTTCAAAATATATGATAAACTAGTTTGATGTGATAATAAGTCAAAAAGTGATTTTTTGATGGGATTTTGATCTATGATAGATAAAAAAAGATGTCATATAGTTTATAGGAAATGAGAAATAATTAATCAATGACTCATGGAGGTATGAAAGCAAAATTTCCAACATGTGAAAAGTGTTCTAAAAATTCACATTGAGAAGGTCTCTCAATGTCCATTATATAAATACAATATGGTAATACTAGTCATATTTCTCATAAATTTAAAATGTTTTATGATGCATATAATGAAAACCAAGGGTATGATGTTTTAGTTCAAATGAGATATGGAATTATGTCAATGTGTGTCCAAAGTTGATTACCCAGGGAAAAACCAGCATGATAGAATGTCTAAGGGCACTGGAAAGTCATTATCTGCTACTACATTTGACGTGGGACCATCAAAAGAAGTGGTGGAATGTATGTTAAATGTTTTTCCAAAATATTCCAATAATCTATTTGACATAGGATAATCAAATTCTTTCTATTCAAAGAGTATTTCATGTATATTTAAAATTTAACCCCATGAATATAATATAGAAAAATTATTAAAAACATTGGGTTGAAGTATAAAATAATCCATGATTTATAGTAATCCTCATTTTATATTTAATGTATATTTTTAATTCGAATATTTTGGAACTTACCATAGTAGATTTTGATATAATTTTGTGTATGGATTAGCATTCAGTTTCTCATGATAAAATATATTCCAATGCCAACAATGTTTTTTTCAATGATCTAATAACTTTGATAAAATACCATGAAATTGATTTATTAATTAAATATTGATTTGAATATTATCTAATACATGGTATTGAAAAGAAATAAATGGTTTTTAGTGACCATATTATTAGTGAATGAATTCACATATTTTTATCCTGATGAGTTACATATTATTATTCCCAATCAGGATGTTGAATTTAGAATTTATTTAGTGCCTAATGAAAATCCTATTTCTATAACCCCATATCAAATATATGAAGTAGAATGGGTGGAATTAAGAAAATTGTTGCATGAGTTACTTGATAAAGGATTCATTAAACCTATAACTTCACTATGGGGAGCTCTAGTTTCAGTTGTTAAAAATAAAGTCATTTCTATGACATTATGTATTGATTCTAGTCCATGAATAACATAATTATTAAAAATAAGTACTCTTTTACATATAACGATGATTAGATTGATCAACATCATGGAGCTAGGTATTTTCAATATATTGATTTGAGGATCATGTACTATCATCTTATGGTGGAGGATGATGTCATTCTGAAGACATATTTTTGAATGAGAAATGGGCATTATGGTATTTTAGTTTTTCTTTTTGGGTTATCTAATTCACATAATATATTTATGAATCTCATTAATGTAATTGTTCATATGTTTGTAGATCAATTTGTGGTTTTGTTTATACCTGATATTTTGGTATATTCTATAGGTCAGGTGCTACATTAATGTTACTTAATTAATGTTTTTAAAACCCTAAAGTAAAAGAAACTATATCAAATATTTTGTAAGTGTGAATTTTGGTTGAAAAAATAAAAAAACTTCTATAGGTCAAATTGCTTATCTAGATGGAATTACTATTTACCCAACTAAAAAACATTATTTAAGAGTGTCCAAGACGTACCAATATCATAGAGAATCAATGTTTTCACTGATTATCTTGTTATTATTGAAGGTTTGATGAAAACATTTATCAGTTATCCACCACTCTATATAAGATAACGCATAAGGGAGATAAGTAAATTTGGAAAAAGAAATGTGATTATTGTTTTCAAGATCTATGATAAAATATTTGTAGATTATATAGTTTTGGCTCTGCCTTACACGAATGGTGAATATGTTATTTATAGTGATACATCATTGAATGGGCTTATTTGTGTCCTAATATAGAATGATTAGGTAATTTCTAGTTGTTCACATCATATGAAACCAGACGAGTTAAATTAACCTACACAATATTTGTATTTATCTACAATTTTTTTTTCATTAAAAATTATGGTGTATCTTTTGTATGGTGTAAAATGTTATATATATATTGATCACAAAAGTTTGAAGTATTTATTCACTAAAAATCAATTAAACCTGAGACAAATGGGGATGATGGAATTAATCAGATTTAATATTTCACCATTCATTTCCATCCTGGAATGTAAAATAAATTTTATGGCACTTTGAGTTGAAAGAGTAATGATACATTAACAATACTACGTTTAAAACAAGATCCTCTGGTTATTTAAAAGATTAATTTTGTTATTGGAATTAGTTGGTGTAAAGAATTTTTCTATTTTTTCAGGTAGCAGTGAAATCATCTTTATCAGACAGAATTAAACATGAACAAAAAGAAGATAGTGAGTTGTTGAAATAGATATAATTTCTCCACATGTGTATGTTACATGAAATAAACATTGATAAAAACTGTGTTTTGAGGTTCAATAATATATTATGCATGCCTTATTATTCATAATTGAAAAATTAGTTTTTATGTGAAGATGATAGTTCTACATATTCAGTTTTACATTACATTACTAATATATAGATATATATTTGAGAATATTACTAGTGAGATGGAATGAAAAGAGATATTGTTGACTTTATACTGAGAAATTATACTTGTCTGTAGATTAATGCATAGAGGCAATTACTGAAAGGGATGTTGTAGCCTTTTCCAATGCAAGAGTGTAAATGGGAAAATGTGTACATGTATTTAATAGAGATATTACCAAATAAAACATGAGGTAATGATGCAATATTGGTTATTGTTGATCAATTGATGAAATCTGCTCATTTTCATCCTATTCGAGATACTTTGTCTCCAAATCAAATTTCTCGATTTTATATAAAAGAGTTTGTTAGGCTACATTGAGTTACCTTATATATTGAATCTAGCATTGCTACTAGGTTCACCTATATCTTTTGTAAAGGCCTTTATAAGTAATTGGTAACTGAATAATATATTATTACAACATTTCACCCTCAATCATATAGGCAGTTATAACGAACAATTTAGACCTTGAATGAAATGCTACGTGAATTTTTATTGTATTACTAGGGAATTTTTGATCAATATATTTCTTCATTTTAGTTTTTTATAATAATAGTTATCATTATATTTTATATATCGAACCATTAAATCATTAAATTGAAATTTGTGTGCAACTCCATCTATTTTGTATAAAGTAGGTTAAATGAAGTTGATTGGTCCAAAAATAGATAACGAGATGCCAAAAAAAGTTTAGTTAATTAAGAATCATATGAGTACAACTCATAGAAGGCATAAAAATTATGTGAATTACCAGAGGAATGATATTTCATTAGAGTTAGGGGATCATGAATTTTTCTAGGTTTCACAATAGAAAATTGTGATGTGTTTTGGTATAAAGGGAATGATAACATTGTGGTTCACTAGAGCCTATGAAATCATGGAGAATTTTATAACATTTTCCGACAAAGTATATATACATACAATTTTATCCAAGTTTCACAATGTTTTCTAATTTTTAATATTAATAAGGTATATTCCAGATCTATCTAATGTTTAGAGTCAAGAGGTGGTTCAGTTGTAAGAGAATATTTCATATGAAGAACAACGTGTAAATAATTCTTGGCCATAGAGAGAAATTGTGTGGAATACGGTGATTAATCATGAAATGTTATTTTTAGAAAACCATATGGTTAAATAGGTAATGTCAGAATATATAAACTCAATGAGGGAGAAATACCCCCACTTATTTGATTTGTAAATAAAATTGTGATGGAGAAATTTCAAAACGGATGGAAGGATGTAACATCCAATGTATTTATAGAATTATAAATTTATAAATATAATAATATTTTTGAATATGATATTAATTTTATATTATTGGGGATACGTTTTTATAGGGTACTCAACAATCAACAATGGGTTTCTCTAAAATCATACATTTCACACAACATTTATTTATACCAATAGATAATACACTCATATTTTTATTATATTAAATAATAGTTAACTGATAGTTTTTGTACTAGTGGGAAAGAATAAAATAGAATAAAATATGATTAATCTTGTTTTTTAAAATGTTTTTACATTTATCTAATAAATTTTGGTGGCTTAAAATGTTAACGAATCCAATTTAAATGCTAAAATACAATAATATTTTTAAAATAATGTTTTACTGCCTATTGTTGTCGAACCATTTTTTAAATCTATATTTTTATTCTTTTATTATCGATATTACAAAAATATTTTAATATTTGAAATAATATCATCATACTTTTTTTTTATAATTTGGTAATTTTCTATAAAAATTCATATGTTAATGAATACCAAAAAATAATGCATTTTAATGTGTAAATCAGTTAAATAAGGGTAATATGTAATATTATAATTATATAAATAAACCATAACATGTGTCATAATATTATTGGATGAGATATAGCTGAAAATTATAATCCATGGGTAGATTTTAGGACCACATAGATCCCCTTGGGTGTGATTATGACATATTGTAATAACTAATTTAATGTAATGGGAAATATAACATAAACATAATTATTTTAACTAATAAGATTTTTATAGGTCGGTTATATTAAATAAATCATCTTTCAAAAAATATTAACTACAAAGATAATAATATTTAATAGATCATTCCATTGTATTTAAAAATTTATACATTAAATTTTATTTTTTATTAATTACACAAAGATGACTTAGTGACTATGTTATTAATTAATAATTCAAATCAATAATACTATTAACATTAAAAGAAATGAAATTTGAACATTTTTATACCATATAATAATTTTTTGATGACTGTGACATGTTATATTTATGTAAATTTATTTTTTTCGGAAGAATCTAATTGTTACAAATTTTAAAAAATCAATTACACAATAGAGTAAAAATTGACATAAATTAGTTTTTTAAATAATAATGATTAATTTAATGATATAAGAGTAATACAAATATCAGATTCATTCAATTGAATTATATATTTTATAAATTTCATAAATTATCCCCATGAGGTTCGATTTTATTTTTATAGTATCTATATAATCCATATACTGTAAAAATACTAGAAGATATTGTAAGAGCTAATTTATTTAACTAAGGATAAATGCCAAAAGATAAGCTTATCTTTCTGACCTAAAAATTCATTAAAATATATTATTTGAGATAATATATTTTCATAATTAACTTATACAATAAATATATCAATTTCTAAACATTATAATTGGAAAATTAATTTTTAATAAAATTATATTTCATGGCATTACTAATGTGCCCCTACTCCCTCTAATAAAAGGGCACCACCTCAACCCACTTACCCACACCTCTCATGAACCGCGGCTCAACCAAAAATTGTACAAATAAGTGCCCAACATAAATCCTTTATTCTCATTTCCTTAATAATGGCATAAATCAAATCTATGAAGCCTTTTGGATCAAATCAAACGGAGTTACTCTATTTAGAGGTAACATCTTCTCTCAAGATCCTTTCATTTATTTTCATTCACCCTTAAGAAACCCAATATTTATTCCATTTTTTATAAAAACACATTAATTCTCAATATACATGGATGATTCTTTGATTAGGTTTAGTCTTACACTTACACACACATCTATCTAATATAAATAGAACATATTGTTTCTGTGTACAGTGATGTACTGCCTCACAAAATAGTGGTTTTTCAATTATATCCTCCCACCTATCAAAGTTTCTATAATAATGAAACTATACTTATATAGTATCTATATTTTATTTATATTTTCCATTAGATTATTTAATTTTTAATTATTATATACCTTTAAGATTTTCATGTTCTGTAAATAGGATAATTTTGTTTGATGAAGGGTGGACTACGACCCCCTCAAAGTGATTTGATTTATTTCAGATACAAATGAAACGTATAAAAGAAGGTTTTATAAAATATATGATACAAAATATAAATTAATATAAAAATTATATTATAATAAATATTTACACCATTTTATATTTATCCTTTTATTATGATAATGAAATGAATGTATTGTTCATGCGTATGTACAACATACCGTATCCATGAAAGATGAATTTAATTTATTATCTCCAAATAATATTGATATTATAATTTCAATTATATTGGATATATATGATATTTAAATCATGAATAATATTATGGGGATGATTTAATTTTGAATTCAAGTACATTTTACATCCAAATAAGGTCATTTTCGTCTCATGTAACGAATATCGACATAACATCTGATATAAACATAAATAATTGTATAATATTTATAAAATGGTAATAGGATATATAAAAGTAATAAGAATCTTTAAATAGTTTATAAATAAATTATAAATTTTCTTAAGTTTATAATTCATGAACATAATGACTGTACGTGATGAGTTTGTCTCAATATTAGGGAATCCATATCAATCTACAATCATTAAGGCATATTTTGATTTTATAAACTGCCTTATTTTATATGGAATATAATAAACCCCTTTGAAATGTAATTTATTTCCAACAAAATATTTTCTTTTATAAGCTATTTTAAAAACAGAACAAAAGGAATGTTATTAATGTATGCTGTATCAATGAATCCTATGCTTCCATAACCGTTATTGGTTATTTGGATTCATCTATATTATTTAATGTTTTAAAAGGTTAATTAAATATATGTTTCTTATTTTAGGTGTTCTGGTATTGAAAATAGTTTTGAAATTGAATTTAATATTTCAATATCTTGAAATTATTTCTCTTGATTGTAAAAGAAATTTTATTTGTGAAATTTTGAAAATTGAAATATATTACATGTTGTGTTTATATATTTGTACATGGAAATTTGATGGTTAGTTAAGTGATAAACCAAAGATTTTTGGTTACCAGATAAACTAATTAGAGGAGGTTCTATGATAAACCATGTATGAATGGCTACATTATAATCTCTAATGAATTTGGTATGGATATAAGTCATATGTATATTATATTTAGTGATATGTGTTGATGTTTACTGTATCATTATTCCTTTTAAGTTTGTTTATGTCCAATGATACATTTGAATGTCATATGTTTCATTCTAGTGTCTTTAGGGTATTTTTTGGGCTTCATAAAGGGTATTCAAATAGATAATATCAAATGAATTATATTTGATATTTAATAATTGTAAATGTATTAATATATGGTAATGTATTGCAGGTTTACATGTTTTCATAAGGCTAAGAGTTTTTTTTCTTTGTATTTCCTTTACAGAGCTTATTATTCTAAACCAATGTTTTGAATGTTTATTAGTGGAATAACGAATAATAAAGTGATAGATGGGATAAAGGAAAATTCAATCTATTTAAACATTAAATGAACAATGCTTATTTTAAATTTTTTTGTTTTTTGATATAATTGGATAGTGTGTAGAAATTTCTACTTCTAAGATTTAATGTGTTATGTATGAGTTATGACCTATTTAGCTAAATTTATAAAACTAAAATGATCATCATAGTGAATTATTTTAAAATCGTTGAATTATAATAAGATTATGTTATGTTTAGTTTTAGGTCCTTATATATTTAATTCATACATTGCCCTTTATTTTATTTAATAATGAATGTAGTAAACCCATTAATAGGTTGACCTGCTGTTCGATTGATCTTGTGGGAGGGTTTTCTTTTAGGTTTGATTTGGGGGATTGTTTAAATTTTGATTTTGTTTCATTATCATTGTAATGGAATTAATCAAGGTCATAATGTACAATGGTCACAGATCATTACTGAAGTTGTTTCTATGAGATTCCTTCAACCTTTATTCTTGTTTGTTCTTCTTTCTTCACATGGAAAGAATGTATGATCATTTAACTATTGAATCACAGCAAAATGATCTTAAATCGTATATCCGGCATCATGAAAACCTAGTGTAGGTGTGATAGAGATGGAGACTGATGGATCTTAGTATTCCAGGAAATACAATTCTTCAAGCATTCATCATGTGGATGATCTTAATTGTATTCCCTTATGGATTATATGGCAGATACATGCCAAATCGGTGATGGCATAACCAGGGGATGTCAGATATAGGGTTTCCCGATAAGGAACGATTAGAATTGGCATCTAGAGTGACAAGGAAGATGGACTATGTTTGAAGAAGGTATTCTAGAAAATTCTGATGACCACGATGTTTATCCCATGATACATAGTGTGTTGGACCCACCAAGTGGTGGCTATAGGTTTTGGATGATGTGATGTGACTCACCAAATGTGACACCTATCACACGGTGTGTGGGACCTTCCACCGAACTCGATGTCTATCTCATAGGATACACATGCATAGGGTGCAGTACACAACATGAATACATGGCCTATTCCACACCACACGACTTTACTAAGCCAGTTATGTAGGTAACCTCGTGTACTGGTACACATGTAAGAAGACATGGTTTAACACCATGTAAATTCTCATAGACAATGAAAAATGGTGGACCTATTATGGAGGGATATGGTGTGTGACCCTTCAACACAACAAGTAATAATCTTCTACATGACATGTTATTCTTACTCAGGAAATTTACACTAACCATACGTATGGTCAAGGGACATGGTGAGTGTCCCTTCTAAATGATGTGTGAAATTTTTTACATGGAATGATCTCTTAGTCCATTGTATATTGGACATGTTTCATTGGGGTTGGTTCCCTTTCATTTGTCCCCTAATAGTAAGTTGGAATTGTTTCATATCCACAAGAGTATACCACATAAAAAATTATTGATATAGGCGGGATTCCCCCCCTCCAAGTGGCCTAAATCTAGATCCTTTATTCATTCATGTTCCTAATGTAGAGTCAGGTTATCAATGTGTCCAATCCGTCCAGATATCGGTACTCTACTAATTAGGTGAATCCAGTTGTAATGTGGTATAGGACATGGACATATAATTGTTCCTCATTGATGTATCATGATATTTCCCACTAGAGGAGTTGGTTATCCCAAATAGAGTGTATAATATTATCTCTTCAGACATATCAATGCATCTTTCTCTCACAGTGGTTCGTAATGAATAGTGCATCTCAGACGAACACCATATGTGTTATCAGAATCTGTTGTGAGTTATCCCAGATGAGTTCTTCATTGAATCGTTAAACTAAATCCCTAGTATTGATATGTAATCATTATGTCGTACCTCGTGATGAAGGGTTCAGTTATTTTGTATATCTGAATATGTTATTATTATAGGTATTAAAGACATATATGGTGTAGAGTTGTTTCTACCTATACTTTGAGTATTTATTTGTGTTTTTAGGGAGTGCTACTAAGTATTTATATACTCACCCCTAAAATAGATTTTCCCGCACGTGTCAATTCATGTCTAAACAAGAGACCATTTGATAATGTCCGGGGTGGATCAGGACCAGACAATGCTTCTTTAGTTTCATATAGCTTGTTGGGTCCATAATTTTTTGAATAGAAATCCCAGTACCTATCATGTTAACAATTTTTACATTGTATTTTTCATACCATGTAATTTTGTTGGTTTTTATTCATGTAAAATTTAATTTTCATTACATTACATTTAATTTTATTATGTTTTTTGTGTTTAGTAGTATGCTTGCATTTTGTTTCGTAGTGGATTTTAAATTTCAGTATTTTTAGGCTTGGAGATGTGTGTGTGTGTGTGTGTGTAGTTATATAGAAAATGCCTCCAATGTTATTAACATGCCTACTTGGTGAAATTGACCAGGTAATGTACGAGTAGAGGATGTATTTGGGATTTGTGGTAAGGTTCCCACTGGGATAGTTCGTGGAATTACCAATGAAGAGAAAATATTATTCAATGAGCATCTTTATTTTACATATTTATCATCCCCATTAAATTTTAATTTTACCATATTGATAAAATATAATTAAAATCATAAATATAGTTGTATTTACTTATAATAAGTCCACAAACCGATACAATGAATAATTTCACAAACTGGATTACTACATAGTCATTCATATGTATGTGTGACTACCAACACGCAAACTGTTATTATTAATATTTTCTTTTCCACCACTCAGGGGTAGGTTAGATTATGGATATAAATTATATATAGTTTATTTATTAAATTGGGAGAAAAATTGATTCAGCATATCATATATATTTTTTTATCCATACATATGAGATATGATATTGTTTCTTCTCTATACAACAGAATATTGAAGATATCATATTTTTCCTTTACTAACGGTACAAATGGATGATGATAAAGATCATTATAGTTATTTTATGTGATATAAATGAGAAATATGAAATATTCATGAAATAATTATAATTCAATAATGATAATATATAAAAACATCTCACATTAATTTTCACTCAAGTAAAATGGAAGACATCATACATGCTTACGTGGACGACAACTTTCATGAAGCGATGTGACACACTATTTATAACCACACCACATAGATATCTTGGTATATAATAAGGTTTATATGATATTATGACCATTAATGAATTATTATAAATTAATTTTCATCTTTTAATGATGATATTTTCAAAATGGAAACATCACACATGTAGACATAGGATATACCCTCTCCCTGATTGTAACATAATCCATTTTTTCATCTACATATTTATTTTTTGGTTTTAAACATAAAATTGATGTAAAAATATTAGAATTATGTAGGTAGTATTATTTTGGATATTATATAAATATATATTATGGTTATGTACCAGACCATTCATGATGACACATATATGGGTATTCAATGAAATTAACACCCAAAACCCAAAATACTAATAGTTCATTAATGGATAGGTGGTAAGATATTATTAAACGATAATATATGTTATTAAAAATATTAATATTTTATTTGGAAAAAGTCGTTATCAAATTTAAAACCAATATACTCTATAATAATTCATGTTTATATAAAAGGAGTTATAATGTATGGTATTTCAACTCAATTTCATTTTGCTAAACAAATTATAATGTTATGCACAAAGTCACATTTATATGGTGTATATATTTCCTCCTTGTCATGTAATAACTCTCATAATTCTATATTTATGTTACATTATGTTTTAATTTGAATTACTATATCTAATTGGATTTGAATTAAATGTTACCATGTTGTTAGGGATCTCTTAACTCAATTTCAAATCAATTGTTAAAACATCAAAATAATTTATTATGAAATTACATGATTATGGGTATAATGAAATTATATTAGCTGATGATATATTTAAAAAAAATTATGTCTATCAATTGTTGAGGCATGTAATATATTTGACCATTAATTCTCAGTTTATTGTTATGATCATTTCAAGGGATTACTTCACTATCTCATTCTAATCCTGATTAATTATTCATGAAATTGAATTAAATAAAAATAATTTTGAATTTTTTAATACGCCTTCCCATTTAATTATCCTATATTCATTAATTATATTTTTCAAGTTATAGTACTATTTATCATTTCATTGTTACCTGAAATTATTAAGAAAATATTTCAATAAAAATTCATATCATTTCTCTTTTCAATTTGTAACATTTATTCATCCAAAACTATGTTTTGTAATAATATTTTCATAAATGATGCTAAAATTATAAAAATTATTTATTAAATAAATTTTTACTCATTTATATAATTTAAACAATCAAATGAATCTTTATGATGTATTCAAAAATAATTAATGAACTGAACCATGTTATATGGTCCCCTTACACCTAATTCAACACTAACCTAGCATGTGGGGCATTTATTATCACCAAAGGACTGATCATAGAAGCATACATAAAACAAGATAAATTCTATAATTGTGAATCCACAAAAACATTGTAAAAAAATACCATACATATTTCTCAAACCCAAACTCCATATTGATAATTATATCAGATGTCAAACAAGTATATAGACACAATGTGAAACCGAATAACGTACCATAAAGAGAAATATCACAACTCAAGTCACATTGGACACACTAATCCAAGGAATGTGATCAATAAAAACCTACTACATGAGGCTATTTCACTTTTCCCATACTATTTAGAAGGAAATATATAAGCACCCAATGGAATATGTAGGTTGTGGGAAAATCCAGGTAGTGTCTTGACATGGATTCCTTAATATTATTCCATAATAAATTTTAAATATAATATGTATGTTTATATGTTTTCATATTAAAAAAACAAGATATTAATTTCAATAAAATAAAATATTTCAAAATATTGTCTTAATAAATTGTCTATATAAAATAGTTTATATAAATTCACATTGAATATTTAATTAATTTTGTTAATAAATGTAATATTTATATGAAAACCATCAAAAAAGGAAAAAATGTAATATTCCATGAGGTATGATAGTTCCATGATAAGAATTAATCCCACACTTGTACAGGAGATCACTAAAATCTGTGTACACACATCCGTCAGACATTAGTAGAATATGACCCCTAATTATCCAATCAAGGTTATGATCTATTTAACTATGTTTTCATTGAGTTTAAGTATTCAATATATTATTAATTAAAATATATCAACAACTACACATTCCATCACATTCACAAAAAATAATCAATAATTGAACATTTATCTCAATGCTATTAAAAATACCTTTATCCCATTTTTTATTTAGATTTTAAAATTTCAAATTTAAAACTAAAATGTTTTTTTATTTATAAATTTTATAAAATAGAAGAAACCAATGTTTTATAAAAAAATTTATTCATTTTTCTCAACTACAAATATAAAAACAATTAAAAATGCAATCTCTTAATTTCAATAAATTTTTACAATAACACCCACAATTCATTATAATTGGGGGGGGGGGTCCTTAAACTTCATAACAAAGAAAACAAGAATTTAAATTTTATGTTAATTGAGTTTTAAATAATACAATTAAAATACATGTAATTTTAATAAGGAAATTTATGGCTTAATCCATTAGGGATATCATGAAAACCCACATATTAAAACAAAAATTTTAAGTCCCACAACTCCCTCAATGGGTAGCTCCAATGATTAACGTTTCCAATATATATATGAGAACGAAAACTAGATTCATGATCGAAAAAATGGAGATTAGATCATAAAAAATCATTGTGATTAAGAAACCTTAAGAATGATAGTGAAATAGATCTTGAGAAAATGAATGGGTAAACAATTGTAACCATCAAAGTTTTAAATGATGTTTACATAGCATCGATCAACCATGAAGCGAGTTTGGAGGAAAAAAAATTGGATCATGGTAGTTTCAAACTAGTATGAAATCATTTAATACCAATTTTGGGTTGAGAGGCCGTCTAAATTGGTGTTCTTGAATTTTATTCATATATTTTCTGAATAAAATAAATATGAAATCATTGTTTCCTAGAGACTCCCACACAGTTTATAAAAATGTGAACCCTAAATTGTTACAAATATAATGGGGATATTTATTTATAATATTCGGTTTTTGGGTTAGTCAGGCCACGAACAAACCCTAAAACCCCTGAAGACTTTTTTTATGATATCAATTCTAGTGTTCATGGATTGGGAAACAAGTGCACCAGCCATGGAAATACCAAGATCCATAAAAAATATTCAAAGTCTCATAGGAATCACGAGATAGTGATCCTTAACAAAATAATGATAAAAAGAGGGGCCAAGGCGTACCTAAAAAGAATAAAATTATATTAAGTCATTACCATGAAAGAAACAATTTTTCTCCATAAATAATATATAGAATCATCTATATCAAAAAGATGAGTGTATAGATATTTCCTTAATTCCTATATCTCCTTTGTTTCATCAGTATTAGAACAATGATCCCATTATACAAAAAAAAATACATCCCAAGATGTATACTGGTTTTAAAATTTACTATACTGAATGGATGCTATGTCCTGAAAAAATCAGGATAAACATCAGGTCACCATATATCATACTTTTAAATTAATAAGAAATTTATTTTGGTAGATGGTATACACCGAACACATTATGTAATAGGATCATCTATAAAATATGTTCAAAATGGTAATACTGATTCCCAATATGATCAATAACCTTAAACAATCCCACCGAATGAGGAGCAGTCATCGATTTCCTCAAATTTCATCAATCAACCAAATGTGGGGAAAATTTTAAGAATTATGTATCACCCACATGAAACTAAATTTGATTACAATGATGACCATCATAATACTAATATCAGATATTTGATCTCAATATTCAATGATGAATCAACTGAATAATTTTTGACATATCATGAACCAAGTTCATTACAACAAAAAACATTCACTAATCCTTGTCCAATATAATTTATATTTGCAAGGACATCCATAAAATACCTCAAATGTAACAATATTAATTGTAAATAGTCTATATTATTAGAGTAATACTCAAATAGTCCTAAATAATCATCACAAAATCCACTAATGTAGGTAATGTATGAATGAACAATACCATCCCGAATCTGTATAGATATTTCTATGTAGAAATTTGATGGCTAATAGTGTATCTTACTAAAATGATCATGATATCCATTAAAAACTGATGGCCACTCCAAATGAGAGAACTAAAATAGGGATCCCTATTATAGACTAAATAACATTGAACTCTATGAAAATTTAATCTTTATATAACATATCAATTTCCTGTACCTCTCAAATTTGGTTGAATCATGAATGAGAATAAAGATATCAAATTTAGTCAGCTAATTGTTAACAACCCATGTCATAGTATTTATCCTCTATGAACACGGAAACCCTACAGAAATTTCTTAGATATATCATCCCACATCCAAGTCATCATTAGAAGTGTAAAATAAAAACGAAATTGCTTTGGTTCTTTTCTAGACCTGTTGGCGAGTGTAATTACAAGAGTCAATTTTAGTTATGCCTCGTCTCATACCAGGTCACCATAATCATCGACTCATGTCATAGAATATCTTTTTGGTTTCTATTATAACATCCCAATATGAATTATGAAAATCCACTATTACAAATAATTTGAACAAAAAATGATACTACAATGTGATTTGGATAGAATAAAAGACACTCCATGCAGAAAAACAACATAAGAGCTATCTCATTACCATAAGTAATTCTATAATCTTACAGAACATATCATCGAGCTTTAATTCATAAATAATCATATTCAAAAGAGGAGATTCCAATAGAACTATTTTCAAAATAACCACATCCCAATATTTCCAAACTCCAATATTTAACTTTGAAAAAGGATAAATCATGTTACACAATTTTGATTATTCATTCATGGACTAGGGAATAATATTCATAGTATAATACTATGAATCAACATATTATTTCCCTAGATTATATGTGATGTAAAATTAATAATATTAAAGTAAATCCACCCAATAACATTATAAGAGACTCAAATATATTCTATTGAATACGTAACTCAATCACCTATTGTTTGAAAACCTGGTAAACCATTTATTTAAATGTTATTTCCTCAAAATATTTTATTATTATGTCATATATGTAATTTCAAGGTCATGGGTTATGTTATTATTCTCATTTTATCAAATATTACGAGATAAATAGGAAATTACATGCTCATCCTAAAAAATGATAGATCCCAATACTAAACCTAATTCATTGCCAAAGACATCATTTCCTTTTGCAACATCTATTAAAGTCATGACCAAAGAAATAATCAGAATAAAGTTCTGCATAATAAATGAACGTTGAAACTTCTCATCACAAAAAAATTACTCTCTCCGTAATTTGGGATGTTATTAGGGAATAAAACAATGTGAAATATATTAAAAATAGTCTATAATATCCATCAATATCAATGAAACATTTTGTTGTTCTCCCATGTCATAATATATTTTAACTTATAAAAATAAACTTAAACACCATGTTCTCATAGCATGTGTCCCAAAATATTTACTTCGTGAATACATAAATATAATTTTGATTCTTGGCATAAAGATGGTTATTTATCAAATATTTAAAAACTACTTTCTCATGATTCACATGTTCCTTAGTGGACATATATTAAACAAGGACTTCATCTAGAAATACCACCATGAATGTATATATATACTTATAGAAGATCCTTCTATTAATTACATAATTACAATAGGTGAAATTTTTTCCAAAATGGCATGAAAAGGTACTCATGATAGCCATACATGGCACAAATGGTAGTTTAATGAATGTTAGATTCTTTTATTGCCATTAAATTATATGAAAATAAAAGGTTAAAAATCATAAACCACTTCTCCCTTTACTAATAATCAAATATTACATCAATCAATGGAAATTGATAATATTTATTTATTTTAACATGATTGTGTTCTAAATAATCAACATGAAGTAGATGTTACCCTTGTAGATTCTTATCAAATAGCATAGGAACTTTCAATGGTTATAAAATCATGCGTACAATTCCTTTCAAAAAAAAATTATCCAACCAAATTTTTAACTCTCATATTTCAGTTGGTTATATGTATAAAAAATAAATAGATACTGGTTCAGTAGCAAAAATTAAATATTTAGGGAACTATAGATCCCTTATCATTAGAAAACAAGATATGTTAGAATAAAAAATCTAGGGATAATCAATGAAAACTAGATGGTTGGCATCACTAAAATAGTCTCTCTCTCTCGATCAAAAGTAAATATATATATTGCTTTTCCCAAATAATGATATTAAAGTCTGTTATTAATTGACCTCAGGTCCCATTTTCAGTGAATGATATGACAAACCACATAAGGTGTGATAATGATGATCCAAATAATATTGAAATTAATCTATTCATTATTTGAAATGAGTTATTCAATCTCGAATATGAGATCCAGAGGATTCAAGTTGAGAAAGAGAAAATCCCAATAAATATTAATATATGGTAAAGAGATAACACAAGTATTACATGATATACCTGACAATATTTCCATTCTTAAGGGTGTAGATTTATAAACAGATAAGAAAATGCTCTATTATAAGATAAAATAGATTCACAACCTGAGTTGAAATGAACAAATGAGAGAAATAGGTATCATAAAACATAGTCACTAATGATTCATCTATAGTAACGGTAACTCTTGTTGTCACTGGTCTCTTATATTCTTCTTCTTAAGAATCATCAACTACTTATATAAGAATCATTGTGGATATTTATTCATGAAGCTTGTTTTTTCATGAATCATATGATTTCACCACATTTTTATTTTCCATTTATAATCTCATACCACTATGTAGAGAAATATATACATGATATATCTTCTATATGTGATGCGGGGGACCGTAGAAACCATATATTATGGGTTATTTAGTGAAAACCCATTTAAAATTCCATGAATTTCCACACTAGTATAAAATCAAAGGGAATATTTTAGAAAGTATGGGAGTTATAAATTAACTATACTATTGATAATCATAATGATACTCATAATACATTAACATTACCATGAAGGAACTCAAAAAACATCCACTATGAGAAAAAGGAACTCCTGGAATCCTTGATATAACATCAATGTCTATTTTAACCATCAAATCCATATCCCACACGTCCCCATAATATGACACCATCATCCAGAAAACTTGAAAAAAATATCAATAAGAATTCCCATCTCGAAACATAGATTTAAAATCTCATCATTTGATATAATATCAACTGTATACTACATAGAATTAGTAAATATATTTTCATACTCATTCATAGTGTTTTTTCTTTATAATATTTTAAAAACTCTAACTCCTTAGCAAAAACCATCAAATATTTGTACAACTAGTTGGTGAAAAGGAATTTAGAGTATTTACACTCTATGATCTCATTCAATTTCTATGAAATCATATTGTCACACTATCACCATCTAGGACCCTATATATTTAATGTAGCAAACATCACCTCGACTAAAATAGGTTCTTCCAATAACTTAGATAAAATTAAAATCCCCCCACTAAACCTCGTACTCTCAAGGATCATTTGAGTATTGCATCACTAGTAGATTTGGGAAAACGAACACCTTAGAATGATTTTGAGACTCATCCACGTTAGGTTCCAAATATGTATCCTGGATATTAATGGGTAAGGGATAAAATCCCAAAAAAAGGAATACATGTACAATATTCTCAACTACATTTAGGTCCACAGTTGATTTTCTCTCTATGGATTCTTTGAAACCCCCTCGTTGATGTGATTCATACATCTTATCGAAGGAATGATGTGACACATCATTAGAAGAAAACACAAAAGATGTCAAAACATTATACAGAAAAATGATTTAAAAATAAAAATAGGGAAATGAATTCCATCGGATAAGGGATCAAAATTTTTATTTCATATATCCAAATAAATATTAGGTAAATGACTAGAACTAATCATCATGATGCCTTTCCTAGACCACAAATGGTGACCTAAGAATCATTACAATAAAAGATGATTGGGAACTCACTCGTGACTACCTAATGAGACACTAAATATTTAATAAATGCATGCTAACATAAAGGAAGTATTCTTATCATAATAATTTATTACTAATATTACATGAACAATCCTAGGAACCCAAGTACACTGTCACCTGAGCAGGAATTGACATTGAATGAGGGAAACTTTTGATACACATGGTTCGGTGACTAGCACTTGGAAATACACATTATAATGGTTTGAACGGTTTTCTACACAATCTGTGATGAAAAAAATTCTAGTCGTAATGGTCCAATAAAAGCTAAATAAGGAGTACATTACCATAATAAAAAATTGTATATTTCTGCAAATTACAACCACATTTTACTAAAAACAAAATTATAACATCACAATTTTTTATGAAAAAATCCATCGAAGACCAAATATTCTGAAAACACGACATATAAGTGGTTATTCTCTCTTTATAAAACATGGTATAAATATATACATAAAAATTAAAAGTCAAATAAATGTTGTGAGAAAAAATACTTGTAGGGTTTCACCAATGATTCTATATTAAAATTACAATAAAATTTATCAAATAGTAATTTCAATTTTAAATACAACATGTATGCAAATAAAAATGAATATTCAATGAAAACATGTTTTTCACTTAAATTGATGGAATAATTTTAAAATAATGACATAATAAAATTTTATAATACAAAATTTATATAAATTCATATGTCATATGTATATCAATTTTATAAACAATGTGACATATATATATATATCAATATAGTCATATATGATTAATATGTTCATATTCTATGATTTAATATGATCCTTGGTTATGGGATCCTCACACACAGTAATAGGTGATAATAACAATATTATTACACATGACCCTCAATCACATGCCAATAATAACTCATCACTATCCTATTGAAGATCTGATCTAATGAACTATATTCTGTTAAATTTGAAATGTAAAAATATATTATTGTAAATATTAATCACTAAGTACCTAGGAAAGACTATGATAAAAAATCAATAACGGGTAATTTCTCTCAAAATATTTTAAAATACAATTAAAAAATTTCACATTTCTATTTTCCAATTTACCTTTATAATTTTTTTTAATAATTTAATTATAAAAATAACGAAATTTTTTATCAAATTAATTTAATCTTTTTTTGGTAAAATAAAAATTGAAATCAATTTCACAAAATAATTTCAATAATTTCTACAATATTCCACCATCATGTCATAGTTAATTGGAATTGGGGGGTCTTCCCCAATTACTATTCCAATGAAAATTGAAATCCCAGTTGAATGAAAATTGACTATTTTATATTAAAGTAGAATGAAACATACTATAAATCAAACAATTTAGGGTTTTATTAGTTGGAAGATTGTAAATGGATCTACCTACTGAAACAAAGAAATCAAGCCTCAAATTTCCCACAATGGGAAATTCTTATAAAAAATATTCTAAATAGATATATGAGAATGATTCGTAGATTAAAAAAATACAGAATGGGGATAAGTTCCTCTAGCTTCAAGTAAATCTATCCATACCAAATTTGAATATATGAATATATAATGGGAGAAGAATGGGGAAATAAGTCATAAAGATATATGATCAAAATATCATCACATCGCTTTGATCCTCATTATATTGGGATTGTTGAATAAAAAATGTGTTCATGGTAGCTCTAAAAATGCATGTAATCATTTAACCATGATTTAAGATCTATTGGTGATCGAAATTAAGGAATGATAATTTTAAATTATGTTTTCTGTAAAAAAATAAATCCTCCAGCATGGTTTCCTGGAGGTGGATGAATGGTTAATAAATCTATATTCCACTACAACTAGATGAATAGTTTATACAGGATGGGTTTATGGTATTTAATAATGTTATCCAATAATAAAAACACTATCTTTATTTATTTTTTACATTTTACATATCATCAATATTACATTCAATGAAATATATTTAAAACAAATTAATGTTTAAAAAGTTATTTTTAATGAAATGGACTGTCTAATGTTTTTTCAAAATGAAACGAATATTTTCCTTGATAAATAGTTAATTTGTTTTTGGAATTTCATTCCATTAGTGACAAAAAACCATTATTTGAAGTATAATGGGTATATTATATATTATTAAAATATTTATTATTCCTATGGATGGTTTATGATGAATTTAAATAATGAATGTTTAGAAATTCACTACATTGGTTCATTTATTGATGTGAAAATCATTCTATATAAATAAATAAATTTTTGTGACCATTTTTCATTAAATATATCCTAAATAACAATATATTATATAAATGATATTTTTAATTGTTAATCTATATATTATTTCTACATATGTTGTACTATATTGTATGTTATTTGATATGTGGTGAAATATTAATAAATTTGTATCTCTTACTTAATATGATTACGTTATATAAAGGAATATTGTTTATGATTAAATTTTTTTACTTGATATATGTTGAATATTTTTGACATGAATGAAAGTGGTTGGGGAACATTTATGGAAATCAAATTGATGCATTGGTAGTCTCATGAGAGGAAACTAATATGTATTCAACTATGTTGTTAATTGTATTCGCCATAGTGTTATAAATATCATCTTCAGAAAAGTATTGATAGAAAAGGTATCATGTTATTTGGAAATATGATAAAAATAATAAAGGGTTTCCTATAATTAGAATTCAATTTTTATTATCCAAGGTATTTTCTCTTGATATTATATACAAATTCATTTTATTCTGATTTTATTTCTTAACAAGATTTTATTCGTAGTTAATTATCATACATTATTTATAAAAATATTTCTTACATTTATAGTCATGTTATTTATACAGAATGTGTGATCTATTATTGTACATGTAATGATTATTATACTTATGGATTCATTATAGATTCCACAATACTTATCCCAACATGTGCATTCGTTCTTATCCTTATTTTGTATTCTTTTCAAAAAATAAATGAATTTTAATTTGAGAGATAAGTTATAATATTATAGATGGAATAATTTTATTCTATAAAAAAGTAATATAAAATGTGTATATAATGTAATGTAATACTGAATTATGTCTCAAATTTATAAGAGTACTATACTATTCACTCCATAGGTGTGTGATTTCATGAATATTATGATAAATTATAATGACCTCATCCCATCAATATAATGTTATGGGTAACTAAAGTTAGTAGTGTAGGATTTTTATATAATATTTGGGATCTAGATCTAGGAATCCTTATATTAGTTATCATATTCTTAGAGAATAATATTTCAATATATGTAGAAGATCATCCAAATGTTTTGGTACGTTAGAGATTATATGGTATTTCTGAAACAAATCATCATTGTATGGATACTAAAAGTTGGTGTGGTTCTAAAATAGATGTAACTAGGATTAATTACTTAATAAATTATGCATTTTTGTTAGCGAAATCACCACATTTTGCATGATAATGGTCCTTACTATGCACCTGGTTTTACATTCCATTGATATATTCTATTGATAATTAAATTTTTATTACTAACCACTATAAATGTATTATTTAAAAGAATGTCATAGGATAAACATATTTCTATGGGAGGGTGAATGTTGATGAAAATTTATGATGTATTTCTTTTTTCGATTTCTATAATTAATTTGTACAAGTTTTTTACTAATGAAACTTTGGATATAATAATCATGAAACATTTAATGATTTTATAAAATTATATATTCAAATATGACTTAATTGATGAAAGATATATTTATATCATCACTTGTTTATGATTTTATGATTTATCACAAGCTAACTGTTTTATGCTCAAATTTTAGGGTTTTTATGTGATTCTTCAATGATTGAAAATATTTTATAAGAAATTAATTGCATTAATATTTTTTTTAACAATAATTAGTGGAATTTTCCCATATTATTTTATAGAAAGTATTTGAAGGCATCAATATCATCTACTTGTAATATGATCATTAATTGCATTATATTATTAGTAAAATAATTTTTTAGACATTAAAAAAATAGGTTCTATAAGAATTAATTTTGAAAATGATATTAAATGATAAATTTAATTTCATTATTTGTGTTTTATTTTATTGTGATAGATATAGAAAAAATATAAATGTCATCATATAAAATTAAATAAAAATTGATTGGGGGAAAACCATTACATCCAGAAAGGTGTTGGGGCTGGAACTGATGACAAAAGTAAGATTATTTTTTATTGCCTACCACTATCCTATGTTATATCCTAGCTATCATGTTATGGATTTTAGATTAATTATTTGAATAATATATATTAATGATTAACCACAACTTCAATTTTATTATTTTAGGGAACTATGTGTAACATTGGATATCATATGAAAACCATTTTGGTTTTGGAAGTTATTTAGACAAAGAATGAAAAACATATCACTCTTTTATGGATCTTGTGATCCTTTAAAAGTTATTTTTAGATATTCAAGCATGAAAAATAAACTTATGGATATTTATTTCATAATTAAATGGATAAATTTAAAATTGCTTGAAGGAAAACATAATTTTGTAATTGTGATTATGAAATAAAAACAAAACATGTTAGTTAATTCATTATTTTATTATTAAATAAATTATTTACTCAACTATATCAAATTAATATTGAAATGAAATGTTATACTACTAAAATCAAATCTTATGATGAAGTTAGTATTTTAAATAATCATTAATTTATGATTTTAAGGACATTAACTTTCAATTTATCTTTAATTTTTTTAATTAAAGATATCAATCACTCTATATAATTTTTTTCACTTTTCTTCTAAGTCCATGATTTCATTTCCCACTAATGTTATCTTATATAGGAAATTAGTAATATGTTACTCTATATAAACCTTGAACACCCCTTTCTCTAATATTGAGAGGTTGTTTTGTTAACCCTTTTATTATGTGGATTATAAATCAATGTTTTTCTTATAATATTAATTCATGGACTACCAATAATAAGTTTAAATTACACGGAATCAATTTATTTTACTAAGAGATGATGTACCACACTAAAATTCAAAAAGAATATCATTGTATTATATAGATTTTAAGACACGCATCACCAGCCGTAGATGGAATAAAACACCCAAATACCAATTTTTTTTTAAATAAATTCAATCTATTCATGATATATCATTTCATACACCAATTACATTCTCTTACGATACACACAATAACAAGCTTCTATGAAAACATAAATTAAACAAGATACCATGTTTTATGTGATCCTTTATATAATATGAGTATTATTATTTAATTTGATATTTATAAACTAGATCATGGAATTGTGATATTTAATAGGTATAATAAAATTATCATTCCAAATTTATCTATTAGGAGTTAATAAAATAAAAATCATTTATAGCGAAATTTTTTATAAGCAGTAATATTTTTTAAAAGAAGTATTTAAAATAATTTTCAGAGATAAGTGAAATTTCGTTTTTTATCAATTATAGAATAGTTAATTTATAAAATATCCTTAATTTATGATATTAGATATAAAAATTAAAATAATATTACTTTTTTGAAATTTAATTAGAAGATATATTTTTATGAATTGTGAAGAAATAGTTAATTATAATTGAAAACTACATATTTTAAATTAGTTACTATGACATAGTATATTTTTAAATTATTATAAATTTACAACAATTCAATTTTATATAAGTAAATACATTTTATATTAGTGGAATATATTTTAATATTAAATTTTCATAGAATTAAATTACAAAAATTTGAACATTATCACTTTAATAAGTGTTTTTCCCATTACGTCTTTGGGATCAATATGAAATTAATTTCTGCCACATATATAAATAAAATTCAATCAATTTGATTTAGTATTTTAAATCAACCATGTTCTTAATATCTTATTGGGTAAAAAAATATTTTAAAGTATTATTGAAAATTATTATAATTAATTAGCATAATTATGGTCAAAATAGTGTTATGTGGATTACAAGTTTTTTTATTAAAAACTTATTACACATAAATGTTATTTTTATTTAAAAATTTATATTATATATATAATTAGTTTATATAAATTATATATTTTTATTATTTTAATTATAGTATTTATAGATAAATTACATAGGTAATTTATATGATACATGTTCTCTAGGTAAAAACTAAAAAGGTGAAATTTAGAAAATGTTCTAAATAAAAAAATAGTATAAAATTATATTTTTTTCATTTATTGAGTTTATCTTATAATAAATCATCCCTATCTTACATTATTTATTTATTTGTGAGGAATATGAGCATTGGGACACATCCCAAAGTGAATCTTATTTTGTATTTTCAAAATTCCACCCCTCAAGAATCATAAAATGTAAATAAATCCCTTTATAATGACTCATACATTACAAAAAATGATATTAATTAAAAATTACATAATATTCATTACAAAAATATAACAAATACCATATAAGACAATATGGTATAGGGCCATTAAAAATAGGAAACATAGAAAATGGGTACATAAGATATCTTCATTACCTCCAACATATTTCTGCATAACTAGACCCCCTTTTTTACATATCTTTCTTAATACCATTATTAATGACATGTGGAAAAGAAAAATATGAATGGGTGATATCAGATGCTCAGTAAGGGTAAAAATGTGTGATATAAATCCTATACTAATTTTAAAACATATGAATATAACAATTGAAAATCATATCGTGTATTTGAAGGATTGTGATATCATGCCATGAGATCAATAATAAAATTTAATAAGAATCAATGAATGTTATCAAAAAATTCTTAAAAGAATACATGAAATTTAGTTTCATACACATAACTATGTAAAATCATTTTATACTATTCAAGGATCATTTCAAAGACCATCATAAAGGGTAAATTCAATTACAGAATTGAGTTCACCTTTCATTCCTAACATATACTACTGAACCAATATCATTTATAATTCATGTCATGTGTATCTAATGAGATTTAAATTTTTACACAATGAATTGTAAAGAGAAATGGGTCCCAAAAATCTGATAATTAAATCATTCAAATGTGTTCCATATTAACATAAACTACTCATAATAAGACAATATATAAAATTGGTTTCGTTAAACAATATAATACAGTCCATTTAAAAAAAATGTATTTCATAAATAGAAAAAAATATAAAAATATGAACATTTGGTATATTATACATGAAACATAACCCTATCAAATATTTTGATTGGATATAGAATATAATTTTCATATAACACTAGAAATTAATTTCTGTGTGAAATATCCTTTCCTCTTCCAATACATATTCATTTTTCAAAATGCTAAGTGATTATAAATGAAAAAAAAATTATTTTAAAATTAAATTAAAATCATATAGTGTAATGTTCCTGGAAATAATTTTGTATGAGAATGTAAAAAAAATTGTATAAGATAAATAAATATTCTCCTCGTACATTAACTAGAAAAGTCAAAAAGTACATCATATTGAAAACAATAAAAGATTTCATTCGTACCATTTATTAATAATTATAAAATGGGATAAATTAAAATTAAAAATTATAGAATAATAGCATGAATATATTTTAGTACATAATTATGAATCATGGCCATGTATGATAAATATACCCTAGTAAAGACAAACGTATAAACAATTATAGATAATAATGAGATTGAAAAATTATAGATTATCAAAGGTATGATTCTCATTATATGTATATGAACATCTGTATAATGATTTAAATAATTAAATTTACTTATTTCATAATCATATTCAATTTTATGATAACATTAATGATCATATAATCATTTTTTTCAGTGCCATTATAACTTATCCACGGTGTTAACTTCATTATATTCTTATTATTGTTTGGTGTGATATGTTCATGTAACACTTATTTTGTTATAATTATATTATTTAAAAAAATTTATTAGTATAGTATATATAAAATTAATTAATTCCATTCATTTATAATATAACACTATAATGATGATTATATAGAATGAATCACATCTCATTGTGGATATAGTAGTTTGTACACATGCAATTACGACAATAACATTCCCATAATTATTGAATGGTATTGATGTTAAAGTTGTATAATATTTTTGAATCATTATAATTTTATGATCATCGTATATTCTTATTACTTCAATCATTGTCCACATTCTTCTAAAATGGTGGTGAAAATCATATTACACTATTGTGTGAAGATGGTAAGTCATACTAACGATCTTGTAGAGATATAGTTTTTTAAATGTTGGGTAGATGATGTAAAATGGTTGTTTCATAATCATAATAACATCATAATATATATGTTATACTATATTTATTAATTTATAATGAATCATCTAATGAATATGATTTAAAAAAATAAATAACATTGAAGGAACTTTAATACAAGATTTCCTCTTCGTCAAAGTGATTTAACTAAATCTCTTCTTAAAGAACATGAGTTTCAATTTGGAGATTTATAAAACCTCTATAATGTATTTAGGAAACATTAATAATTAAATGGGTATGGGATGGGCTATCATGATTCTTCAATGAATATTGAGTACGTTAGGTAAGAGGTTCCATTTATAATTGAGGTGAGGGGATCCTTTGGGATCTCAAAAAATATTAATGTATAACAAAATAAAACCCCATAAAAATATAATAAATGTCCTAATTTATAATATAATATTTGATATGGTTTTAATCTCATCAACCAATAAAATTTATAAAATTTTTTATATCAATTTAAACATTATCATTTTAATTAATACTATGTTATTATACTTAATTTGTAATTATTGTAAATAATATTTCAATATTTAAAGAGTGAAATGTTTAATTATTTGATGTAAACTAGACCATAAATAGATAACATTTTACATTTAAAACATATATTAATAATTATATTAATTAAAATGTTCTATTATTTATAAATAGTTTAATAAATATTTATTTCGATAAACAATCAATAGTGTTAATTTGGACACTATTTAACTCACAGATTTTATAAAATAATAATATAACAAGTTAAATTAGAACCAATTAAATTATTATATTTTTAAGTGGTCAAATATATCTATAAAAGTTTTTATACATTTAATTATCCTAAATTGTAATTATTTTAATGATTTTAATAATATTTATTTGATATTTTATATATTAAAATAATTTCTACAATAGTTTTGTGTAATAATTTAATATAATAATTTGTTGAATATAATTTAAAAGTAAACTAATATGACCAATATAAATCATATTCATATCAATATAATACATATAATCAAATATATATTCTATATAATTCATCATTAAAAATATTACACTAATATAAACATAAATGTGACATGTTTATCATCACTTTAAATAAAACAATTATGTTCCATAAGCTTTTTTATAATTGGCACAAATGTTCAATAACTCTACCCGTAGATGGTCATGGTTGTTATATACTCTAAAAATAACAATTTTTCAATTTTTTGGGGTTCTTAATTGTAATTTTCATTTTAATAATTATTATATAATTGATTTCTCATAAAATTAATATTATCTCCTTATTAAAGTATAATTATTTATGGTAATTATTTATTTACTATAAATTACAAAAAAAATATCAAGAAAAAGAAAAAAATAGCATAAAAATGAGTTTTTATGTTAAAATTTATTTTTTTTATAACCTTATTCGTAAAATTATATAGTTATTAATATTTCATAAAACATATTTATTTTTATAAAATAAAATAAATTAAATCTCCAAATATCATCCACGTGGCTTCTAAAGAACACCATTTCATCGCAAGGTGGATTTAGGTCAAAATAATAGTTTCCAATAATATCTTGATAAGTGTTAGAATGATTTTATAATTTTATGTTTAGACATAATTTACTGATATACCCTTTTACAATATTAATAAAATATTACCAATGTTATTATTCATAATTATAAAAATTAAATGTAATATATTTAAATAATTTGGACATACAAAATCATAATAATGTATCCATTTTTATAAATACAATTAACTGATGATGGGATAATTAATTTAATTTAATCTCATTGTCTAAATGAGAGATGTCGTTTTAAAAATAAAAACATTGGAAGGATTGAAAAGTTTGTACATCTGATTTTTTTAAAAATTAATGATAGTTAAGGAGATTATATTGAATGATATAAAATTATTATATTTATAAATTAAAATGATTCAATTTAATAATTTAATAATTTAAATTAATTTGATGAAAAAATTAATAATTAATTAAAATTTAGGGTATTTTTTCTAATCATAAAAACATGATTGTTATCCTAAAAATATCCCATATTAATCCAAAGTAATATTTTATATCTTTATTCCAAACAGTAATTTTTTTATATAAAATTTTTTAATATGTCAAAATTTTAATAAAAAAAATTTTTTCCATTAAAATACCAAAAATTACCCTTTCAGAAATATATGCTTTCATACATCAAATAGGGTTTATTCATACCCTATTTCAGAAATAACTGTTAGTTGAATATATTAAATTCTTTATTAAATATTGGTCAAATATATTTCATTAAATTCATTTGATGATTTTACATCTATAAAAAATATACAATTATATAATTGATTTTCTTAATTCACAATAAAATTTCATAAGATATTTATATTTATTCCTACTATCATGGTAACGAATTTATAATAATCATTTAATACTATGTGTGTATCACAATTCATTTAAACTCACCATTTTGTTCAATGAATTATATTGATGACTAATATTTATTTATAATAAATATTTCCTAAAATCATATTGGTGTTACATTCTAACACAATAAACTGCATTTTTTCCTAGAAATTCATTACATGGGAAAAAATATGAGAATACCTTTACCACATCACATCCCGAAAATTACATTTAGCATCCTCAAATTGGTGGTTCCACAAAGATACATTAACAAAAAGATTAATATTATTTTGTATAAAATTTTCACTATGGTCTAGAATCTCTATCAGTTGTTCTTCATAAGAACAATATTACTCTAATGCTATGAATTATGACTTCATTACATCATAAGGATAATGTTTCTACATTCTCATGAGTGATACATGAAATACATCATGAACATGAGAGATATTTAGTGGAAGCATCCATCAGTAAGCTACCTTCCCATAACGATCTATAATTTCAAAAGTACTTATAAACCTAGGTCTCAACTTTCCCTTATTTAAAAATATCATTACTCCCTTCCAAGGAGGTAGTCAAATTTAACTCCTTTTCACTCACATAAAACTCTTGGTCTTTTCACTAGTTGTGAGGCCAAATTGTTTTTGACATTAAGATGCTCAGATGTGTTGTTGAATAGATCTAACATTTTCTTCTATTTCATCAACAATGTCAAGTTATAATATCTTTCTTTACCAAATTTCATTCTAGTATGTTTGGGTTATATATTTCTTCCCATATAGATATTGTTAAAAGGATATCATAATATTGTATTAAAAGCTATTGTTCTATGAAAATTCATCTAATGGTAGTTTTTTATCCAAAGCAACATTGAAATGCAAAGAGAAATCACTCAACATGTCCTCTAGAGTTTTAATTATCCCCTTAGACTGGATACCTCTCTAAGGAAAATAAGTAGTGTAGAAATATAACACTATATAAATTTCCTTCTGATAACTTTTCTAGAACATTTAGGTAAACATCAGATCCTAATAAAATATAATTGAAATTGGTACTCAATTCTATCTTGCAACTCCCATTACTTATATCTTTACATTCTGATAAATAGATAAATATTCCCTAATAGAAATGAAGTGTGATGAATTCATAAGGAGACCAACTATAACCCATATAGAATTATTTCTTTATATGTTATGGGAAGTCTGGTTATTATAACCATAGTGATGTTTTCCCGTATTAATTTTGGAAAGGTTAATGGTTATAAAATCTCCTTAGACATCTGTATCTCAACCTTAACATATTGAAAAACCATGCACCAAGAGACATATTCACAAACAACTCTTTTGATTCCATCCCACAAAAAATACACATTCAAGTCCCAGTACATCTATGTGCTTTTAGGATGAATAGAGAATGATGAAATGTAATCCTCATCCAATAGAACCTAATTTTATTCTATTAAGTGGTGAATAAAAAATTTGATCCTAAACCATATGATTCAATCGCAACCATGATTTAATTTAGGAACATTTTTCAACATATTTTATAGCTCGAAATCATCCTTCAATGCATGTTTAATCCTCATGTGTATTGATTTTTTGACATTCATTTGAGTCATAAGCTATGGCTCTTTTCTTCATGGATATGCATGTATGGTTCTTTCGAAAAAAAGCATCATCCACCTTGTTCGCTTTTCCATGCTGGTATTATATTTATCAGTCTTAATCATTAATCAACTTCAACCATCTTCTTTGATTCATACTAAAATCTTTTTGGGTGGAAATATACTATAAACTTTTATTATTAGTATAAATATCACCCCTTTCACCATAAATATAATCCCTCTATATGTTTAGTGAAAAAAATACAATATCGTACTCCAAATCATGAGTTGGGTAATTTTACTCGTGGATTTTAAATTTTTGTGAGCCATAAGCTATCACCCTATCATTTTTCTTAAGATCATATCACAACCCCATTTTGGATGAATCAATGTTATTTAAAAATCATTCTCCTCAACATGGTAGTGAGAACAGAGGTGTTGTTGCTAACCTTCTTTTAACTCTTTGTCATTCTCTTCCAACTTCTTCATCCACATGAATATAACTCCTTTCAGAGTCCACTTGGTGAGTGGATTATAAAATCATCAAAAATATTTCATAAAACATGTATTATATCAAGGAATTCTAAGAAAAAATTAGAACCCAGTTATTGTGGTTTATATCAACAAACATTCAATAAATTATATTCTTTTTGGATCAATGTATATCCCCTATCTTGAGATTTTGTGACACAAAAATCATACATTTAAAATAATCAATTCGAACTTGGTAAATTTTCTTCAAATCTTCCAGTTTTCATCAAGTTCAGCACAATCCTCAAGTGATCATCATGATATTCATTTCTCTTAGAATAGATAGTAATATCATCAATAATGTCTTCCAAAAAAACCATTCTTTTTTGTAAATACTCTATTTATTAAATTTATAATGACAGTGGTAAAATTATTATGTACAAAATTCATTACTATAAATTCAATGTATCCATACATTATAAATATTGATGCATTTGGTATTCCATTTTCTTAACCCTAAATTAATGATATCCTAAACACAGATCAATATTTTTAAAGTATTGAGCTTTCTATAGTTGGTCAAATAATTCATAATGATATGGAAGATGATATTTTCTCTAGATTTTGATCTTCTTATGTTCTCAATAATCAGTGAAGTGACTCATTGTTTAATAATTCTAATTAGAAAAAAAATTAGTTTATCACCAAGTTGATGCACTACGGTATATGAATCCATTATCCTGATACTCTTGGAGTTTCTTTATAAATTATGGAAACTTAGATGCGTCTATTCTATAAAGTGTACTTTAAATAATAATTGCACTATGTTTGAGATCTATTAAAAACTCATCCTTATGATTTGGTGAGATCCCTGGTAATTATTCTATAAAAACATCAATAAACTATAATACATTGGGTGTAATATTAATTATGAGTTTTACCCAACAGTTTAAGATATATAACATTCATTTATAAGAACCAAGTCCCATAAGAAGGAATAAATTTTTTCTGAATGTTTATATTCAACCTTCCATCTATATATGATGATAGATTTATCTGAGATATGAAATGTGAGTTCTTTTCCTTGGTAATCTATATGACCACCATATAGAGAATGAAAATACATTCCACAAACCACATAAAACTCTACTAGAGGAATTATAATAATTTTTTTCATAAATCACATTCCCACAAAATATAAAGGAAGAAGAAGTATAATCTTTTTATGCGACCATTATGCCATTAAATGTTTTCATAGCTAATGTCCTCGAAAAAATTTCTTCATAGCTAGTGAATTACCTAGTGGATAAGGCCCTTTAGAGACATGGTTTAAATACACTAAAAATTTATCCATTTTACCTTCAAGTTGGATAATAATTCCTGAACCATACCTTGCATATCTTGAAATATTTATTTTGTAGGTACCAATGGATTCAGAATCCTTTTTCTTAAGCTCAGGGAACTCCTTCTCCATCTTTGTTTGAAGAATATGATGAAATTACTAATTGGAAAATAATTTCTTGAACCCATCACATTCCATAGATTAAATATCATCTATAATACATTTATTCATGATAAGGATCCACTATCGATATACCACACCTTCGAAACAATATTCTTCTATGTTGACATTATCATGTTCTGAACATTGGAGAAAAATAATATCATTTTAGTAGAACTAATCCATTTGTTTGACCACGAATGGGTTGGAAGACCAACTGAATGAATGTGGAAACCACCCCATGAAGGACTCAGCATAATTTTCCCACTTTTCGTAGATTTTATATAATATGTCATTTATAGTTTCATAATTATGGTTAAAAAAACTATAATATTTTCCATTATATCTCCCATAACATTTGTTTACTCAGGAAGGCAATCACTACATTGCTCATCAAATTCGACATTAATACGATTCTTCCAGGTTCCAACCACTAAAAAAAATGAACAGAATAGTGTTAAAAATAATAATCATAAATGAAAAACCACAAAATCACGAATAAATATTAAATTTTGGACACTTAATGAATTTTTATGGGGTATTCTTTAACATTTAAAAAACACTTAGATTTTAAACTATACATTTCCTTATTCTATGGGTTCTTACTATGGTTTTGTAATCCTAGTTTTTAATAGTTATCTATATCTTTCATATGATACCATCTATAACAACACATTATATATATACATTGATATTAAATTAAAATGGAATATTATTCATAAAAAATATAACAATTAAAACGCAAGACCATATAGTTATAGTGTTTTTAGAAACAATGAAACATAAACAACTGCTTCTTAAGGCATATTCATTATCTCCCACTTATTTCATCATAACAAGAACCCTTTTGAAATATCACACATTATAACCTTCTTCAGGACATCGGGAAAAGAAAACCATGAAAAGGCGAGATCAGATTCTCAGTAAGGGTAAATAAGTGAGTTATTAATCATATCATAATCATATAACATAATATCATAACATTTGATAAATGTATCCTACATATTAACTACCATGATATCATGTCATATGATAAATCCTAAATTTTCATAATGATAAATAAATGTAGTCCAAAAATTCATAGAATAAGTCTTTAATTCTTTTGGTATACACATAAGAATAGTAATTAATTTCTTATTAGTCAAGGCTCATTTCAAACACCATCATCGTAGAGAGAGTCATTTATAAAACGAGTTCACTCTTTCTGGAAAACATGTAAAACAAAATTGAGATAATTTCCAATTCCATCATTTTCTATCTCATGAAATATAAATCATTATTTTATTCATTATGAGGATATATAGGTCTATCTCAACTCAAAATTAAATAATTCATACATGTTCTGCAATGATAGAAATCATTATCATAACCCAAGGAATAAAATGTGTTTCTTTAAACACCATAACCTAATTTAGGTAAAATGAATTAATTTTATAAATAGAACACATTAACAATGTTATTAAAATAATGAAATTATAAATAAAACATAATATTATTAAATAATTCATTCTTAGATGGAATAAAATTATGATAAACCATTTGATATTAATTTTTAAAGAAAATATCATTTCATCATAAACAATTATTTCATTTTTCAAAATTCCACGAATTTGTAAATGTGAAAAATGTATTTGAAAATAATCATGAAATAACTTTGAGAAAGAATTAGAGAAATAAATAATTTGGACAACGAAAAAATATGTTGTCTTATAAGTGAAAAAAATTCTCCTCGTACATTTTCCAGAAAAGTAAAAAAGTAACTTGTACTGAAAATGAAAAGAGATTCCATTCAAAACAATTAATTTTACAATGGGTTAAAACAAATATAAATAAATATTGAATAATATAAATAATATTATGCAATATATAATTATGATAAATAGAGATTTAAGATATATAATACTCACTAAATACTTATGTAATAACAATATAAGATAATAATTATGTTGAAAAATTAACAATTAACTTTGGTTTGATTCTCATTGTTTATATCATAAACAGTTATATAATGATTGAATAGTATAATTTACTATTTTCATAATAATATTAATTTTTTCATATCTTATATGATCATTTTATCATCCATTTGTTAGTAGCAAAATTACACATCCATTGGGTGATAATTTAATTTTTTTCTAATAAAACCTTTTCTGATAAGTTCTTTTCCATCTTCATAGAATATAGTTTTATAATTTTTGGAATTATATTTTTATAATATATATCATTTTTATTAGTTCCATTAATTTAAATAATCATTCTATCATTAATATCTTGTATAAAGAATCATATCACAACGTGGAGATGGAATGTCATACATACGAACGAACGTAGATATCATTATCATAACTATTAAAATGTAATGAATTGGATAGTGTATAATTTTTCTGAATAAATAACATGTTATAATAATCATATATAGTTATTATTTCCATAATTATAACCATACAAGTATGATGGTTGTGAAAAAATGATTACACCTCATTGTGTAGAGTGTAATTCGTATATTTGAAAGCGTTGAAATTTATTTTTCCATATGATTGATATCAAATGGAATATGGTTGTCTCATACTAAAAATATCATCAATGTATATAATTGATATTTCATTATTACTTTACAATGAAACAATTCATGAAGAAGAATTATAAGAAATATAAAGTATAAAAGAACTGGTAAATGAGATTATATATTCTTCGACGTACTCCGTATAAATCTCTTATTATAAAACGATATATGATACTTGATTAAGACAAGAACCAATATAATGTAAATAAATAATTTTATAAAATTAATTTTTAGGAGACATATATTTTTTAGTGCTCAAATTGAAGTGAATAGGTGAGGGGGGAGGTTCACTTTTATAATTCAGGTGAAAGTCACTTTTGGGATCACCAAAAATATTAATTTATAATAAAATCAAACCTCATCCAAAAACATCCTAATATCCCAATATTCAATAGAAGAAGAACATTTCATGTAATATCATCAACCAATAACATTTAGTAATGTTTTTCTATCAATTAAATCTTTTCAAATTTAATTATCACATAGTTATTTTATTTAAATGTTTACTAAAGTAAGAACTAATTAAATTTTAAAAGGAATCAATATTTACTTATTTGATATAAATAAACCCATAAATAAATACATTAGAAAATTTTAGAACATATAATAGTTATTTAATTTTTTTAAAAATGTAATATGATTTTTATACAATTTAATAAAATATTATTTACATATACAACAGATTACGTCTACTTTGACACAATTAAATTCATTACATTACAAAAATATTTAGATAACAATTTAAATTTTTAAAAATTATTTTATTAAATTAATAGTTTTTTATGTTAATTTATATAATTTATTGGACTAATTAAATAGATAAAATTATATTTATTTTAATATTTCTAAAATTATTTATATGATATTTCTCTTAATAATATAATTACTACCACAATTTACTGAAATTGATTAATATGTAAATTTGTAAAACATGTTCTAATAAAACTCTATAAAATATATAAATAACATATATTTCATAATAATATTTATAATAGAATATATATTCTATATTATTCATCATTAAAAATGTTATACTAATTAAATCATGAATGTGACAAGTTTATCATCACATTAAAAAAACAATATATTTGTCGTAATCTCTTCAATAAGGATCTAAATTGTAAATAACTATAATTTTTGATGTTTATGGTCAAAATATTACTAATGAATAATATTGGATCATGTTTTTGGGTTTTTTTAATTGTTATTTTAAATTTGATAATAATTAATTTATTGATTTTTCAACAATTAAAAAAATTTCTACATCATTATACTATATTTCTTTATGATAATTATTTATTTACAAAAAATTTAAAATAATTATCATGTAAAATATAATAAATTACTCTTTAAAACAATTATTTATAATTTAATTTATCTTTGTTTTAAACTTATATTAAAATGATATAGTCATTAAATTTTGAATAAGACATATTTAACATTTCTATAAATTAAATAAATTAAATTTCCTTGTAGAGACCCTAAGATTGAAATACATGGATATTACATTACTTTTGCGGAATACTTAATACATAAGAAAAACAAACACAGAAGGACCGTAATAGTTTAGTGTCTTTGGAAACTCGGAAAAAAATCCTCTTATCGTGGTGAAAGATCTTCAACATCTCCCAATAAAGATCTTCCCTTTATTTCTTACCTAAAACCTTTCTTTATATCCCGGGGAAAAGAAAACATAAAAGGGTGAGATCAAATGCACAGTAAGGGTAAACAAAAGAAATATCAATCCATCATATTCATAAGAACATATCTTTTGGAAATATTAACCTGCAAAAGAGATCATGATTTCATAACATGGGATAAATCATAATAGTGAAATGTAATCCCAATAATCATAACTTAAAACATGAAACTTTGTGGCATACACACATAATCATAGATAATCATTTCTTATTAGTCAAGATTCATTGCCAAGACTGTAACACCCCGAGATTTTATGAAAAATATTCTTTTTAATTTCATTAATATCTTGTGTTGAATGCTACACCAAAAGGAGCTTGCACAATACGCAACCTTGACTTGCCTTTCATTACACGCAATCGCGACCTTCCTCGATATCGTGTGTAGTACGCAATAACGGGTTTCACTAAACAACAATATGCTATTAAAATATCATTAAAACTAGCCGTTATGAATAGTAATAACCAATTTTGAAAATTTTGGAAATTTTATTTTTCAACATAGACTTTATTTTTGGATTCGTAATATCGAAATTAGCATAGGGTGAAATTTTGGTACTTTTCGGATAACTTTCATTTTCTGATTAATAGTGAAAATTACTAAATTTTAATTAAAAACAACTTTTTTAATCAAAATATTTATTAGTGATAAATTATTAATTTGAGTGGTTTTAAAGTATATTTAGAAAATATTTTTACAATTTAATACACTGTTGGTCATTGCATGTAATTTCACATTTAAACCAGACATAAACAAGTGTCAATCTTTTGATAGACATTGTTTCTTAAAAACACGCTATTTACTTTAACAGCGCAATTTAATTATAAAATTAATTAATGCAACTTCTATGATATGAATTTGGTAAAATAGACTTCATTTTTGAATTTGGAATATGAAATATAGCTTAGGATGAAATTTTGGCATTGTTCTGAAAAACATCAATTTTTGATGAATAGTGAAACTACTAAGTGGTAAAAACTGAATTTTTCATAAAACATAATTTTACCGCTTCTGTGAATGGAATTTCAAAAATCCGAGAGACACGGTTGATGTCAATAAGTAAAATGTGGTTAAATGAGATGAAAATAATTTTTGGTGAATAGTAACTTTTTACTTTTATTTACCACGGTTAAAAGTAAATAGGGTAATTAAGGGTAAAAATTATATTAATATTACCATAACACATGTCATAATTCTATTGGACAAGTATATCCCGACCAAAAACAACCTTAAGTGTAAAATATTATCATTTAGGCCCACTTGGATTAGATTAGGACATTTATTATTATTTATTTCAAAGAAGAGATAAAAGAGTTAAAATCAAAGTTTATTTACTAAAACATTTTTAATATGGGGTTATAAATAACATAAATTCGACTATAAATATTCCTTAGAAAGATAAAACGATTTCCTACATAATGGTATTTTATTTTTAATTTTTAGACTTTAAATAATTTATTTTATTTATGACACAACAATGATACAATAATTACCTTTATAAGAAAAATAAACATAATAGATGTTATAAATGCCCAAATAAATGTAATTCGAGACGTTTTATCACTTAAAGTAATTTTATTGGTTAATATGACATGTTATTGTTGATTTATATAACTTTTTTCGAATTTATCATTCTGTTATGAATTTCATAAAAATCATGTACCAAATAGTGTCAAAATTGACATAAATTAGTTTTTAAAACAAATATTATATTATCAACTGTTATTTAATTACTAAAAATATAATGTTTGGCCAAATAACATAGATAAGGATATATATATTAATAATAAACAAATTGGGGTTCGTTTGGCTTGTTATTGTATGTTTATTAACCATATAGTGTAAGAAAACAAAAAGACACTGTAAAAGATAAATTATTTAACTTAGAGTTAAATCTAATTGATAATGTTAAAATAATAACCTAAACTTGTCTAAATCACATTGGATGAGAGGATTTAGACCCATACCAACCTTATCCTCGAAATAAATCAATTTGGAGCTATTTAAAACCGAACATTAATTTATAATAAAATAATATTTTTAGTTATTCCAAAGGTGCCCCTCTCCTCCCATATAAAAGGGCACCTCCTCCCTCTCCTCCTCACACCAATTTGAGCATTCAAGCTCGGCCAAACGCTGCCAAAATCTCTTCTCCACTTCCCTAGTATCATCCTAGAGGTCCTGGTCTTCTTCAAAGACCATCCTTAGTTCTTTAAGTGGAGGTTAAGTGAAGGCGCGTCAAAAAGAGGTAATATCCATTACCGATCTTTTTCAATTTCTTTCTTTCTTCAACTTCTTCTCATTTAGTTGTTTCATGATAAAGTAATAACATTTGTATTTATTATATACTTATATGTTATTATAAATATTAAACAAATCTAATTAACCTTCTATACATCCTACGGAAAAAGGAAATCACTGCGCGTGCGTACGTACAGAATACCGTCACCACGCCGTGGTGTAATCTATTTTCCACCAACACCTTACATGGATGCGTATTATGGTGTAATGAATAACTATACATAGTTATTATAACATAATAATGATTCTGATATATTGTATCATCCACTCCAATTCAGTACAATAATTATGGAAATGATATCATCGCTCGTGTGTACGTACGGACTACCGTCTCCATGACGCGATGAGATTCATTCTCCATGTTAACCATTCAAGAATGATTATAAAGTATATATACTAATTACTAATGAAATATATGACATAATAATGATACTGGATTTATGTATATTTATATGTATGTAATCTACTTAATTCCATTCAATTCAATAAGGAAACGAAATCAACGTTCATGCGTACGGACAGACTACCATCTCTATGAACGGTGTATTTCTTTCCATTTACTGATTTATTATATATATGTATATTCTGAATATATATATATATATATATATAAATCATGTTTTATATTCTGGAATTAAGTAATCATTATCTATGTAATCATATGAATAATTACAAGTCAAAACACGGACGACAAATGAAACAATTTTACCCAAAACGCACTTTAACATGGAATTTACAAAAGAACGGGTAATATAAAGTCATAAGTGAACCATATATGATATCATAACAATGAATATGATTCTATAATAAGTCAATGACATTATTTAAATCATTATACAGGAGGTTCAGATAGTTACGAAGCAAATCATACCTAAGGTAAGGGAAAATATCACAATCTCATTTTTATCCGAGATTGTTTTTACATTGGCATTTAATGGGGTGTATTTTATCATCCACATCCATGTTCCATCAATATGTAATAATTTTTCCATCCACATACAATAGTTTAAATCCGATTTTACCCTTCAGTGAGTTTTTAGTAAAGAATATGAAAGGAATCTTTTTTGGTTTTTCGTACGAGGTACTTTTTGTCTTTTCTGACAAAAGTACGAGAAGAATGTTTTTTTAACTTATACGGCATGAATGGATTTTTAAAACATTATTTCCAAGAAGCTTCCTTTACTATTTTTCAAGTTTATTATTAATAAAATTCTTTTAGTTTAAAGTCGTATGACCTGTTAAGAAAGGAATTTTTTTTGATGATGAAAGGATATTTTCCTCAAGAATGGAGTTCAAGTGCTTTATCAAAATTATTTTCCATCTAAGATAATAAAGGGTTCTGTTTTTTATCTCTATTATTACATTGATTTTATTATTTTGTGATGGAATTATGTTTATTAATTCCATTATCTTATATGAATTGTTTTATGATGTCACGATGTTTAAGATTCCCATTTTTATTACATTGTTATGCTATGATGTATGGTTTTTGATTTTGTGGCACACATAAGAATGGTTTCATTATGAGATCGTTGGGACCTATATCTCCCTCCAATGCATTGGGTAATGATTTTATATCTCATGAGATATACATGGCTGGAATGGTAGGTTATACCGGTTCAGTGAAACAGGACTGAAACGAGGGTGACTCGGTTCAGAAAGGGACTTTGTCCACTAAGATAGACTTGGAAATGAGTTTGACTAACAAGAAATGATGATTATGTGTGTATGCCACAAAGTTTCTTGTTTTAAGTTGTGATTATTGGGATTACATTTCACTTCTATGATTTATCCCATGTTATGATATTATGAGCTCTTTTGCAGGTTAAGATTTCCAAAAGCTATATTCTTATGTATATGATGTGATTGATATTTCTTTTGTTTACCCTTACTGAGCATTTGAGATCACACTTTTATGTTTTCTTTTCACCAAGATATAAAGAAATGTTTTAGGAAAAAAAAGAAGATCTTTATGAGAGATATTGAAGATCTTTCACCACGATTAGAAGATTACGTTCCTAGTTTCCAAAGACACTAAACTATTACGATCCTTGTGTGTGTGTTTTTTTGTTATGTACTAAGTATTCCGGAAATGTAATGTAATGTCCATGTACGTCAGGCTTTGGGTCTCTACAGTTGGTATCAGAGGAAAAGTTTAGTCAACCTTTGGAAACTAGGATGCGAAAACATTAGTGAGATCCCTAGAGATATTTCTAAGGTATGTCTAGGGATATCCCTAAGGATAAGTATACGTATAGGATATAGCCCTATAAATACGGTAACGATCTTAGAATTTAACCTAATATGTTAGATATTAATGGTACTCCCCCATTATTATGTTGTTTTCCCTAACATGATTTTTTCCTCTCACACTATTATTTTTGGGTTTTAGAAAATGGCTGGAAACAAGATGATTCACAATAATGGAGGATATGATGGACAATGGAATGATATTCTTCATGAGCAACCAAATGAAATAGGATTTGGAAGTCCAAACATCATTGTTATGCCGAATCAGAAATCTCATAATATGATCAATAAAGTAAAATTTGGTAAGTTTCTTGACTCGGCTAATAAGAGAAAGATGGAGTTTCATGAAAATCATAGAGGAACGAAAGTTCAATTTCCCCTATGTAAATCATGTGGGAAGAGGCATCAAGGAGAATGTTTCAAAGGAACTGGAAGATGCTTTAGGTGTGGAAAAGAAGGGCACAAAGCCAGTAAGTTCAAAGGAAAAGGTTCAGTTAACACCAGGGATGAGGATAATGGTATTGCTACGACATCAATAGTGGTTAAGTGTTTCAAATGTGGAATGTATGAGCATTATGAAAACCAATGCCCTAAGGGAATGTCTCATGAAGAGAATCAGTATGGTCGTATGGGAAGTATTTATGTTGTTGATGATGAAGAGACTATAAATGATATGTGAGATGAAATAATTGTTGAAGCTCAGTCAATGGTTTAAGAAGGTAGTGGAATGATTACATGTTTATCAAGTGTAATGTTGTATAAAGAATCTCATGGTACTATGGAATAAAGAGACATCTAAGGATTGTTACATTGATGTCTTTCCTTGAGTTTTGAAAGTGTGTGATTAATGCTACCAGTATCCATGAAAGGTTATTCAGATATTTTTGTAATGAAGATGATATGCACATAATGAAGGGATAAGGAGAAAATTAAATGTTTAATAGTATTCATGAGCTCATGACTGATATAAGGAGAAGTTTATATCATGGATTGAGTATATAGAATTTTTGGATTTTGGTATGTGGTAAGAGTTAACTTTTGACAGCATTCATGTTTTCCCTAAGGTTCAATGGGTATTAATTCTTCAAGAGAATACATGATTAAGGTATTCACATGTTTGTAATTTGACCAACAAGATATATCTTTTGATATATAAGGGATAAATGATGGCATTCACATGATTATTCTGTGAAATTTCAAGTAATCATTTTCTTTATACTATGAGCTTGGACCGAAGTATTTTAGATAAGCCTAAATATTATAATGGATTATGTTGGAAATAAGTTATGATAAAATGTTTTTCTATATTATTGATGGGATGTTATAATAATATAGCTTTAGAAAAAGGACAACCTGCAGGACGAGTGACATCCCATCGCGTCAGACAAGGCTGTGGGAATCGAACCCACAACCGAAGTGCGACTGGCCTTTATCGCCTTCCACTGGCCTACAGGAAGTCCCTGTTTAGTAGAAACTAGTTTTATTATATAATGGAGTATGATACATGATGTATAAGTCCATTTTTTGAACCATATATGATTAATCTCACTATAGAATGACTTATGTATATTTAATAACTTTTGCTAACCTTTTGTTTGGGACAGATGGAATGACCTGTCATTCTATCACATAATCTTCTAACACTTCATGAATAACAAATTAAACTTCATTTATTTAAGAGATGAAGTGAAAATTGTTCAAGGCACGAAAAACAGTGAGATTGTACCAAAATAAAGTAAGTATTTATTCTAATTCAAATTCTTCAACATTAGGGAAATGATCTTGAAAACCAAAAATGTTGTCCTAGTGCTCTTATATATGATTAATCAGATGGTACCTTAGATCGTCACAAATTTATGGATTTGTGTTTGTTGACTTTTCCATTGCCATGTTCTCTACCACTCTCCATCAGAACATGATGGTTATATTTCTCTTCCATATCCATATTTTAACCTATGTGGAAACCCAGTGATTAGTTTATTTGGGTAACTGTTACGTTTCATACTATTTTTTTAAAGATTGGTTTTGGTATTCCTTTTTACGATGTGGGTTTCAATTAAAGAAACTTTCGAATAGTAAACCATTTATAACCCCAATGAATTTCGAGGGCGAAATTCATTTTAAGGGGGGTAGAATGTAACACCCTGAGATTTTATAAAAAATATTCTTTTTAATTTCATTAATATCTTATGTTGAACGCTACACCAAAAGGAGCTTGCACAACACACATCCTTGACTTGCCTTTCATTACATGCAATCACGACCTTCCTCGATAACGTGTGTAGTACACAATAACGAGTTTCACTAAACAAAAATATGCTATTAAAATATTATTAAAACTAGCTGTTATGAATAGTAATAACCACTTTTTGAAATTTTGTAAATTTTATTTTTCAAAATAGACTTTATTTATTGATTTGTAATATCGAAATTAGCATAGGGTGAAATTTTGGTACTTTTCGGATAACTTTCATTTTCTGATGAATAGTGAAAATTACTAAATTTTAGTTAAAAACAACTTTTTTAATCGAAATAATTAATAGTGATAAATTTTTATTTTGAGTGGTTTTAAAGTATATTTAGAATATATTTTTACAATTTAATACAATGTTGGTCATTGGATGTAATTTCACATTTAAACCAGACATAAACAAGTGTCAATCTTTTGATAGATATTGTTTCTTAAAAACACGCTATTTGTTTTAACAGTGGGATTTAATTATAAATTTAATTATATCAACTTATATGTTATGAATTTGGTAAAATAGACTTCATTTTTAAATTCGGAATATTAAATATAGCTTAGGATGAAATTTTGGCATTGTTCTGAAAAACATCAATTTTTGATGAATAGTGAAACTACTAAGTGGTAAAAAATGAATTTTTCATAAAACATAATTTTACCACTTCTGTGAATGGAATTTCAAAAATCTGAGAGACACGGTTGATGTCAGTAAGTAAAATGTGGTTCAATGAGATGAAAATAATTTTTGGTGAATAATAACTTTTTACTTTTATTTACCACGGTTAAAAGTAAATAGGGTAATTAAGGGTAAGAATTATATTAATATTACACTAACACATCTCCTAATTCTATTGGACAAGTCTATCTAGACCAAAAACAACCTTAAGTGTAAAATATTATCATTTAGGCCCACTTGGATTAGATTAGGACATTTATTATTATTTAATTCAAAGAAGAGATAAAAGAGTTAAAATCAATGTTTATTTACTAAAACATTTTTAATATGGGGTTATACATAAGATAAATTCGACTATAAATAATCCTTAGAACGATAAGAAAATTTCCTACATAATGGTAGTTTATTTTTAATTTTAGACTTTAAAAAATTTAATTTATTTATAACAGAACAATGATGCAGTAATTACCTTTTTAAGAAAAATTAACATAATTGATGTTATAAATGCCCAAATAAATGTAATTCGAGACATTTTATGACCTAAACTAATTTTCTAGGTTAATATGACATGTTATTGTTGATATAAGTAACTTTTTTATAACTTATCATTCAGTTATTAATTTCATAAAAATCACGTACCAAATAGTGTCAGAATTGACATAAATTAGTTTTTAAAACAAATATTATATTATCAATTGTTATTTAATTTCTAAAAATCTAAGGTTCCTCCAAATGACTTAGATAAGGATATATATATTAATAATAAACAATTTGGGGTTCGTTTGGCTTGTTATGGTATGTTTATTAACCATATAGTGTAAGAAAACAAAAAGACACGGTAAAAGATAAATTATTTAACATAGAGTTAAATCTAATTGTTAAGTTTAAAATAATAACCTAAACTTGTCTAAATCCTATTGGATGAGAGGATTTCGACCCATCCGCACCTTAGCCTAGAAATAAATCAATTTGGAGCTATTTAAAACTGAACGTGACTTTATAATAAAATAATATTTTTAGTTATTCCAAAGGTGCCGCTCTCCTCCATTATAAAAGGGCACCTCCTCCCTATCCTCGTCACACCAATTTGAGCATTCAAGCTCGGAAAACCCTGCCAAAATCACTTCTCCACTTCCCTAGTATCATCCTTGAGGTCCTGGTGTTCTTCAAAGATCATCCTTAGTTCTTTAAGTGGAGGTTATGTGAAGGCGCATCAGAAAGAGGTAATATCCATTACCGATCTTTTTCAATTTCTTTCTTCTTCAACTTCTTCTTCTATAGTTGTTTCATGATAAAGTAATAACATCAGTATTTCTTATATAATGATATGTTATTATAAATATTAAACAACTCTAATTAACCTTCTATACATCCTACGGAAAAATGAAATCACCGCGCGTGCATACGTACAGAATACCGTCTCCACGCCATGGTGTAATCTATTTTTCACCAACACCTTACATGGATTGGTATTATTGTGTAAAGAATAACTATACATAGTTATTATAACATAATAATGATTCTGATATATTGTATCATACACTCCAATTCAATACAATAATTATGGAAATGATATCATCTCTCGTGCATACGTACGGACTACCGTCTCCACGACGCGATGAGATTCATTCTCCATGTTAACCATTTAAGAATGATTATAAAGTATATATAATAAGTACTAATGAAATATATGACATAATAATGATACTGCATTTATGTATATTTATATGTATGTCATCTACTTAATTCCATTCAATTCAATAAGGAAACGAAAACACCGTTCATGCGTACGTACGGACTACCGTCTCCATGAACGGTGTATTTCTTTCCATTTACTGATTTATTATATATATGTATATTCTGAATATATATATATATAAATCATGTTTTATATTATGGAATTAAGTAATCTTGATCTAAGTAATCATATGAATAATTACATGTCGAAACGTGGACGACAAATGAAACAATTTTACCCAAAACGCTCTTTAACATGGAATTTACAAATGAACGGGTAATATAAAGTCATAAGTGAACCATATATTATATAATAACAATGAATATGATTCTATTATAAGTAAATGACATTATTTAAATCATTATACAGGAGTTCTTTACACTTACTAAGCAAATCGGACCTAAGGTAAGGGAAAATATAACAATCTCATTTTTATCCGAGATTGTTTTTACTTTGGCATTTACTAGGGTGTATTTTATCATCCACATCCATGTTCCCTCAATATTTAATATTGTTTCCATCCACTTACAATATTTTAAATCCAATATTACCCTTCGGTGAGTTTTTAGTAAAGAATATGAAAGGAATCTTTTGTCGTTTTTCGTACGAGGTAATTTTTGACTTTTCTGACAAAAGTACGAGAAGAATTTTTTTTTAACTTATACGGCATGAATGGATTTTTAAAACATTATTTCCAAGAAGCTTCCTTTACAAGTTTTAATTTTTATTTTTAATCAACTTCTTTTAGTTTAAAGTCATATGACCTGTCAAGAAAGGAAAATTGTTTTTGAAGAAGAAAGGATATTTTCCTCAAGAATGGAGTTCAAGTGTTTTATCAAAATTATTTTCCATCTAAGATAATAAAGGGTTCTGTTTTTTATCCCTATTATTACATTGATTTGATTATTTTGTGAAGGAATTATTTTTATGAATTCCTTTATCTTATATTAATTGTTTTATGATGTCACGATGTTTAAGATTCCCATTTTTATTACACGGGTTATGCTATGATGTACGGTTTATGATTTTGTGGAACACATAAGAATGGTTTCATTATGAGATGGGTGGGACCTATATCTCCCTCCAATGCATTTGGTAAAGATTTTATATCTCATGAGATAGACATGGCTGGAATGGTAGGTTATACCGGTTCAGTGAAACAGGACTGAAACGGGGGTGACTCGGTTCAGAAAGGGACTTTGTCCACTAAGATAGTCTTGGCAATGAGTCTTGACTAACAAGAAATGATGATTATGTGTGTATGCAACAAATTTCATGTTTTAAGTTGTGATTATTGGTATTACATTTCACTTCTATGATTTATCCCATGTTATGATATTATGAGCTCTTTTGCATGTTAAGATTTCCAAAAGCTATATTCTTATGTATATGATGTGATTGATATTTCTTTTGTTTACCCTTACTGAGCATTTGAGCTCACCATTTTATGTTTTCTTTTCCCCAGGATATAAAGAAAGGTTTTAGGAAAAAAAATAAGATCTTTATGGGATATATTGAAGATCTTTCACCCCGATTATAAGATTACGTTCTGAGTTTCCAAAGACACTAAACTATTACGATCCTTGTGTGTGTGTTTTGTTGTTATGTACTAAGTATTCCACAAATGTAATGTAATTTCCATGTACGTCAGGCTTCGGGTCTCTACAAAGACTATCTTAGTGGACAAAGTCCCTTTCTGAACCGAGTTCACTCCTCGTTTCAGTCCTGTTTCACGGAACCGGTATAACCTACCATTCCAGCCATGTCTATCTCATGAGATATAAAATCTTTACCCAATGCATTGGATGGAGATATAGGTCCCACCGATCTCATAATGATACCATTCTTATGTGTTCCACAAAATCATAAATCATACATCATTGCATAACCCATGTAATAAAAATGGAAATCTTAAACATCAGGACATCATAAAACATTTCATATAAGATGAAGGAATTCATAAAAATAATTCCTTCACAACATAATCAAATCAATGTAATAATAGGGATAGAAACAAGAAACTTTTATTATCTTAGATGGAAAATAATTTTGATAAAACACTTGAAAACCATTCTTGAAGAAAATATCCTTTCTTCTTCAAAAACATTTTTCCTTTATTAAAATGTCATACTATTTTAAACTAAAAAAAGTTGATTAAAAATAAACATGAAAACTTGTAAAGGAATATTCTTGGAAATAATGTTTTAAAAATCCATTCATGTCGTATAAGTTAAAAAAACATTCTTCTCGTACTTATGTCGGAAAAGTCAAAAAGTACCTCGTACGAAAAACGACAAAAGATTCCTTTCATATATTTTACTAAAAACTCACCGAATAGTAAAATTGGATTTAAACAATTGTAGGTGTGTGGAAATAAAATTACATATTGAGAAAACATGGATGTGGATGAAAAAATACACCCTAGTAAATACCAAAGTATAAACAATCTTGGATAAAAATGAGATTGTGATATTTTCCTTACCTTAGGTCCGATTTGCTTCATAAGTGTCCGAAACTCCTGTATAATGGTTTATATAATGTCATTGACTTATTCCAGAATCATACTCATTGTTATTATATCATATATGGTTCACTTATGACTTTATATTACCCGTTTTTTTGTAAATTCCATGTTAACGAGTGTTTTGGGTAAAATTGTTTCATTTGTCGTTCGTGTTTTGACTTGTAATTATTCATATGATTACTTTGATCATGATTAATTAATTACATAATATAAAACATGATTTATATATAATATATATTCATAATATACATATATATATATATATAATAAATCAGTAAATGGGAAGAAATACACAGTTCATGGAGACGGTATGCTGTACGTACGCATGAACGCTATTTTCGTTTCCTTATTGAGCTGAATGGAATTAAGTAGATGACATTCATATATATACACATAAATCCATCATCATTATTAGGTAATATATTTCATGATTACTTATTATATGTACGTTATAATCATTCATTAATGGTTAAAGTGGAGAATGAATCGCATCGCATCGTGGAGACGGTAGTCCGTACGTACGCACGAGCGATGATATCATTCTCATGATCGTGGTACTGTATTGGAGTGTATGTATACAATTTCAGAATCTATATAACTTTAAAATAATCATATATAGTTATTATTTACACCATAATACTCATCCAAGTAAGGTGGTGGTGGAAAATAGATTTCACCACGGCGTGGAGATGGTATTCCGTACGTACGCACGCACGGTGATTTCATTTTCCGTAGGATGGATAGATGGTGAAATAGGGTTGTTTCATACTTATAATAACATATCATTATATGAGTTATACTGATGTTATTATTTAATAATTAAACAACCTAAGAAGAATAAGTGGAAGAAGAAATAAAGTTGAATGAATCGGTAACGAAAATTACCTCTTATTTGAAGCGCCTCTTTGAGATCTCCCTTTAGGGAACTAAAATTGGTCTTTGAGGAAGACCAAAACCTCTAGGATATTTTTAGGGAAGTGGAGAAGAGAATTTGGTAGGGTTTGGCCGAGCTTGAATGCTCAAAGTTGTGTGAGGAAGAGTGGGAGGAGGTGCCATTTTATAAGGGAGGAGAGGGGTACCTTTGGAATAACTAAAACTATTATTTTATTATAAAGTCAAATTCGGTTTTAAATAGATCCAAATTGTTTTATTTCTATGATAAGGTGGGGATGGGTCGAAATCCTCTCATCCAATAGTATTTAGGCAAGTTTAGGTTCCTATTTTAACCTTATCATTTAGATTTAACATTAAGTTAAATAATTTTACATTTACCGTGTCTTCTTGTGTTCTTATACTATAATGTTAATAAACTTACTATAACAATCCAAACAAACCCCATGTTGTTTATTATTAATATATATAACCTTATCTAAGTCATTTGGATTAACCTTATATTTTTAGGAATAAAATAACAATTAATAATATAATATTTGTTTTAAAAACTATTTTATGTCAATTTTGACATTATTTAGTAATTGATTTTTTTGAAAATCATAACAGAATGATTAGTTTGGAAAACGTTAATTAAATCAATACTAACTTGTCATATTAACCGTGAAAATTAGTTTAAATCATAAAATGTGTAAATACCCATAAATTTCAAGGAATTTTTTTTTCTTATTTTTCCTTGGAATTTTACAGGAACGCAGTTTCTGACGGCACCTGATTCTGAGGCCCGGTGTGCCCGGAATTATTTTCCGAAGTTTGGCTCGTGTAAATTCAGTTAACGGACGAGTGGGTTTTTATAACTTTTAAACAGATGCCTGGAATTGAATTCTGATGGCACCGATGGAATCACAATGCCGGTAATTGATTAGAAACGCCTCTTCCGGAGTTGCGTTTTCTCGTGTGTGGTTTTTAATTTTTGGGTTTAAAGTTATGAAATAAAATATTGTTGTGCAACAATTTTAATTTAATTTCACTTTAAGCCTCTTGAAAGCCACTTAAAGCTGCTTAAGCGAAGTTGTTACGAATAGGGTGCTATCCAAAATATCCTACCCACATGGTAGTATATTTATGGGGTGGGGCTCACAGGAGCCCCACTGTTTCTTTTCCTCTAAGTAACGCACCCGCGAAAACCCATCATTATGAAAGTCAACTGACGCATTTTCTTAGATTCTTAAAGCACCATTTAATTGGGAGGTTTTATTCGTTGAATTAAATGTGTGGTTTATTCGTTGAAATTAATTCTATGAATTAATTTCATTTGTTTCTTAGCACATTTTCGTTTTTTTAGAATGTTAATAAAATAAGGCCAACACACCCTCCTTTTGAAATGATGTGTTAAACCTTTGAAGAACCTCTAAGAATTCTTCATCCTCCTTCGCGAAGAACGCGAAGAACGAGAAGAATGTGAAGAATGCCGGCCTCCAATGAAGAACGCTGAACCTGGGGAAATGGACGATGCGACGCCATGTGCCGCGATGCCCACGTTTCCTCTCCCGCAACGTTCTTCGGCGACGTTCCTTCCTCCGTGACAAAAATCTTCGATCATCCGTTGAGGTAAGAGTTTTCGATTCATTAAATTCCTTTGTTGTTTTTAACTCACGATGGATTTAATTATCAAAATTAAATCTGTTGTTCTTGAACCTTGAAGTTTGTCGATGCACACCGTATTCCTTGACGACGCGACACCCTTCCGCGACGACGCGAGGCCCTTCCATGATGACGCGGCGCCTTCCGCGACGCGACGATCGCCTCCTTCTGCAGCGATCAATTCCGCGAAAATGCGCGTGCGACACTTGGCGAGGTAGGGGTTTTATTGTAATGTTTTATATTCCCGTGATCATTTCTTTTAAAATAAAGAATGCGGTTTCATAAAGAAAAATTTTAATTTATTAAAATTGTTATTTGATATGTTGAATTTTCTTCCCGGTGGTTATCACCTAACGCGGAGGGTGAGGGCAGAACGAACACGGCCCGACAACCCTCCGTAGTTCTTCGTTGTTGTGCGGATTTGGCGGGCGATGAAAAAACGTGACGCAAGGGCGATTTGATGTTTCTGCAGTGAATAAAGGAACCCGGGAGGAGCACCGACACAGACAGGAAGGAAACACGGACCACCAGAGTGACTTCGGTGGCCCCTGGAAGCCTCCGACAGAGCGAGTCACCGCCGCGGCTAAAGACGTGGCGGCGGCGGCCAGCGTACCCGTGGCCTCACGGGTCCGGCTCACACGCACGAGACGCGGCCTTTGCCACATCCGTTGATTCTAGGGCGGCCCCACGCGGGGCCGCGGCACCGTCTTCCCGCGGGGGTGGCGCCCCGTAGCAGCCTCGCTCGGCCGCTCGGCCGAGCCGAGCCGGGCCGGCCCGACCGGCCGGGCTACGCCCTAGCTGGGCTGGGCCGCGGAGAATTGGGTCTGACCGGGACCCGGGTCGTTCGACCCGGTTGGGGCGACCTAGGGGGGTTGGGCCGGGTCGGCCCGGGCCCAGACCCCCGTCTTCAGACCGTTTTTGGTCTTTTTCCCATAACATGAGCTACGGGCCTCTGAACAATGTGCCGTCAATGGAGATGCGATCCTTGGATCGAGACGGTCATTTCGGTATATCGCACTCAAGGTATCGGAAAACATTGGGTTCGTCCGGGTTGGTTCATACACGAAACCAACCAGGCCCTCGAAGCAGAAATGCTCATATCTTGAGCTTCAGACGTCCGATTTATGTGTCGTCGACTTTGTTGAATTCCTCTAACTGAAACGGATCTTTTAGCTCACTTCACCTGAGGATGGGACGCAGGTGGAGTACGTTCGGGTTGTTTTTTCCTTAAAAACCAACCGGGCCCCTGGGACAAAAAAGCCAATAACTCTCAGACCGGGCGTCTGATCGACACGCCATCTGTCACGTTGAGTTCCTGTTGACGATACGGAACTTTTGGATACATCAAATCCGGACTACGTGTCAGTTGATGTATCAGCCCTTCGGCATGTGGAGCGGACCCTCCCGAACGAGCTTGCTGTGTGTGGGAACCCTAGAACTGGCTGCAACTGCTGCTATGACAATGACGACTGTATAGAGATCCTCAGTGGATTCGACTGCGACAATGATGAAAATGGTATGGGAATCCTCCGTGTTTTCGGAAGTGATAACTACAGTACATCTTGGGATACATCATCTCCGGACTACATGTCAGTTGATGCATCGACCTCTTAGCTCGTGGAGTGGACCCTCCCAGAACGAGCATGCTGTGTGCGGAAAGCCTAGAGCCGGTTGAGACTTGATGACTACTGATCGAACGACTTGGTGCATTATGGATAACCTGGAAGAGGTGCGCTTGGCTGTAGCGGCACATGGGAGCGCTTGGTTGTAGCGGCAGACCCATGACAGAGGTGCAGTTGGTTGTAGTGGCACAGGGGAGCACTTGGTTGTAGCAGCATACCCACGACAGAGGTGCGCTTGGTTGTAGCGGCACAGGGGAGAGCTTGGTTGTAGCGGCAGACCCACGACAGAGGTGCGCTTGGTTGTAGTGGCACAGAGGAGTTATTGGTTGTAGCGGCAGACCCATGAAAGAGGTGTGCTTGGTTGTAGCGGCACAGGGGAGCGCTTAGTTGTAGCAGCAGACCCACGACAGAGATGCGCTTGGGTGTAGCGGCACTGGGGAGCGCATGGTTGTAGCGGCAGACCCACGACAGAGGTGCGCTTGGCTATAGCGGCACATGGGACCTCTTGGTTGTAGCGGCAGACCCACGACAGAGGAGCACATGGTTGTAGCAGCACAGGGGGAGCACTTGGTTGTAGCAGTAGGCCCACAGTACCCGATAGGTGGAGAACTACAGCAGTCCAAGGTAAGAGGGAAGCGCTTTGTTGTAGCGGCATAACCACTGTACTTGATGGAGAAGGAGTTTCCCAATAGCTTTGGGTTCAACGTCCTGATCAGCCCTATGTAGGTCATTGCAAGGGTTAGTACCTATAGATACTTTGTGGGTCCGACGGCTTAGATGAATCAGTGACTACATATAATAATCTCTAACGTCATACAAAGAAGTACCTGCGTGAGCTGAATCCGGTTTTTCTTTCCCTTGTGTATTGTGTTGTGCTATCCTATGTGGCTTTACGTTTTTCTTTCCTGTGTGGATTGGGTGGTGCCTGGGCTCGGATGTTGGAGCTAGATGGAAATTTATGACTTAGCTATATGTATGGGCATATACCTAAGCAGTGTCATATGTTACTTTGTGATTATATCTTTCCTTGGTGGTTTATTCTCTGTGGATTCTGGGAGACCTTAGGGGGTATCGGGGTCCCTATTGAGTATCTTATACTCACCCCTTCACGGGCTGTGCCCGCACTACGTTGTGTTGGTTGTAGACGATGGACAGTGCTGATCGTGGTGGAGGCTTGCGGAGCAGGACGGTACCTGGAGATGGACAACTGGGCGGTGTGTACTCGGAGCGGACGATTGGACCGAGGAGCTGTGGAGGTTATTTGTTCTTAGCCTTCAGTTGGGACTTCCAGAGGATAGCTCGATGCAGCAGATTTTCTTTTCAGTTGCTGTTCTTCCCCTTTTCAGTTCTACTTTACAGTTGGGCTTGTATTTCCGGCCCCTTTTACTTTCAGCACATCTTGTTAATGTTTTTACTTAGTGTTTACTTTTCCGCTTGCTTACTCTGTGGTGCTTGTTTAATTTTTAAAGGCAATTCCTTCCCTTTTTCTGGGATTTACGCCTTGATGCTAGTCGCCAGCCCCTGGCCTATGGGCGGCGGGCTTGGGGTAGTCACGGAATGGGCCCCGAGGACGGGTCGTGACAAATTGGTATCAGAGGAGTTTGGTTCTACCGCGGACTCTGATCTTTCTTCTATGTGAAGCAATAGTGTTTAGCGTATTGGGTGTGGTTATCAGTCCAGGGAGTCCAGTGTTGGTGCGGTGGCCGACATATCTGTACACCAGGACCCTGACTTCTGATTTCCAACTTAATGCACGAAAACATTGATTGCATGTGTGTTTCAAGTTTTCTGTGTGATTAAATTGTTTCAGCTCACCAGGTACACTGTTCTGACCATGTCGCACCTGTTTCCTTTTCAGGATGGCCCCACGATGGCAGCCAGCTAGGGTTCCGAGCTTTGTGCGTGGAGAGATCCCATCGAGCGACAAGGACTCGGTACAAGGCCATTTGATAGCTGAGGCACTGGCGGTACCTATACCCACTGAGCCACCGATGCTACCAGCCCCAACCGCTGATGATGCACGTCGCCTTAGTGCACTGTATGAGTTCCAGTGCCAGCGACCGCCCAGGTTCCGCGGGGAGATGGACCCTCAGGCCTCCGAGGACTGGCTGGAGGCAGTTGTACAGGTTCTCAGATTAGTGAGGACACCAGCAGACCTCATGGTGGTCCTTGCAGCGAGCCTCCTGCACGCGGCAGCCGGCAGATGGTGGAGTTTGATGCTCCAGGTACATGATGAGACATCTCTCCTCTGGACGGACTTTGAGAGCATCTTCCGCTCCGAGTTAATCCCAGCCACCCTCCATGCGGTGCGCATCCAAGAGCTGCTACAGCTACGACAGGGTAGCTTGACAGTGGCCTAGTACTCGGTGAGATTTAATGATCTCTCACACTACTACACAGATATGGTACGAGGACCGTTTTTCCGGGCCCGGACCTTCGAGCACGGACTGAGGCACGAGATCAGGGCTTCAATGATCTCCCTCAACATTCTGACTCAGGCAGGAGTGTTGGAGTGAGCCCTCTTAGTGGAGAGTTTCCTTGCTGAGCAGTCTCCAGCAACAAGACCCACCACTTGCCGGCATGCGGCAGAGTCTTCTGCAGCAGGAAGTAGAAAGATGACTCAGGGGTCTAAGAGGACTAGACATATAGGTGGTCGATAGCATGAATCTGGATCGGTTGTGCGGGGCACTCGGGGTGGACAACGACTTGACATGAGCGGGCAGTGTTACTCCTGTGGCTGGATTGGTGACATGGCTCATGACTGTCCGAACCTCCATACAGATGACCAACATATGACCGAAGGACCCCCCAGGGAGAGGCAGCGGTTCGATCAGGGAGGGCCGCAAGGAGCAGGTGGCCATGGCAGGGGAGCTGGCCGTGCAGTTGGAGGTGGACGACGCTTTGGGGTGTTTCCACCACCTCCACCGGGAGGTCCACCCCGACCGCAGGGGACATGAGGACATGGGAGAGCTCAGCTTCAGGCAGCTGAGTTCTACGATCATGGAGTTCCAGAAGCATATGGACATGAACGGAAGTAGTGGATACATCTTTTGTACTTCTAGTTCCTTGTTTCTATGGTCTACTGTCTTTGTAATAAGAGTTGCAATTTTAAAAGACGCTTACCTTGGTGATGTTTTGATTCTTGTCCTCTTTTCTGTTGTTACTAAGAGGTTCCAGTTTAGACTGTTGACATGACCCTCACTTGTGAGACATCTAATGGAGGAGACCCAGTTACCACACACTGATGCCGATAGTGTGACTCAACCCTTGGAGGTGAGAGTAACGGTTGGATCTCTTGGTAGTAGCGTCGAGGCCTTACGACGTCATCCTTGGTATGGATTAGTACCATCCATGTTGGGATTGCCTGTATTATGAAAAGGATGTGGTTCATCCAGGGGATGAGACCATATTTCTCTTATCGGAAAAAGAGAAATCATAGCAGCTCTTGCGGGAACGGAGATGGTCCAGGACATGACAGAGAAGGTCTAGGTCATCCAGGAGCGGATGAGGACAGCTCAGAGCTGACATAAGTCTTTTACTGACAGGAGGCGGAGGCCACTAGAGTTCGAGGATGGAGACCATGTATTTTTGCGGGTCTCACCTCGACGGGGTTTATGGAAATTTGGCGAGGTGGCTTATCGCTTGGCTCTACCACATCAGTTGCACCGGGTGCACGACGTTTTCCACATATCTCAGCAGAGGAGATACGTGCACGACCCAACGCAAATCTTTGACTACGGGGAGCTGGTCTTTGATGATGGGGTGACTTTGGCTGAGGTCCTAGTAGAGATCGAAGATCGAATGGAGCGGGTCCTACGTGGACGATCGATTCCTCTAGTGCACTTCAGATGGCAGCCCAGGATCCTCCAGGAGAGCACTTGCAAGCGGGAGGCTCAGATGCGTGCTCATTACCGCCATTGTATCCCTATGTTTTTGGTGAAGCTTTACGGGGATGTAAATCCCTGTGGTGGGAGTAATGTAAAGACCCGTAAATTTATTGGAAATTTTTTTCTCTTAATTTTCCTTGGAATTTTACAAGAATGCAGTTTTTGACGGCAACTAATTCCAAGGCCCGGTGTGCCCGGAATCATTTTCTGTAGTTTGGCTCAGGTGCGTTTAGTGAACGGACGAGCAGGTTTTCTAACATTTGAACTGGTGCCCGGAATCGAATTCTGAGGGCACCAATAGAATCGCAGCGCCAGTAATTGCTTAGAAACGCCTCTTCTAGAGTTGCGTTTTCTCGGGTGTGGTTTTTAATTTTTGGGTTTAATGTTATGAAATAAAATAAAGTAGTGCGACAATTTTATTTTAATTTCACTTTAAGCCTCTTCAAAGCCACTTAATGTTGCTTAAGCAGAGTTGTTACGGATAGGGTGATATCCAAAATATCCTACCCACTTGGTAGGATATTTGTGGGGTGGGGCCCGCATGAGCCCCACCGTTTCTTTTCCTCTAAGTAACGCACCCGTGAAAACCCGTCATTATGAAAGTCAACTGATGCGTTTTCTTAGATTCTTAACGAACCATTTAATTGGGAATTTTTATTTTTTGAATTAAATGGGCGGTTTATTCGTTGAAATTAATTCTATGAATTAATTTCATTCGTTTCTTAACACATTTTTGTTTTGTTAGCATGTTAATAAAATAAGGCCAACACACCATCCTTTTGAAATGATGTGTTAATCCTTTGAAGAACCTCAAAGAATTCTTCATCCTCCTTCACGAAGAACGCGAAGAATGTGAAGAAGGCGAAGAACGCGAAGAACACCGGCCTCCGATGAAGAACGCTGAACCTGCAGAAATCGACGACGGGACGCCGTGTGCCGCGATGCCAACGTTTCCCCTCCCGCAACGTTCTTCGACGACGTTCCTTCCTCCACAACAAAAATCTTCGATCATCCGTTGAGATGAGAATTTTTCATTCCTTAAATTCCATTGTGGTTTTTTATCTCAAGATGGATTTAATTATCAAAATTAAATCTGTTGTTCTTGAACCTTGGAGTTCGTCGATGCACACCGTATTCCGTGACGACGCGACGCCTTTCCGCGACGACGCGACGCCCTTCTGCGACGATGCGACGGCTTCCGCGACGCGACGATCAACTCCTTCTGCGGCGATCAATTCTACGAAGAACTCGCTTGCGACACTTGACGAGGTAGGGGTTTTATTTGAATGTTTTATATTCCTGTGATCGTTTCTTTTAAAATAAAGAATCCGATTTAATAAAGAACAATTTTAATTTATTAAAATTGTTATTTGATATGTTGAATTTTCTTCCCGGTTGTTATCAACTAACGCGGAGGGTGCGGGCCGAACGAACACGGCCCGACAACCCTCCACAGTTCTTTGTTGTTGCGCGGATTTGGCGGGTGACGACAAAACGTGACACAAGGGCGATTTGATGTTTCCGCAGTGAAGAACGGAACCCGGGAGGAGCACCAGCGTAGACAGTAAGGAAAAACGGACCACCGCAGGGACTCCGGTGGCCCGCAGAAGCCTCCGGCAGTGCGGGTTTCCGCCGCGCCGCCGGACAAGGTCGGCACGGCTGAAGCCGCGGCGGCGGCCAGAGGACCCGCGGCCGCGCGGGTCCGGCTCACACGCACGGGACGCGGCTGTTTCCACGTCCGTTGATTCCAGAGCGGCCCCACGCGGGGCCGCGACACTGTCTTCCCGCGGGGGCGGCGCCCCGCGGTAGACTCGCTTGGTCGCGCGGCCGAGCTGAGCCCGGCCGCGTCAAACCGGGTCCGACCCGGACCCAGGTCGGTCGACCTGGGCTTGGGTGGGTCGACCCGGTTCTGGCCAACCCAGCAGGGGTTGGGCCGGGTCGGCTCGGGCTCAGACCCCCTTCTTCGGACCGTTTTCGGTCTTTTGCCCGTAACATGAGCTACGGTCCTCCGAATGATGCGCCATCAGCGGTGATGTGATCCTTGGATCGAGACGGTCATTTAAGTATATCGCACTCAAGGTTTCAGAAATCTTTGGGGTCAGCCGGGTTGGTACGTACACGAAACCAACCGGGCCCTCGGAGCAGAAACTCTCATATCGTGAGCTTCGGGCGTCCAATTTACGTGCCGTCGACTTTGTTGACTTTCTCTAAGTGAGATGGATCTTTTGGCTCACTCCGCCCGATGTTGGGACGCAGGGGGAGTACGGTCGGGTTGGTTTTTCCTTAAAACCCAACCGGGCCCCTGGGACGATAAATCCAATAACTCTCAGACCGGGCGTCCGATCGACGCGTCATCTGTCACGTTGAGTTCCTGTTGACGATACTGAACTTTTGGATACATCAACTCCGGATTACGTGTCAGTTGATGTATCTCCCCTTCGGCACGTGGAGAGGACCCTCCCGAACGAGCTTTCTGTGTGTGGGAACCCTAGAGCTGGCTGCAACTGCTGTTGTGACAACGACGACTGTACAGAGATCCTCAGTGGATTCGACTGCGATGATGATGAAAAAAGTACGGGAATCATCTGTGTTTTTAGAAGTGATCACTACGGTACATCTTGGGATACATCAACTCCGGAATACATTTCAGTTGATGCATCGACCTCTTAGCTCGTGGAGTGGACCCTCCCGGAACGAGCATGCTGTGTGCGGAAACCCTAGAGCCGATTGAGACTTCATGACTGCTGATCGAACGACTCTGTGTGTTACAGATAACCCGGCAGAGGTACGATTGGCTGTAGTAGCACAGGGGAGCGATTGGTTGTAGCGGCAGACCAACGACAGAGGTGTGTTTGGTTGTAGCGGCACAGGGGAGCGCTTGGTTGTAGCGGCAGACCCACGACAGAGGTGCGCTTGGTTGTAGGGGCACAGGGGAGCACTTGGTTGTAGCGGAAGACCCACGACAGAGGTGCGCTTGGTTGTAGTGGAACATGGGAGCGATTTGTTGTAGCGGCAGACCCACGACAGAGGTGCGCATGGTTGTAGCGGCACAGGGGAGCGCTTGGTTATAGCGGCAGACCCATGACAGAGGTGCGCTTGGTTGTAGCGGCACTGGGGAGTTCTTGGTTGTAACGGCAGACCCACAACAGAGGTGCGCTTGGCTGTAGCGGCAGAGGGGAGTGCTTGGTTGTAGCGGCAAACCCACGATGGAGGAGCACATGGTTGTAGTGGAACGGGGGAGCGTTTGGTTGTAGTAGTAGGCCCACAGTACCTGATAGGTGGAGAACTACAGTAGTCCAAGGTAAGAGGGAATCACTTGGTTGTAGTGGCATAACCACTGTAGTTGATGGAAAATGAGTTTCCCAATAGCTTTGGGTTCAACTTCCTGATCGGCCTTGTGTAGGTCATTGCGAGGGTAAGTACCTACAGATCCTTTGTGGGTCCTACGGCTTAGATGAATTAGTGGCTACATTTGATCATCTCTAACGTCATACGAAGAAGTACCTGTGTGAGCTGAATCCTATTTTTCTTTCCTTTGTGGATTGTGTTGTGCTATCCTATGTGGATTTATGTTTTTCATTCCTGTATGGATTGGGTTGTGCTTGGGCTTGGATGTTGGAACCAGATGGAAATTTATGACTTAAGAATATATATGGGAATATACCAAAGCAGTGTCGGATGTTACATCATGATTATATATTTCCTTTGTGGTTTATTCTTTGTGGATTCTGGGAGACCTTCGGGGGTGTCAGGGTCCCTACTGAGTAGCTTATACTCACCCCTGCACGGGTTATGCCCGCACTACGTTTTATTGGTTGCAGACGATGGACATCGCTGATTGGGGTGGAGGCTTGCGGAGCAGAACTATACCTGGAGGTGGACCAATGTGTGGGGTGTACTTGGAGCGGAAGGCTGGACCGAGGAGCTGTAGAGGCTATTTGTTCTCACCCTTCAGGTGGAACTTCCAGAGGACGGCTCGACGCATCGGCTTTTCTTTTCCGTTGTTGTTCGTCCCCTTTTTAGTTTTACTTTACAGTTGGTCTTGTACTTCCAGCCCCTTTTACTTTCAGCACAGCTTGATACAGTTTTTACATAGTGTTTACTTTTCTTCTTGCTTACTCTGTGGTGCTTGTTTACTTTTCAAAGGCAATGCCTTCCCTTTTTCTGGGATTTATGCCTTGGTGCTAGTCGCCAGCCCCTGGCCTATGGGAGGTGGGCTTGGGGTAGTCACGGAATGGGCCCCGAGGACTGGTCATTACAAAAAGTCTCAAATTACATTTATTTGCGTATTTATAACATCAATTATGTCAATATTTCATTAATAAGATAATTACTGCATCATCGTTGTGTAATAAATAAATTAAAATATTTAATGTCTAAAAATTACAAATAAAATACCATTATTTAGGAAATATTTTTAGCTTTCTAATGAATATTTATAGTCAAATTTATCTTATGTATAACCCCATATTAAAAATGATTTACTTATTAAACATTGATTTTAACTATTTTAACCATTCTTTAAATAAATTAATAATAAATGTCTTAATCTAATCCAAGTGGGACTAAATGGTCATATATTATTCCTAAGGATGTTTTTGGTCAAATTACACTTGTCCAATAGAATTAGGACACATGTTAGGGTAGTAGTAATATCATTTTTACCCTTAATTACCCTATTTAATTTTAACTGTGGTAAAGAAAAGTAAAAAGTTACTATTCACCAAAAATTATTTTCATCTCATTGAACCACATTCTACTTACTGAAATCAACCGTGTCTCTCGGATTTTTGAAAGTCCATTCACAGAAGTGGTAAAATTATGTTTTATGAAAAATTAAATTTTTTTAACTACCACTTAGTGGTTTCACTATTCATCAAAAAATAAATGTTTCCAGAAAAATACAAAAAATTAGGCCTAAGCTAGATTTGATATTATGAACTCAAAAATGAGGTCTATTTTACCAAATTCAAAACATATTAGTTGCATTAATTAATTTAAAAATTAATTCATGTCGTCAAAAAAATAGCGTGTTTTTAAGAGATAATAACTATCAAAAGATTGACAACTATTTATGTCTGGTTTAAATGTGAAATTACATCCAATGGAAAAAATTGTATTAAATTGTAATAATATATTCTAAATATACATTAAAACCACTCAAAATAATAATTTATCAATATTAATTCTTTCTATTAAAAAAGTTATTTTTAATTAAAATTTAGTAATTTTCACTATTCATCAGAATATGAAAGTTATCCGAAAAATACCAAAATATCACCCTAAGCTAATTTCGATATTCCGAATCAAAAAATGAAGTCCATTTTGAAAAATAATATTTAAAAAATTTCAATAAGTGGTTATTACTATTCATAACGGCAAGTTTTAATAATATTTTAATAGCATATCGTTGTTTAGTGAAACTCGGTATTGCGTACTACACACGCTATCGAGGAAGGTCACGATTGCCTGTAATGTGAGGCAAGTCAAGGATGCATGTTGTTCAAGCTCCTTTTTGTGTAGCGTACAACACAAGACATTAATGAAAAGAATATTTTTCATAAAATCTTGGGGTGTTACATTCTACCCCCCTTAAAATTAATTTCGCCCTCGAAATTCGTCGGGGTTAGAAATGCTTTAATACTTGAAAGTTTCTTTAATAGAAAACCACATCGTAAAAAGGAATACCAAAAACATTCTTTAAAAACAAAATAATGAAACGTAACAGTTACCCAAATAAACTAATCATTGGGTTTCCACATAGGTGAAATTATGGATATGGAAGAGAAATCTAACCATCATGTTCTGCTGGAGAGTGGTAGAGAACATGGCTATGGAAAAGCCAGCAATCACAAAGCCATAAATTTGTGACGATCTATGGTACCATCTAATTCATCAGATATAAGAACACTAGGACAACATTTTTGGTTTTCAAGATCATTTCCCTAAATTTGATGAAATTGGAATTAGAAGAAATACTTTTGTGATTTTGGTACTCTGTCACTGTTGGTCATTCTTTGGACAATTTCCACTTCATCTCTTAAAGAAATGATGTTGTATTTGTCATTCGTGAAGTTTTAGCAGATCATGTGATAGAATGATGGGTCATTCCATCTGTCTCAAACAAAAGGTTACAAATATTATCAAAAATACATAAGACCATCTATGGTGAAGTTAATCGTATATGATTCCAAAAATGAACATATACTTCATATATCATATCACGTAATAAAATGAAACAAGTTTCTACTAACTAGGGACTTCCTGTAGGCCAGTGATAGGCGATAAAGGCCAGTCGCACTTTGGTTGTGGGTTCGATTCCCACAGCCTTGTCCGACGCGATGGGCTATCGCCCATCCTGCAGGTTGTCCTTTTTCTAAAACTACATTACTATAACATCCCATCAATAATATCGAAAAAACTTTTATCCTTAAAAAATACTAAATTATGTCTAACATAGTCTATTCCAATCTTTAGGCTTATCCATAATACTGCTGTCCAATCTCATATTATAGTGAAAACGATTACCAAAGAGTTCATATAACAAACATGTTAATACAATCGTTGATCCCCGTATATCATGAGATATGTCTTGATGGTCACATTCCAAACATTCGAAGGCCTTAATCTTGTATTCTCTTAAAAAATGAATACCCATTGAAACATAGTGAAAACATTAATGCAGTTAAAAGTTAACACTTTCCATATAACAAAATCCTCAAAATTATATATACTCAAACCATGATATCACTTAGTCCTTATATCAATCATGAGCTCATGAATACTGTCAAATATGTCATTTTCACGTTTTCCCTTCATTAGGCGCATATCATCTTTTTTCCAAAAATATCTCAATCACTTTCCATGGTTACCAGTATAAAATTATTGAAGACCACAATAGACCAATACATAAATAGTCCAATAATCAACATTATTTAGAAATCCCATTACATAAACACTTAATCATTCCACCACATCGTTGTCATATTCAACATCACCAATGGTGATCGCATGTGACTTCCCTTTGTCCTTTTCCTTAAGTTGTTTCTCATGTCGATCATCAGTAACCCTTGGATTAGGGAATTTATTTGCATAATGACCCATCTCCTTGCACTTGAAACATAGAAGTGTATTAGGTTAATTATATGTATCCCTTCCTTTATTTTCATCATTAGACATCTTCTTCCCATCATTACGGCATTCAAATGCCCGATGACCTTCCTTTCCACATTTGAAACATTTAATTGTCCTTTTAAGACAATCTCCACCATGCTTCTTTCCACACTTTGATCATAAGGAAACATTCATATTATTTTAACCATTATTCTGAGATTTATCCTTGAACTCCATCTTTAGTTTCTTGTCAAAAATACTTGATGGATAAGTAACACCAACGTCCATTTCTACCTTGATAGCACAACGCATAATTTCTTCATAGCTACTGAAGTCTCTTATAGCTAATGCCCATCGATGATTTGGTTTTAAGGCACTAAAGAATCGATCAACTTTACTTTTAGGTTGGATGATAGAGCCAGATGCATACATTGAAAGCCTTGTAAAATTTTCTCCGTATACACTAACAGATTCATCAAACTTTTGAATTAGTTCAAGAAACTCCTTATCCATCTTTGTTCGAAGAATACAAGGGATGTACTTATTGAAAAATATGTTCTTGAACTCGTCCCATTCCATGGACTCAATTTCATCTCTTTGCCTCATATTCTTGATAAGATTCCACCATTGATCAGCTTCACCTTCCAAATGATATACTGCCAAGATGACTTTATCATGTTCAGAACATTGAAGAACTAAAAATATCTTTTTAGTGGTACTGATCCATTTTTCAGCAACAAGTGGATCAGAAGACCCACTAAAAGAAGGTGGATGTCACCTCATGAAGGACTCAATAGAGAATTGTTCCCTTTTCTACTCATTTGGAAGTCTAGAATGATTCATAGCTTGTGTAAGTATAGCAATAATATTTTTCACTCCATCTCCCATAACATTTGTTTGTTTAGGAGGACAATCATTGCATTGTCCACTGCATTGATCAACATGGTTCCTTCGGGTTCTAGCCATCATCTAAAACCCAAAAAGAATAGTGTGAGAGGCAAAAATCATGCTACGGAAAAAAACATAGAAAAGGGGGAGTACCTTCAATATCTAACATCTTAGGTTTAATTATATGATCGTTAGCATAATTCTAGGACTATAACCTATTCGTATACTTAACCATAGGGACATCCCTAGACATAACTTAGAAATATCTCTAGGGATCACACTAAAGTTCTCGCATCCTAGTTTCTAAAGGTTGACTAATCCTTTCCTCTGATACAAACTATAGATACCCAAAGCTTGACGTACATGAACAGTACATTACTTTTGCGGAATACTTATTATATAAGAAAGACAAACACGCAAGGACCGTAATAGTTTAGTGTCTTTGGAAACTCGGAATAAAATCCTCAAATCGTGGTGAAAGATCTTCAACATCTCCCAATAACGATCTTCCCTTTTATTTTCTTACCTAAAACCTTTCTTTATATCCTAGGGAAATGAAAACATAAAAGGGTGAGCTCAAATGCTCAATAAGGGTAAACAAAAGAAATATCAATCACATAATATTCATAAGAACATATTTTTTGGAAATCTTAACTTGCAAAAGAGGTCATTATTTCATAACATGGGATAAATCATAGTAGGAAAATTTAATTCCAATAATCATAAAATAAAACATGAAACTTTGTGGAATACATACATAATCCTAAAGAATCATTTCTTATTAGTCAAGACTAATTTCTAATACTATCTTAGTGGACAAAGTCCCTTTCTGAACTGAGTTCACTCCTCGTTTCAGTCCTGTTTCACTGAATCGGTATAACCTACCATTCCAGCCATGTCTATCTCATGAGATATAATATCTTTACCCAAGGCATTAGAGGGAGATATAGGTCCCACCCATCTCATAATGATACCATTCTTATGTGTGCCATAAAATCATAAATCATACATCATTGCATAACCCATGTAATAAAAATGGGAATCTTAAACATCGTGACATCATAAAACATTTCATATAAGATAAAGGAATTCATAAAAATAATTCCATCACAACATAATCAAATCAATATAATAATTGGGATAGAAACAGAACCCTTTATTAATTTATATGGAAAATAATTTTAATAAAACACTTCAACACCATTCTTGAGGAAAATATCCTTTATACATCAAAAACATTTTTCCTTTCTTAAAATGTCATACAATTTTAAATAAAAAGAAGTTGATTAAATATAAACATGAAAACATGTAAAGGATGATTCCTGGAAACAATGTATTAAAAATCCTTTCATGCCGTATAAGTTAAAAAAACATTCTTCTCGTACTTTTGTTGAAAAAGTCAAAAAGTACCTCATACGAAAAACGAAAAATGATTCCTTTCATATATTTTACTAAAAAATCACTGAATGGTAAAATTGGATTTATAATATTGTAGTTGTATGGAAATAAAATTACATACTGAGTAAACATGGATGTGGATGAAAAAATACACCCCAGTAATTACCAAAGTATAAACAATCTTTGATAAAAATGAGATTGTGATATTTTCCTTACCTTAGATCCGATTTTCTTCGTAAGTGTCCGAACCTCCTGTATAATGGTTTAAATAATGTCATTGACTTATTCCTGAATCATACTTATTTTTATGATATCATATATGGTTCACTTATGACTTTATATTACCCGTTTTTTTGTAAATTCCATGTTAAAGAGCGTTTTGGGTAAAATTGTTTCATTTGTCGTCCGTGTTTTGACTTGTAATTATTCATATGATTACATAGATCATGATTACTTTATTCCAGAATATAAAACATGATTTATATATAATATATATTCAGAATATAAATATATATAATAAATCAGTAAATGGAGAGAAAAACACCGTTCATGGAGACGGTAGGCCATACGTACGCATGAACGCTGTTTTCGTTTCCTTATTGAGTTGAATGGAATTAAGTAGATGACATACATATATATACACATAAATCCAGTATAATTATTATTTCATATATTCTATGATTACTTATTATAAGTACTTTATAATCATTCATGAATGGTTAAAGTGGAGAATGAATCTCATCGCGTCGTGGAGACGGTAGTCTGTACGTACGCACCTGCAATGATATCATTCTCATGATCGTGGGACTGTATTGGAGTGTATGTATACTATTTCAGAATCAAAATAACTTTAAAATAATCATATATTGTTATTATTTACACCATTATACCAATCCATGTAAGGTGGTGGTGGAAATAGATTTCATCACGGCGTGGAGACGATATTTCGTACGTACGCACGCGCGGTGATTTGGTTTTCCATAGGATGGATAGATGGTGAAATAGGGTTGTTTCATACTTATAATAACAAATCAGTATATGAGTTATAATGATGTTATTACTTCATAATGAAACAACCTAAGAAGAATAAGTGGAAGAAGAAATAAAGGTGAAAGAATTGGTAACGGAAATTACCTCTTCTTTGAAGAGCCTCTTTGAGATCTCCCTTTAGGGCACTAAAACTGGTCATTGAGGAAGACCAGAACCTCTAGGATATTTCTATAGAAGTGTAGAAGAGAATTTGGCAGGTGTTGGTCGAGCTTTAAGGCTCAATGTTGTGTGAGGAAGAGAGGGAGGAGGTGCCCTTTCATAAGGGAGGAGAGGGGTACCATTGGAATAACAAAAACTATTATTTTATTATAAAGTCAAATTCGGTTTTAAATAGCACCAAATTGATTTATTTAGAATCTAAGGTGGGGATGGGTTTAAATACTCTCATCCAATAGTATTTAGACAAGTTTAGGTTCCTATTTTAACCTTTTCATTTAGATTTAACATTAAGTTAAATAATTTTACTTTTACCGTGTCTTCTTGTGTTCTTATACTATAAGGTTAATAAACATACTATAACAAGACAAACGATACCCAAGTTGTTTATTATTAATATATATAACCTTATCTAAGTTATTTGGCGGAACCTAATATTTTTAGGAATAAAATAACAATTAATAATGTAATATTTGTTTTAAAAACTATTTTATGTCAATTTTGACACTATTTAGTAATTTATTTTTGTGAAAATCATAACAGAATGATTAGTTCTAAAAAAGTTAATTAAATCAATAATAAAATGTCATATTAACCTAGAAAATTAGTTCAATTCATAATAAGTTTCATATTACATATATTTTGGTATTTATAACATCAATTATGTCAATATTTCATTAATAGGATAATTACTGCATCATCGTTGTGTCATAAATAAATTAAGATATTTAATGTCTAAAAATTATAAATAAAATACCATTATGTAGGAAATCTTTTCATATTTATAATGAATATTTATAGTCGAATTTATCTTATGTATAACCCCATATTAAAAATGATATACTTACTAAACTTTGATTTTAACTATTTTAACCCTTCTTTAAATAAATTAATAATAAATGTCCTAATCTAATCCAAGTGGGCCTAAATGGTCATATTTTATTCCTAAGGTTGTTTTTGGTCGAATTAAACTTGTAAAATAGAATTATAACATGTGTTAAGGTAATAGTAATAACATTTTTACCCTTAATTACCCTACTTACTTTTAACCGTGGTAAAAAAATTAAAAAGTTACCATTCCCCAAAAATTAGTTTTATCTCATTGAACCACATTTTAGTTACTGACATCAACCATGTCTCTAGGATTTTTTAAACTCCACTCACAGAAGTGGTAAAATTACGTTTTATGAAAAATTCAATTTTTTTAACTACCACTTAGTGGTTTCACTATTCATCAAAAAATGAAATTTTCCAGAAAAATACCAAAAATTAGGCCTAAGCTATATTTGATATTATGAACTCAAAAATGATGTCTATTTCAACAAATTAAAAACATATCAGTTTCATTAATTAATTTAAAAATTAATTCCCGTCGTCAAAACAAATAGTGTGTTCTTAAGAGATAATAACTATCAAAAGATTGACACCTATTTATGTCTGGTTTAAATGTAAAATTACATCCAATGACCAACATTGTATTTAATTGTAAAAATATATTCTAATTATATTTCAAAACCACTCAAATTAAATATTTATCAGTATTAATTATTTCTATTAAAAAAGTTTTTTTTATTAAAATTTAGTAATTTTCGCTATTGATCAGAATAGGAAAGTTATCCGAAAAGTACCAAAATTTTACCCTAAGCTAATTTCGATATTCCAAATCCAAAAATGAAGTCCATTTTGAAAAATAAAATTTACAAATTTTCAAAAAGTGGTTATTACTATTCATAACGGCTAGTTTTAATAATATTTTAATAGCATATTGTTGTTGTATGAAACTCGGTATTGCGTACTACACACGCTATCGAGGTAGCTCGCGATTGCGTGTAATGCAAGGCAAGTCAAGGATGCGTGTTGTGCAAGCACTTTTTGGTGTAGCGTACAACACAAGACATTAATGAAAAAAATATTTTTCATAAAATCTTGGGGTGTTACAGTCCTAATATCAACCAATTGGACTAAAAAGGACACCATTTCAACACAATGATGATATAAGTTAAGGAACCCTAATCCAATTATATTAGGACATGTAATAGGATATTTTATTAATAATAATTTTACTCATAATTATTTGATTTAGCCTTTACGATGTTAAAAAAATTGTATAATTTACTATTAATAAAGCCCAAAAATGAATGTAACCTATTTACACAATTTGGACTCACTAATTAAAAATACAAAATAAATTTTTCAAAATTAAAAAAAAAGAATTTGAAGAAAAGAATTTAATATTAATCCCATTATCATATTGATAGAATGAGTTTAAAAAATTAAAATATTGCAAAAGTTTGAAGTTTTCTTACATCTATGTTTAATGTAAAATTAATTACAATAAAATACATTACATTGAATAATAAAAATATATTTTTTAATATTTTTAACCATTAAATAATATAATTTTATCAAATATAATTTTTTGAAGAAAAAAGTTGATTTTAAATAAATATTATTGTATTTTTACAATTCATCAAAATATAAAAGCTATCATAAAAATATAAAAAATCAAACTAAAGTAAATATCTACTTTCCACCTCCAATGAACATGTTTATGTTATAATATAAAAATTATTAATGTTTCAACATTTTATTTTAAAATGGGTTCTTTCTTAATGGGTATAATATTACCCTTTTGAAAAATATATTTTATTATACATCAAAATGGATTTGTTTATAACCTTTGACATCAATATCTTTTGGATGAATATCAAAAATTGTTTTCTAAATATATGAAAAAAAAAATTTTATTAATTAATTATACTAATTTTCAATCACATAACAAGAATAAAAATATATAATTGACTTATATTATTTCATACACAATGGATTTTAATAAGTTAGTTATATTTATTATTTCTAACGTGACAACTATATTTTAAGTTTATTTTTATACTAAGACTATATTACACTTCATTTAGACTCAATATTATGTGAAATTCATGAAATCTATAAATCGTAAATATTTAAATAAAATATTTTATAAAAAACCGGGCTGTTACACCCCTCACTTCATTAAAATTTCAAATAACACCGATAGGCCGATGGACTCGACAAGACACCAAATAAAATACAGAAAATCATCTTATAAGCCGAATAACGAGTATAAATTTCTTTTAGTATGGATTTATTAAAACCCAATGGAGGATAACAAAACTAGAGGAACTGTTCTTCAACATGCATCCTAATTTTAATTCATTATACACCACATATCATTTTATCAAACACTAATGATATGATATAATCATAATATAACACATTCTGGGGTGTTTTTTTAAATATCATAATGAACTATAAACTAAATAAAATCTATCAAATGGGTTATAAAATTATCATTTTCCTATATAGTGGACTACCATCTCACGAACTAATGTCATCTATTTCTCTATTTCCACCAATCAAGGTTGGGTATGATGAATATAAATTATATATATGATATTTATAACATATTTATATATATGGAGTCACTAAATAACAGATATATATATATATATTTACCTATCATTACATAGTGGATATGATAATGCATCTTGTGTGTATGGAGGACTACCATCTCACGAATCTATGTGATTCAACATTAAATAACGCTTTACCTGGAAAGTGAGAAAATATATATTTATTTATTATAAGTTATATAAAGTGAATATTAATTACTATTTAGAGTTCTATTGAAAATTGTAATGATAGTATATATCATTTATTACATTTCATTTCACTCATGTAATGATGATTCCATTATTTGTGTAGACTACAGCCTTCATGAAGCGATGTCACTCTCTTTTCATCACCAAACCACATGAATGATACATCTAATTATATAATATGGTATATTTGAAATTATGACTTAGTTTTAAAAATAATATATAACATTCATAATTTTCATAATTATTGTTTAAAAATGGAGAAATTATTCATCTGCACATACGACCTACTGTCTCTATGATCGTAATATACATCATATTTTAAAAAAATATTTCATTTTTGGGTTTATAATTATATTTTATTTTAAATTATTTTATTTATTTCATGAATTTAATATGTTTATAGAACTATATTAAATTACCTTTTTTGAAAAAAAAAACTGAATATAATATAAGGCGATATACACAAGAAATAATGGAAATAATGAATGATCGTTAATAAAAATGTGAAACAATGTTATAAAAGGATAATATAGGTTTTTGTAATTATTAATATTTTTGGGATTAATTTATTGGATTTTAAAACCCACTATATAGGATATTAATGCGTTTTTAATGAAAAAAGTACGATATAGGAGATTTTGTCCCAATTTCATTTTATTAAGGCATATTGTAATGTCATGAAACAAATTTGTTTTATAAAGTTTAAATAAATTCAAATTAACATTTATTATAATGAATAAATCATTATTAATGTCATTTTATGTTTTATTTTTATTTATTTCATCTATGATAATTTTGCATCAATATTGTGATGTAGTAAGTTATTAGAAAACTCAATTTCCATTAATGAGGTAAAATAACAACATACTGCATTATATCATTCTATGATTATGAGTATAATTACAATTTATTATATAAATTTTTATTCCAACTTCTATTATGTTTATTTATAGTCTAAAAACCAAAAAATTAAATAATTAAATCCCACATGAAAAATTTTATCATTTTATGTGATTATATTACAATCTCATTATTATCATGCTTATTTATTATTGTGTTTCCACTAACAGTAATTATTTGATAATTTTTTACTAAAATCAAAACTTGTTTCTCAAATAGTAAATAATTATCTTATTAAATTGGTTGTATAATTTTTTAATATATTTTAATTGAAATTATTTTGATAATGTGTCAATGAAATTGAATATCATTTCCCCCTTCAGTCAGAAACATGTTTTATCCAAAAACCATGTTTTCTAAACTTGTTTTAAATTTTTTTATTCATTAAAAAATTAATTATTAATAAAATTATTTACCTTTATAACTTTTAACAAAATGTTTTCAAATTATTCAATATATCATTTTCCAAAACTATCTTGTTTAAATTTGATTTAATAATTAAAAATAATATTTATTTTAAAGTATATGGAATGTACAAAATTACACATGTAATGAAAAAAGTTGTTTTAATTATTTTTTTAATAATTTTTAGAGTTTATTTTGTATAATTTTTTATAAAAATTATTCATTAAAAAAAATATTTTTTATGTAAATGATATTAATTTTTGTAGAAAATAATGGAATATTTTACTCTCAAGTATTTAATTAATGGAATTGTTTTTTTTTTGAATTATTATCCTTCTAATAAAACAAAAATTATTTATACTCTAATGGTTATATGTAAAATTTTTACCACATTTATTCCTCCGTTAGATGGTTCCTAATTATTCTAATAATGGATAACAAAAACATTAAATTTTATGATTAATTTTTATAGTCAATAATTTTTTCGTGAAATTTGAACTTGCTTACGATATTTGTAAATAAAATTTCGCATGAATATAAATATTACTTATTATGTATATTTTTATCTATTAAATTTTATATCATATCTATATTTGTGGAATTAAATTTCATGTTATTTGATATCTGGGAAAATATTGAAAAACTTGTATCCATTAATAAATATGATTTATTTTTTAAAAATAATATATTTTTTTATTAAATTTATTACCCAATATTTTTTGAATGATTTGAATTGGTATGACATGGGTTGAGGATAATTTACAAAAATCCACTCAATGAAATGAAACTATAAAGAGATGTAATCATTGGGACAAACCCTATGTGTTTATCACTACAATGTTTTAACCTATATTGTAAACAATATTGACAACAGAATTTTCTAAAATATATTTTGAGAAAACTTGATATTAAATGATTCATTATCCTGGGAAACATGATATATGAAAATTTATAATTCATTTTATTTATAATTCAGTTATTATTATCCATTAAATTTTTTATGATATTATCTATGGATTTATTTGATTCTCATATTTTTTGATTAAATTAAATATGTTATTCATTTTTTACCATTCCATATTTATTATGAATTATCATGCCATTATGTTCATTTTATTTAAATGGAATTTGTGTTTAGTTATTTTCAATTTATTAATTGTTATACATAATGATTCAATATATATTGTTACGTAATAATCTATTACCAAGAATTACAAATCACCCTAATATCGATTAATTTTTTTTGAAACTTTGAATTGTAATTTGATTGATATAAAATAACATACTAGAGGGAAACATTATTTTAAAAAATAGTTTAAATTTTTATATTCAATTTTAATGTAATTATCAAGTATGTGCCAAGTTTTCCATGGCTGCTAAACTATTTTTACAATTGGGTTGTGATTCATTATATCACATTCCAATGTAATAAAGCATGTGCTAAATCTATGCTACTGCAGTTTGGGTCATTATAGAAAATATTTAGAATAAATAAATAAATTATTATATATCATAATTTTATAAATATTTGATTATGATTGGGAATCCACTTTTATTCACCCTATTACCCCTCAAATGAGTTGATAACTTATCACTTATGAATACATGTGGACAACCACATATATGTAGCGAAACATTTCATTTTTATCATAATATTTTATTGTTGGTAGTTACGATAATTAATGAATTTATATATGGTATTTTTTAATTATTTATGTTTATGTATTTTTAATACCATATCTACTCTCATTCCCTCCAATCCATTTTAAAACTATAATTTCATACATGCGTAAATCTGGTCAACCTCCTACATGATGTAATTTGTTTTTCATTTCCATGTTACATGAATGGAAATATTGGTATAATTAATGTATTTATATTTTAGTTGTGATATAAAATAATTATCTAATGAAAAAAATGTATCCTTATTTTATTCAATCAAAAAGAAAATGAAAATGAAATTCATGTGAATGAATGACCTATGTACATCATGAATGGTGTAAATAAATATAAAATAAATAGGTTTTATGGGTGATTATAAATATTTATATAATGAATATATATGATTTTTCTATAACGATATACACTCAATATATTATGGAAACATTGTCAATGTATATGAACCGGAACAAAAAAATGAAACATAAAAAATTGAAATAGTTCATAGTTGGAACGATGATTTCAATAATAATTATTGATAAATATATATTGAAATATTATATTTGGATTATGTAAGATATTATAATTATGTAAAGTATTTCCCTATATAAGTATTGTAAATTTAATTATTTATACCTGAGTATTGAATGACTTAGATGAAATTATATTTGTTTGGAAAAAATCCTTCAAGACATCATTGAATCATTTTTGAGGTGATTTTGTTTGTTGAAAAAGTGAACATCAGTGTTGTGATTGTTGACAATGAAAAATATGACATAAAAATTTGTTGACAAAGGGTATTTCATGGTGGAATGTAGAGTTCAAGAGCTTTGGTCAATGATCCATGTTTGATTCAAGAACTTCAACAAATGGTTGGATGATCTGAAGGCAGTATAAAAAGAATAGATACAAGGTGGCGCTGTTTTCCAGTGTTTCGCAAATGTTTGGACCTGAAAATCAACAAATGAAGAAAAGTGTTTTCGGCAAAGAGAATTGAGCGCCGAGGTCTTGGATGATAGAAAACTTGCACGCCATATGTTTTTTATGATCAGATCATCAAAATATTGCAAAGGGATAAGGGTTGCGCAAGTTTTGGTGAATTCACGCAAGTGACTTGCACGCCGTGAAGAGACTTGCGAGCCGATTCCTTGGAAGACTGAGAACTTGCGCGCCTATGGTTTTTCAAGATTAGAAGATAAAAATTTGGAAATGGAAAGCGGTTCGCGCATGTTTGGAATTGGGTCACGCAAGTAACATGCACGGGATGAGACCTGAGCGCCGAGACTTGCGCGCCGAAGGGAGAGTTGTGCGCCATCACGCAGGGTCGTCAATTTGTATATAAATACTGGACCACCCCTCTTCATTCATCACCGGAGTTCAACACTATGAGAAATCAGAGCTCCCGTTTCACTGTTTTGGAAGTCATGCAAGTGGTGGTGTGTCACGCAAGTGGGACTTGTGTGTCGGATTTGAAGAAGCGTGGTTGTTTTTATTTGCATGCCATTATTGGTTTGGGCATAAAGTGAAGTTAGTCGCACAGGTTTGGAGTTGAAGAAGATTGTGTCGCGCAAGTGTCTGAGGAGGACTTGAGTGTCTGTTGTGACTTGTGCACCGATACTTGCGCGCTTAGATAGACTTGCGTGCCAAGTACAGTTTATTTCCAGTAGTGTTTTCCGTGCTGCGTTGAAGCTGGAAGTTTTCCCGATACTTTTGGTGCAAAGAGATATTCATCTATGGGTGAAAGTTGTACTTCAAACAGAGCATCTACATAAAAAGGAAGATGAATTCTTTCATGCAAATGAAGATACCTACAGGTCTATATACTGTTAGTGGATCCTTTCCAGAGCAATGAGCGAAGGAAGAAGAAGAAGGTGATCCTCTCCACTGGCAGTGAGCCAGAGAGAGATAAATAGGGAGTGACCCTTGGGGAAGCAGTGAGCTGACCCTAATCCTTGTAATGGCAGTGATCTTGGGATAGAGTGACTATACCCAAACCATTGTATCCACATCTAGTGATGAATAGTGGAATTTGGTACATCCGAAAACTTGTCGGTGTATGCTCCTTCGATGTAGCACAATGAGGGTGATCCAAGTAAAAATCTGTGTGTCTTCCTGCTTAATTACCTACATTTCATTTAAAGCATCATAATCAGATAAATAAGAAAATAAGTGATCATAATAAACACATAAGTGCAAAAAATGTGCCTGTTGTAATAAATAGTTCATGATCCAGTTGGGTAGGATGAATTTTAAAAAAATATATCCATACCCTGATTCACCCCCCCTCTCAGGGTATATAGGCCCCAATTGGTCCAAACAATATCTTAATGTAAGGGATTCTTTTTTTAAATATCATTTTAATTGAGATTATTTATTCTTATAATTTTTATGAAGTAAATTATCTTATATTTTCATAATAAATCAATTTTATTCTCTTATCCTATGGTTATGCATTTAAATTTTAAGTAATAAACCCATTTTCTAATCTTTCTAACTAGAATTGATTACAAGAAATATTTAAATTGAAACTAACATTATTTCATTTTTTGGATAGGAATATTTTTCATCCATGTTATTGGATACATTAAAAAAATTTAATGAATTTTTTTAAAAATAACCATTGAATTTTTAATGTAATTTTTTACATATCTAAATTTCGATTAAAATTTTTTTCATAGAAATAATCATTCAATTTTTCAAAAAACATAGTTTTGGTATTATTAAAAAAATTAAAAACAAATTTTATTTTTAAATAATAATCATGAATTAATTTTTTCTACCCAAACCTCGATAATATTTAATATGTTTATTAAATTTTTGTTGGATATTTTCAATGAAATTTTTTACATGAATATTTTATATAATATAAATATTTTAAATAATGTATATTATAGAAAATGGCGTATTATTCTAAAAAATATTCAAGTAATAAATTCACAGTAATTTTCATCTATAATTTTATTATTTCATTTTCCTTATGTTTAAATTTATTCATGATTCAATGAAATAAATATTATTATTTATCACCATGTATTATTATTATTTAGAATAGATTTGTATGAATCCAATTTATTTGTGGGGTGTAATCATATGATTAAGATCATAAATGTTTATAAAAAATTGTTCATTTCTAGGTATATTTATATATTTTGAATGTTTTATGATATTGTAAAATAAATACTAATTTATTTTGATTATGTGATGGTTATATTCTGGATTGTATATCCCTCTAATATAGAGTCTTGTAGGGAATATATCATAAGGTAATTATGATTCAAGTGGGGAGTGAATCTAGTCTATTAAGGGAATTTGTATACTATGATAGTATTGGATGAGATCCATGTAAATGGGTGTCATGGAATTGAGAGTGATTCAAATAGGATATCAGAGTCTTGGAATGGAGGATTGTCTAATGAAATTAATTTATATTCTTCTATGTATTCATAAAACATATGTATTATTACAATTTTATGCTCTCATTTCTCATGTAAATCAATAAATTTTTGAATTATTTCCTATGTATATCATTTATTTACAAAATTACTCATTATTATGATTTATGATATTCTAGTTATGATTATTAAATGTGAATCTCATGATCTCATACCCATATTACCATCTAATTATTAAGTTACCATTGTTTTCTCCCATATATAACCTCACATAGAATTTTAGATCACCCTTTACTATATTTTCATTTCATTTTAATATAGATAATGTATTATAATATGATATGTCAAATAATAATATAGTTTTTGAATAAAATTATAACAAATGATTTTGTAAATTTAGGTACCTGTAGTTTATATAACCATTTTTCTAAATTCACTAAGCATATGGTGTTTGGGAGTAGATAAAAAATTTTATGAATAGAATATGAAACAAATAATATATAATATATATTTATAGATTTTGTAGATATCTATAGATGATGAAAATGAATGGTTGATTTATATTTGGGATCTTTAATGATAAAAATTTATTAAGGAACCATATGCTAAGACAATTTAATGGAGAAAATACAATGATATTATAAAAAATGAGTATATTTTTATAAGAAAATATATCCATCCGGATAATAGACGGTTGATTTGAATATGTAATAGATTCAACAAAGTGTAATAACAATGAATTGTGTGGATTCGATATTAACATTATTTTGTCCAGCGTACAATAAGCGTGCCTTAGAATATACTCCTTATTAGAAAATTTCATCAAATATTTGTGGGATACTTCAATTTTCATATGATTTATTATTATGTATTTCAGTACACATTGAACATAGATGACCTTGTATTAACAAATAGATTCTTAAAATGAATATGGGGTGTCATGATTCCGATATAATAGAAATAAATTTTTTAAATATATGTTTACTAAATATTATTATTCATCAAATACTATTATTTTTTCGATTCATTAAATTAAATAAACTAAAATAATCTATAGTAATATTACATTTTATTGAATATGTTATGATTATATTTTAGACAAACCAAATTTTAGGGGAGTTAGAATAAGAAATCATATTTATATGATTATAAAAATTTATCATGTTTTGAATCACCATGAGTATCAAAATAGTAAAATTTGGGAATAAATTTTAGTTTATTCCTCAATGAGCAAATAAATATCTTTATTATGTTGGAATAATAATAAAGAATATTAATAGGAATGGATCAGGGAAACAAAAAAAATATATTTTCTAATATATATTGTCCATAAACTGAAAATTTTATTTCTATTGTTTAAAAATTATGATTAGAAAAATATCATTGGTTGGATACAATAAATAATGTTAGGAAATTGGAATAAATTTAATTTATATAGTTATATGTCTATCGATATTATTTTAAATAATTATTTTCCTTTTATTTTTTAAAAGAAAAGGGATAAGTGATTCAATAATTTTTTTTTGAATATCTCTTATATCTTATAGGGAATATTTTATAGGACATATTAATCATTCTTAAAGTATTATCATCCCTCCATCATCATCAAATTATCTTTTTTATTAAGAAAAAGAAACCATACAACAAATAAAAGAAACAAATCATCCTATGGAGGTATAAAATTATGAATGGCCAAGGCATCCCCTTTAGTCATGTTATCCCCTTTAGGCTTGAATGTAAAATTGTCATGCAAACATAACAGATCATGACTAAGTACATCCATAGAAGCCAGATGATCTGCCACTTGGTTACCCTCGAACCATATGTGGCTGATTTGGGTATCATTGGGGAGTACACTATTGAACTATCTGATAATATAGATAATAGACCATGGAGTAGAGAAGATATCCTTCAATTCATCATTCAGTATTTTTGAATCAGTTTCACCATAAGTTAAAGATAATCCCTTCTGGTAACAAAGGCTGATACCTGTGATCATGGCCTTGGCGTCAGTCTAAAGAGAAGACCCATGTCCTAAAAGTGAGGAGATGGGAATGAGGGACGATCCAAGAGTATCCCGGAGAACCCCACCCCCATGCAGAACTCCCATAGAGCAGGACCTGTCAGTATTGAGTTTAAGACCCCTGATTGGGGGAATCCATCAAACCTAGAGACCTCTTTCAAAACCATCTCTCTACTAGGTGACATGAGAAACAGTAATATCTTTTATTCACTTATCTCATTATTTTCATAATAAAAGGATTATGAAAATAAATAGATATTTAAAAACAATAATCATGTGGATAATATGATTTCCAATGCAATGTAACTATTTCATGATAGTAAAACATCGAGGAAAATTTCTTATTGGGAATGATTTTTTTCAACTGTAGAAAACATGATCACCAATAAATGGAATTCCAATGTTATGAGAGGATAGTAGTAAATTTATGGAATTATTAAAAATCACAATACAATTCTCCACCCACGCTCCAATGATTCAAATGTAAGTATTATAGGTCTTTTGTGAACTAGTTTTGAAATCGGATGGTTAATTTTAATGCTGATAGATCTATGAAGCCCTTTAATCCTATGAAAAAAGGGAAATAATTGTAAATAAATATTATCAATGTTTGGTATGATAATAATGTGTTCAAAAATAAACTATTGAAGGACTTTATAATTTCTAATATATTATTTAGTTCTTTATCTACATAGTTTTTATATCATAATAATTTGATAAGTGCCTCAAACATCCACAGTAATTATTATATATTTAATAATAATATATTGATCCCAATGTTATTATGACCATATATATAGTATTTAATAATAACTTGGTAATGGTTTTTGAAAATTATATTATTTGAAATATAGTTATTCTCCATATAGTTAAATTTGATGTTATACTAGTTATTGAATATCATTTATTATATCAAACCTATGTCAACTGTTAGTGATGGGACATGATATTGGATATTATAAACCATCTATAATCATCTATTAGTGTGAGGAAAAATATTATAATTTAAAATTACTTATATTCAATTTATTGTTCTTTATTCTTATTTAAAATTGTTATTTTTATTAGATTTTTTGGAGAGAAACTTATCATCGATGATATTCCTATTGTGTTATATTTTTTGGATTCATTATAGGAGTGATTCCAACTATGAAACATAATCATGAATGAGTTTTCTTAATATAACACATACTAGGTGATACATATATTTAAAAAACTCCATATAGAATGACCTCATTTGAGTAATAATAATTGTATAATGAACTACAAAAAAATATTGATAAGAGATTAATTTTTTCTATTTTGTTATCATGGGGTGCAACTTTTCTTTATATATTATTTAATATGGTAACAATTACATATCCATTGATTATTGTAAACATAAAAATATCACAGTAATGATAATATTTCATATACAACATATTTAAAACATGTGAGATCAAATATTTTAGAATCGAATCTATTCCATGAGTAACAATCATTTTTGATGTCATTAATTGAGGGTCACACTAGATTGAATACCCAATATATCATTTAGTATAGGGTATACATATTATGAATTAAAATATATTTTATTTGTTCTTACTATTAAATTTATTAAAAACACTGATATAATGAAAATCATCTTTAGAAAATAACATGATCATTTTTTAGTAGAATTTATAGATGGAAATCTTATATATTCCATGATCAAACAAGATTATATGGATTACTTGATTATATTACTATGGAACCAATTGAATGAAAATATATATGAATGATATTTCAATGATTTAAATTTGGGAAGAGATATTTATAATTTTGGGGCATTAAATATGATGAAAAGATATATCAATGGATTAATCAAAGACTAATGTTATTGAAAATCATCGAACACAAACCATATTGATTATGATAAATTATTTAAATGATTTATATGAATATTATAGAGACTTTATGTAGATTTTATCATGACTATCTAATCGACAAAACAATTTCAAATACATTATAGTCATGTTATATTGGGCACATAAGTGTGAGAGAATTTTAAAAAAAATTTAGACATAATTTTTCAACACACATGTTCTTATAGTAATCTACAATGTATATGGGTTTGTGATCAATAATGATTAATAAATGAAGTGAATGATATATTTCCTCACAGAGATTAATATCATGATAGATTATTCTTTATTATTATTCAAGGACCTTGATAAATATTACATGAATAATGATATTATTGTTGTTCTAATAAGTTATTAATTTACAATAAAGAGTAATTTTATTTATGGATAATTTTGTGTATAATATATTAAATTACAATATTTTATAATATATATTAAAATATAAATATTTTAATATTTCCCAAATAAGGTGGTTCTAGATCAATAAAAATATTATATCTCAACACGTTATTACCCTAGTAAACTAAACAAGGTTGTAGATTCTAATAGATAAAAGGATAATAAAACAATATATATAATGTATTTAAAAATAAATAAAAGAATTATCAATATTTTAATGATGATCCTAAAAATAAGAAAGGTTAGGTATAAATATTTTCATGATAAAATGAGTATTATACAATCAATCCCATAGAATATTTATATATAGTCGAAAGACATTATAGATATTCAAAAGATGGTGATAAATTGTCCTTAATTAAATTTTTTCATTGACAGAAGGATGAAATATATGTAAATTTTATATCATCCCACTATACAAGATTTTTAGATTGATTAATAATAAGAATTTCATTTATCATCATTATTTATTTATCCTATAATTACCTTTATTTATAGTAATCTATAAATGTATTCTTATTTCAAAAGAACATAGACAGATATTTTATTGTTTGTATAATGGATCATGGTTTGATAGTATGTTATGGTAGGGTGACATACATATATGTGGACTTTACAATCCCAACCCAAATCCACATTGAAATGGGAATTCATCACCATGGACATTTCATTTGAATACCTCAAAATATCTAATGACTATAATGATAATTTTGTTATAGTTGACCATTTTATTATGAAAACACATTTCAATAATATTTTATAAAATTCCCCTCTTTATAAAAAATCCAGGATATATATTAGATAGTTGGTAAGTTTTAAGGATGTAAAGCATTCTATTCTATTTAATATATATCTATGGATTACTTAGTGGTTCAGGAAATGTCTTACTCATGATTAATATTCAATGATCTATTTTATTACTACATATAATTCTCATTAATATTGTTTATATTATAAAATCATTCATACCATATAGTATATGATGTTATTTTTATATATGTATTTCAATGTTTCATGGGATCAACATATTCTTCGGAATGAATTCACTTATTAAAATAACATTCACCTGAGCATTAATATGATTCCTTATCTAGATCACTAAGGAAGAAATTGTCAAACTCAAATGATCTCTTTGGAATTTTCATAATGAATCTAATTTGGAATTAATTTATCTGAGTAAATGGTAGAGAATGAAAGAGAATCTCATCATAAAATATATCATACTAAGAGTAGAAAAAATAGATTTTATGGAAATGATAAAATATTTATGAATTTATAAGATATCAAAAATGTATTCATGAGAAATTATAAATATAATTATTTTATTATATTAATAAATATTTAATTCGTAATCCATATTTATATTGGATCCTTATTTAATCTTGTATGAGTAGGTATGGTAGCTTTGCTTTTGGAACTTCCTCTAAACCACTCTCATATTAATGATGTGTTCCGTGAATCTCCCTTAAGTATGTCCATATATGAAAGATCACTTGTTCAAAAATAAAATGTTTAAAAAATAATGAATGACCATTAATATTAATAAAAATGGTTTTAAATAATTTTTTATAGATGGAATGTAATACAAAACAAGAATTCCCGTGATGATATTGTTCTATATAGTAATCATATATTTTTCCTAGCTTCATGGGAACCTAATCATGTGATGTAACATAAATATTACAATTTATTTATATTAAATTAACATAATTTGAAGGAACGATTTCGTTTAAAGAGTTTTATAATGTTTCCCCCTAAGATATTATGATATATAGTTCATGAAAATTATTTTTTATGCATTAGCTTTTGATTCATTAACCATTGAATATAAATGAAAAATAATACATTATACCATTATAACCACAAGAATAGGTTTTTTATTTTAATTGGAATAAAAAATAATACAATAAAATAATTTTAATGGTTTTGTATATTGAATTTTTTGACTAATATATAATAAACAATATATTTAATTTTAATAAACATATTTAAGATAAGAAAATCTTTTCATCAAAAATGTGGTTTTTTGGATTATTTTTAATTACAACAATAATTGATATAAAATTTTTGAACAAATATATTTTAGAAAATTACGATCATTTTTGAAATCATCATTTCCAAATTTTATGATAGTGTCTTTTTTACTATATTTACAGAATTTATATTTTAAAATTTGTCAAGGGAAAACTAATTATTATAATAAATAAAAGATTTATTGAATGTATATTTGAAGATAAATTTTATTTTAAATTTTTTTATTTAAAATTTAATTAAATTTAAATTTATAATAAGAATATTATCTTAATTTAAATTACACTAATTTAGTATTTTTGCCTATAAACAATATAAACATAAGAATTTAATTATGAAAAATTGCATTTCATCAGGTTTTTCACATTAAATTTTAAAATAAATTTTGCACTAAAGTGAATTTAAATTAATAAATCCATTTCAAATTTATAATAATAATAATAATAATAAATATTATATAATGAGGTATTATTAATTTTTTGTCATAATTAATTGAAAAAATAAAGAAAGTACCACGGTTGTAGTTAAATTGACTACACCTTGGTTTTATAATACTAAATATGGGTAATATTTCTCATTAAAAATCACTAAATCCTATTAACTATACATATTGGATAGCTAATAAATTTATATGATCCATTTTGAATCCATTTTTGATGACTATGACATTAATATATTTTAATCATTTAAAAATTTTTCAAATGTTACCCTCCTCGACATAAATAATGACCCCCTCCACTGTCTTCGCACAGAATATTAATCCAAAAATCATAACCAATACATTAAAAATTATCTTTTAACTAACACTATCAATAATTTCTAATTATTTTCCAACACAAATTAAAATTCAATGTTTCCATGAAATATAATTTAAAAGTGGTCTACCATAGAAGATGCAATCAATATTCTAGACATCATTAAATTTATTTCATCCTCTATATCAAATAAATATATAGAATTAAATATTAAATAATAACTTTAGTGTCAAAAACATGCTGAAATTTTATTCTGATTATATACCCACCATTATCCATTATATGTTCCATAAAATGGGATTAGAAAATATTTCTCATCAGAATGTGTAGAAAACTACCTCCATGTAAAGATACATTTCATTTTCTATCACCATAATTCATAGATTGAAATCATGATGGGTAATAAAATTATATATATTATTTTTCTGATGTATTTTAAATTTGGGAATAATAATATGTTATCTAACATTATACCATTCCATCCATCGGAAAATTATAATGTTTCTCATAAATACATGGTGACTTCCAAAACCACTAATCGATATTACAATGATTAAAATAATAATATATTTAATGAATAATAAATCTAGTTATTATTATTCTTTTGAATTATAAAATAATACTGATCTCGTGTTCATTTATTTATTATGAAAATGAATAAATTTTTATTACGTTCATATGACATATCGTCACCATGAATAGTGTAAATCACTATTATATCTACACCTTTTTCGATAGTTCTAAATTAGAAATTATTAATATATATGATATTTATATCATGAACAAAATTCAATAGCTAAAGGAGCAAATATCAATGTAAATGTACCATAACTTCTGACCTTATGCATATGTGAAAAATGAAATACATAAAGCAAGTAAATTACTATTTTAAAAAATAATATTTAATAAATTGGTCATGAAATGTTTTATGTGCATCATATATGATTTTCTATATTTGTAAATTAATCTCCTATACCATTATTGAAATTTAAAATTTATATTATAAGATAATAGTGGAATTTTTACAAAGTCTAATGAGATATAAGGGATTGATGTTTCAAAATAATTTTTATTAGTGTTATTTCTGTTTGAATTTACATTTAATGAAATGATATTTTATTTTCCAGATAAAACAACTTAATTTTCCAATCCTCCTACTATTAACTAGATTTCAATATGTTCTAACATTTTCCTCTAATTTTTACTTTATATGTCTAGGAAAATGTTTTTATTAATAATTGGTGTTATTTCCTCTTTTAAGGGATTAATTTTCTTAACTATCAATTTTTGAAGAACTTATGTGGAATAATGTCTTTACTACCATGACATTATTATTAAGAAATCATTTAAACTGTTTTTTAAATAAAAATATTTAAAATAATCAACATATAATTTTCCAAATGATGATCTTTTTTCTTTTTTTGTGAAAATGGGAAAATAATATTTGATATAACATACTAACCATGAATTTATTTTTCCAGTAGTGTGACTTCTAAATTAAAAGATATTACATTAAAAGTTTATATAGTTAATTTATATAAAAATATTTATATTATAAATATTTAAATATTTTTATTATGTATATTTAATTTGTACATGAAAAGTATTTTTTCCATTAGAAATATTCCAGTAATAATTTAATGACAATTCTCATCTATGATCACATATATTAATCTTAGTTATACAATAATAAGGATATGATTAAATTATACCATCCAAATTCATTTTCACTATGATTTATGATTTTTATTATGGTATTTTTATGATACTATTATATTTTCAATGGGTATTGTATAAATGAAATAATGAAAGGATTATGAAAACTATTTCATTTTAGGAATTAGAATATATGATGATTATTTAACATTCTGAAGACAAATAAATGAATTATTTGTATGTGAAGGGTAGTGATAAAATTATATATCACTTTAGTAGATCTGTCATTGATGTATACTTCACGTAAGACAATTATCACAAAATGGGGAGTGAACCAGTTTCAGTAACAAACACATTCAATAATGATAGTCTTTGGGGTGAACCATAACTAAAAATATGATGGAATGTGGATTGATCCCAAAAAATTGTGATAATATTTTTAGTAATCCTTGTCCATGGATAAAATTTCATATGATAAATTCTAGTCTAAAGAAATCTATCTTATTCCAACTTAAAACTCTCGCAGATCATTTAATTTTATTCTTTTATGATTCTTTCCTATCAAAATAAAATTATTTATTCCATGAACCACGATTGTGATATATAATATGTTGTTTATGGTTTCAAAACGTTATTCTCTTGTTATCATAAAATTATTCCAATATTACTCTTTTTTATCATTGAAATCAATTTTTTACCCTTGATTAGAATATTTTCTCATCTATTTTAGTATTTATTTTTTATATATGAAGAATTGTATTTTTGTATATTTGATTTATCTAATAAGGGGTAATGTTTTTAATTACTATCTATAAAAATATGTAACTCATTTATGAAATTTTTTTATGTATATAATATTTGAAGGAAACTAAACCATTACTATTATACAATCAATATCAAATTTATTTGTTGAATATTAATGTGTTTATGTGTTATATTCTTTTACAAATATTCTGTGTAATTTTAAGTATGGATAACGATGATGTGGATTTATGTATTGTTCTATAAAACATATTTCATTAACATGGTATAATTATATTATGTTCATATATTTTTTAATCATTTATCTTCCCCACAGTTTATGATATATTGAAATGATAGAATGTTTTCACATTACACTTCTATTATAAGGGGCATAATGAATTGATGAAGGTTTTTTGATTATGTGGAATACACTGTATTGTTTTCATTATTTCATGAGTGGGTCCTTTATAATCATCCATTGTATCGGGAAATTATTTTTATGTCGTCATATAATTTTGGGAAATGATTTTTTTTTCTTGATCCACTATAGGAATAAAATAAAAAAAATTAACTACTAGGATTATGGAATATAAATTGGGATTCGATTACAACTATGGTATTAGAAATATGTTGATATTCATGATCCATTATGATATATAAAATTAGTGGTGATGCTTATGATTTAATGATATAATGGTATCTTTAGATAACCATGGTATATAATATTGGTTTTAAGCCAACAATGGTTCCACACAGTTATAAAATATATTTATTCTTTTGATTAGAACCCATGGATCAATATTAATTTTTATAATTTAAAAAAAATTAGATACCATTGTATTATTCCCAAAATCCTGGTTATGAAAAAATAATGTATTGGGTATGATTATATATTATTAATATCATTGTTTCATAAATTAATGATCATTACTTTCTTTCATGTGATCACTTATTAATATCTCATATTTTTCCCCCAATGGGTATCAAATCAAACCTATTATAATTTTTTAATTCATCAAAATGTTATGAAAATTAATACTGAGTCTGAGGATCATATATGTGTACATTATTAAATGATTTTTGGTATATATGATTTAAATTTGACTAAAATAATATGTTAACTTATAAATAACAAATGAACATGAAAATTATATAGTTTTAGCATGGATAATACTGATTTTAATTGAATATTCATATAAAATTTTCTAATTTTTATATATAAAACTCATTGTATTCCTCAATTTGTATCATATCCATGTTTAAATATTTTTAGATGTTGGGGTAATGGAAAACATATTAATTCCATGGGGAAAATCCTATTTTTATAAGAAAATACAAGGCTATTGAAGATAATGGAATTTAGTATTCCTAATGAGTATTTCCCTATATGTATAATGGAATGCGGATTTGGGGGTGGTGAAACACACTTAGTGATAAAAATAATGATTTGGGTGGATGGGGTATGAACTTCATCATCACTAGTACTTTATTTGTTATATTATGACATTAAAAATTTATAGAAAAACTCATGGGGTATTAATGGGTTAATTCATATATTCTCTATAAAATATTATGTTAGATCTGAATAGATAATGAGTTTTTATGAAAAGGGTTAGAACCATGTTTCTATAGTGTTACAATAATGTGTCAAGGATTTTACATCATAGAAATTATGTTTTATGATTTTATGATTTATTATTTTGATTAATTTTATAACACTATTTATTATGGTTTTAATGAATTATTTTAACCAGGAAAATACTAGTTAATGGTTCCTATGATAGATAATTCAATGATTTTCCTCATAAACTACCAACCGAAATCAGAGTGGGAATAATAAACAATTTTATTTCTCAAAATTATATATCTCTGTATATTAATAATAATATCAACATGGTTAAATTTAAAAACACTCCTAAGATAAGAATATTTTGTTCAATTAATGTTCTATTGAGAGAGACCATGGAAGAAAAATGATCCAACATACCACTTGTGTTGTGTATCTCCTAGAAATTTTGTGAAATATTTTTTTCCAATTAATTTTATCTTCTGATATTTTTCATTTCACCCAAAAAAGAATAACAATTTTTATATTAAAGAAACATATTTTTATTGTTTGTAATAAATGAAATTTGATTGTTGGACACACAACATAATGTTTTAATTTTGTTAAATACAATACTGAGTTCCTTCAATAGCCTACGTGACACACAAGTCTAAGAATTTACTAAAATATAATATTGTATTAATATTATTAGTTATTTACTATACCATCCAACAATATGTTGGAATGAAATTAACAAATAGGATTAAATAAATATTAGAAATATTACTTAGACATATTTATAAAATTAATATTTTTGTTATCAATTATTATAAGTAGATTTAAGGAATATTTGAAATTAAAAAAAATACTTTTATAAGAAAACTACTTTTCTATTTACAAACAAAATTTTTATATAATAAATTACAAAATACATTTGATTAATTTTTTATGTAAATATTTTTATCGTATATACAATAAAAAAATTTTATTCTTATAAAATATATTTTATAGGTATAAGATAATAATAAATCAAATTTCATGATTAAAATGAAACAATTTTCTAAAAAATAATATTACATAGTTTTAATAGTTACTAAATTTTCAATTAAATTTTGGGAACGTTTCATGAATTATTATTTCAAAATTAAATTCATATTTTAAGTAGTAATAATTAATTTGTTGGTGGTGATTTTTTTGTTTTTTCCCCTAAAGTCAATATTTTTAATGAATATTAGAGAATACTTGTTTTTAATTGAAAACATATCTTTTATATAATTTATTTATAAGGATAAGATATTATTTATAATGTATTTGAATTTTAATTACATATTATTAAATAACATAATCCAATTTAGGTCACTATTGTCAATTTTAGATTGAAATTATATAAAATAACATAACAAATTTTGAAAAATATTATTTTAAAAACATCCTTTATCTTCCCATTTTCATGAATAAATATGAATTACATTACAACAATTTGGTGATTGTATTTATAAAACAACAATATGTATTTGGTATAAGATTCATTTATAATATAAATTATTCTATTTTTAACAAATATATTATTAATGGTTATTAAAATTAATTACATCGCATAAAATAAAAATTTTCATAACAAATGAATAAAACATAAACATAATGACCAAAAAGACATATACACTGGTACAAAAACCATTTTACATTACACTTTATACCATATTATACCATATTAAATTATTTAACATTTATTTTAGCTATATTCTAGGGGGAAATCTGTTTTGAATTACCTTTTAAAAAATTTACAAGTCAATCACACCTCCACTATAAAAGGGCACTCACACCTCTTACTTACTCACACATCTGAACCATATTTGTTGCTACAAATTTATAAACATATATCAAAAAAATATAAATCCCATAAAACTATAATCATTACATTTTAAAAAATATATATCTTGGAAAAAATTTTTGGTCAAACCAAATAGAGTTACCAAAAAAAGAGGTAACATCCTTCATTAAGCTTGTTTATTTTATTTTCATTGTCCACCCTATAAAATATTAATATACCATGATATTATATTAAAAATATTAACTTTAATATACTAGTATTCTTTCATTCTAATTATTATAAATATACTCACACACACTTAAATTTAATGGGTAAATAACTTACTATTATTGTGTACGAAAAACATCCACATCACAAAATGATGTTGTTAATTTTTTTTATTACCACCACTTAGGGTATGTAATTATATTGATAATTATATTTTTATATGATATATATAATATTTATTATTTTATTATTCCTATTTATTTTTTATATAAATATAATTTATTTATTTATAATCTTTTAAACTATGATAACATATTTTGGGGACATGTGGACAACCAATTACTAAATGTGATTGGATTCGTTCACAAATATATATTGATTGTATTGATGATGGTTATATTAAAATTATATTATAAATTTTACATAATAATAAAAATGGAATTATGTTTTGATTAAATATTATTATTTAATTAATTTAATTTCTTAATTTCAATATGAAAATAAAATAGAAACAATATTTGTGTGTGTGCATAGACCATCTTCTCTTTTAAATGTTTATTGCATTTAATTTTTATAAATTTTATAGATTAATTTAAATATTTATATAAATAATATCTATGACATAGAAATAATTTTTTAAATTCCATATATAAATAAATAATATACAATGTAAGGGGATCGAGATTAACAATTCAAAACATGTTTGGTAAACTAAGTAATTATTATAGAAAACATTATTTTCAATTGAATTGTTAATAAAAATTCATAATTTAATCATACATGGTATTAGATATATGAATATGGTTATGTGGTAGATATATAATAAAGATATATTTATTATATAGAAGGTGTGAACATTTACATATAATGATAAAACATATATTAAAGCAATTTCATCTCACTTTTTATTTTTATGAGATAAAAGAATTATTCACCAAAAATTTCAATTATGTGACATTTATACATACCATGGATGTATTATATTATTATTTTATATATATTTATCTGTATTTATATATATATATATATATGTTGTTCTACATTTCTTGGTAGGTATATTTCAAATATTACAATATCTGTAAAGTAATTTTATCTAAATTTTCGTTCTTTGAGACACATGTCATGTTATGCACATATGATTTTATACAAGGTGTATATAATACCTTTTAAAATGTTATATAATGAACACATTTCATTTAATAATTTTTAATCTTCATTTAATGATATTCATTCTATTTTATAATTATTTAAATTATGAAATGTTGTATTTTTTATAGCTTAAATCACATCATTTATCGGTATTTTTAATAATTATGCTTCCAAGGATGAAATATTATGATATATATCTCATGAAATACTAAGAATTTGATTAAACATGAAATATTAACTAATAATCGCACGTGCATTCACACAGTGATATTGTTCAAGGATTGTTTTCAATAAGATATTACTATTTTTCAATTTTAAAACCTTTCATAAATAATGAGTTTATTTAAATCAAAATTTAGTGCTAAATAACATTGGAATAAATGTGTAAAAAATTTGGAGACATCATCAGTATAGAAGAAAAAATTAATGATAAATATAAAGGAATTAAATTTTTTTGGGAGGATAATGATTTGAATTACATACATGATCAACATTCAAAATAACATTAAAAGAAATATTGGATTATAGAGTGAAATAAAAATTAATAGAAAACAAATGCAGATGTATCCTATTTTGAAATACAAGTTAAATAAATGGTTGGACATCATTAATTTAGTAGAAAATAATTAAGATAATTTATAATGAAAAAAATAGTTTCATAATGAAAAATTAAAATACAAGAATGAAATTATAGATTAAAAGGATAATTCAATTTCTGATCATTAAGAAAATTAATGATGGATTTGAGGACATACATCCCTAAAATGAAACATTAAACAAAAAATATATATAATAAATTATTTTATTGAAATGTGTTATATATTAATGTAAACAGAAGACACGTATCACTCAAACACCATTTTGCGAACAAAACAACAGATATAATGGCAATACATTTAAATAAGAGTTAACTCACATTTAATAAATCTAAGTGAAAATAATAATTAAAATTAAATAAAAAGAACCAAAACTTAAAAATACACCGCTAATCTCATATTCCATGATTGATTTTCTAAAAATAGTAGGGCGACCACACCCTATCACCATTTAGGTATGATTAAGACCGTTCATTCTAAAACTGGTGGTGTTCATTGAATTCCTACATTTTACCTTTAGTATAATTATTTGTGGCAGTTGGATGTAAAATAAGTGATCATCCTAAAAAAACATCAAGAAAATATAGCTCTTGTTGTATATAGATTTTTATTCTTTTGATATAATTTTCATGGAATTAGGTTTGACAAACTATAATTTTAGTGGAATAATGTATCTAATTAATTTTGGTAGTTCATAGTAGAGATTAAAGTTTGCATCTAACATAGAAGGGGGTTATCTAATCCCTTTTCATAATCATATTTACTATTACATGATGATATTTATTTTATTTATATAATATGTTATATGTTATATTTATATATATTATATTTTTTAAAAACAATGAGTGTATTTTTAACTATGCCAAAAATTAAAATTATAAACAAAATTCAAATCATGTGATATTTACACATATTAAGCATGTCCTATATGCATGTTAATCAAATACATTAATTCCATAAGCCCAATAAAATTGATCAATTTTTTAGATTTTATCTAATGCATGGATGATATAAATTGATTTATGTCCGAAATCTCTTTAGATATCACCCACTAATCTAATTCACCAACTCAGTTGACTTTTCCCCTGAGATCAACATCCCATAATGGAGAAAAATCTCACTGAATCTCCTCATAATCTTTTGAAAACCCCACATTGACAAGGCTTGTAATGTAGAGACCCGAAGCCTAACGTACATGGACATTACATTACATTAAATTTGCGGAATACTTAGTACATAACAAAAAACACACACACAAGGACCGTAATAGTTTAGTGTCTTTGGAAACTCAGAACGTAATCTTCTAATCGTGGTGAAAGATCTTCAATATCTCCCATAAAGATCTTCCCTTTTTTTTACCTAAAACCTTTCTTTATATCCTGGGGAAAAGAAAACATAAAAGGGTGAGCTCAAATTCTCAGTAAGGGTAAACAAAAGAAATATCAATCACATCATATACATAAGCACATAACATTTGGAAATCTTAACCCGCAAAAGAGATCATAATTTCATAACATGGGGTAAATCATGGAAGTGAAATGTAATCACAATAATAATAACTTAAAACATGAAACTTTGTGTCATTCACACATAATCATAGAGAATCATTTCTTTTTAGTCAAGACTCATTGCCAAAACTATCTTAGTGGACAAAGTCCCTTTCTGAATCGAGTAACCCTCGTTTCAGTCCTGTTTCACTGAACCGGTATAACCTACCATTCCAGCCATGTCTATCTCATGAGATATAAAATCTTTACCCAATGCATTGGAGGGAGATATAGGTCCCACCCATCTCATAATGATACCATTCTTATGTGTGCCACAAAATCATAAATCATACATCATTGCATAACCCATGTAATAAAAATGGGATTCTTAAACAACATGACATCATAAAACCATTCATATAAGATAAAGGAATTCATAAACATAATTCCATCACAACATAGTCAAATCAATGTAAAAATATGGATAGAAACAGAACCCTTTATTATCTTAGATGGAAAATAATTTTGATAAAACACTTGAATGGAATTCTTGAGAAAAATATCCTTTCTTCTTCAAAATCAATTTATTTTCACAAAAAATAATGCAATTTTAAAAGAAAGAGATTTTATTGAAAATAGTCATGAAATATTTTGGAGGAAGGTTCATGAAAATAATGCTTTATAAAACCGTAAAAATCCGTTCGTGCCGTATAAGTTAAAAAAACATTCTTCTCGTACTTTTGTCGGAAAAGTCAAAAAGTACCTCGTACGAAAATGACAAAAGATTCCTTTCATATCTTTTACAAAAAACTCACCGAAGGGTAAAATTGGATATAAACTATTGTATAAGGATGGAAATAATATTACATATTGATGTAACATGGATGTGGATGATAAAATACACCCCAGTAATTACCAAAGTAAAAACAATCTCGGATAAAAGTGAGATTGTGATATTTCCCTTACCTTAGGTCCGATTTGCTTCGTATGTGTCTGAACCTCCTGTATAATGATTTAAATAATGTCATTGACTTATTATAGAATCATATTCATTGTTATGATATCATATATGGTTCACTTATGACATTATATTACCCGTTCTTTTGTAAATTCCATGTTAAAGAAGCGTTTTGGGTAAAATCGTTTCATTTATCGTAGGTGTTTTGACTTGTTGTTCTTGACATTATTATTACTTATATCATTATTTACTTACTTCCAGAATATAAAATTTGATTTATATATCATATATATTCAGTATATATATATATATAATAGATAGATAAAAAAAATGAAAAACACCGTTCATGGAGACGGTAGTCCGTACGTACGCATGAACGCTGTTTTCCATTCCTTATTGTCTTGAAATGGAAGTAAGTAGATGACATACATATATTTATATATACATAATCCAGTAGCTTTATAATGTCATATATTTCATTATTATTTCTTATATATACTTTATAATCATTCTTAAATGGTTAACATGGAGAATGAATCTCATCGCGTCGTGGAGACGGTATTCCGTACGTACGCACGCGCAGTGATTTCTTTTTCCGTAGGATGGATAGATGGTGAAATAGGGTTGTTTAATAAGTATAATAACATATCAGTATATGATTGATACTGATGTTATTACTTCATAATGAAACAACCTAAGAAGAAGAAGTGGAAGAAGAAATAAAGATGAAAGAATTGGTAACGGTAATTACCTTTTCTTTGAAGCGCCTCTTTGAGACATCCTCTTAGGGCACTAAAATTGGTCATTGAGGAAGACAAGAACCTCTAGGATATTTCTAGGGAAGTGGAGAAGAGATTTTGTCAGGGGTTGGCCGAGATTGAGTGCTCAAATTGGTGTGAGGAGGAGGGGGAGGAGGTGCCCTTTTATAAGGGAGGAGAGGGGCACCTTAGGAATATCTCAAAATATTATTTTATATTAAAGTCAAAATCGGTTTATAATGGTTCCAAAGGGTCTTATTTCGAAGATAAAGTGGGGAAGGGTCTAAATCCTATCAAACAATAGGATTTAGACAAGTTTAGGGTATTATTTTAACCTTATCAATTAGATTTAACTCTAAGTTAAATAATTTAACTTTTACCATGTCTTTTTGTTTTCTTTCACTATATGGTTAATAAACTTACTATAACATGCCAAACGAACCCAAAATTGTTTATTATTAATATATATATCCTTATCTAAGTCATTTGGCCTAACCTTAGATTTTTATGAATAAAATAACAATTAATAATATAATATTTGATTTAAAAACTATTTTGTGTCAATTTTGACACTATTTGATATATGATTTTTGTGAAAGTCATAACAGAATTATATGTTCGAACCAAGCTGATTAAATCAACAACAATATATCATGGTAACCTAGAAAATTAGTGTAATTCATAAAAAGGCTTAAATTACATTTATTTTGGTATTTATATTATCAATTATGTCAATATTTCATTAATAAGATAATTATTGCATCATCTTTGTGTCATATATAAATTAACTTATTTGATGTCTTAAAATTACAAATAAAATACCATCATGTAGGAACTCTTTTTAGCTTTCTAATGCATATTTACAATCGAATTTATCTTATGTATAACCCCATATTAAAAATGATTTACTTATTAAACTTTGATTTTAACTATTTTAACCCTTCTTTAAATAAATTAATAATAAATGTCCTAATCTAATCCAAGTGGGCCTAAATGGTCATATTTTATTCCTAAGTTTGTTTTTGGTCAAATTACACTTGTCCAATAGAATTAGGACATGTGTTAGGGTAATATTAATATCATATTTACCCTTAGTTACCCTATTTACTATTAACTGCGGTAAAAATAGTAAAAAGTTACTATTCACCAAAAAATTATTTTTATCTCATTGAACCACATTTTACTTACTGATATCAACCGTGTCTGTCGGATTTTTGAAATTCCATTCACAGAAGTCTATTTTACCCTTAGTGGTTTCACTATTCATCAAAAATTGAATGTTTTCAGAAAAATACCAAAATTTCATCCTAAGCTATATTTCATATTCCGAATTCAAAAATGAAGTCTATTTTACCAAATTCATAACATAGAAGTTGCATTAATTAATTTTATAATTAAATCCCGCTGTTAAAACAAATAGCGTGTTTTTAAGAAACAATATCTATCAAAAGATTGACACTTGTTTATGTCTGGTTTAAATGTGAAATTACATCCAATGACCAAAATTGTATTAAATTGTAAAAATATATTCTAAATATACTTTAAAACTACTCCAATTAATAATTTATCACTATTAATTATTTCGATTAAAAAAGTTGTTTTTTAATTATAATTTAGTAATTTTCACTATTCATCAGAATATGAAAGTTATCCAAAATGTACCAAAATTTCACCTTAGGCTAAATTTGATACTCCGAATCCAAAAATGAAGTTCATTTTGAAAAATAAGATTTACATAATTTTAAAAAGTGGTTATTACTATTCATACCGGCTAGTTTTAATAATATTTTAATAGCATATCATTGTTTAGTGAAACTCGGTATTGCGTATTACACACGCTATCGAGGAAAGTCGCGATTGAGTGTAATTCAAGCCAAGTCAGAGATGTGTGTTGTGAAAGCTCCTTTTGGTGTAGCTTATAACACAAGACATTAATGAAATTAAAATGAATATTTTTCATAAAATCTCGGGGTGTTACATTCTACCCCCCTTAAAATGAATTTCGCCCTCGAAATTCGTCGGGGTTATAAATGGTTTACTATTCGAAAGTTTCTTTAATCGAAACCCACATCGTAAAAATGAATACCAAAACCAATCTTTAAAAACAAAAGTATGAAATGTAACGATTACCCAAATAAACTAATCACTGGGTTTCCACATAGGTGAAAATATGGATATGGAAGAGAAATCTAACCATCATGTTCTGATGGAGAGTGGTAGAGAACATGGCTATGGAAAAGCTAGCAATCACAAATCCATAAATTTGTGACGATCTAAGGTACCATCTGATTAATCAGATATAAGAGCACTAGGACAACATTTTTGGTTTTCAAGATCATTTCCCTAAAGTTGAAGAATTTGAATTAGAATAAATACTTACTTTATTTTGGTAAAATCTCACTATTGTTCGTGCCTTGAACAATTTCTACTTCATCTCTTAAATAAATGAAGTTGAATTTGTTATTCGTGAAGTGTTAGCAGATCATGTGATAGAATGACAGGTCATTCCATCTGTCTCAAACAAAATGTTAGCAAAAGTTATTAAATATACATAAGTCATTCTATAGTGAGATTAATCATATATGGTTCCTAAAATGGACTTATACTTCATATATCATACTGCTTAATATAATGAAACTAGTTTCTACTAAACAGGGACTTCCTGTAGGCCAGTGGTAGGTGATAAAGGCCAGTTGCACTTCGGTTGTGGGTTCGATTCCCACATCCTTGTCTAACGCGATGGGCTGTCGCCCGTCCTGTAGGTTGTCCTTTTTCTAAAACTATATTACTATAAAATCCCATCAATAATATCAAAAAAAAAACTTCTATCCTTAAAAAAAATACTAACTTATGTCCAACATAATCCATTCCAATCTTTAGGCTTACCCATAATACTGCAGTCCACTCTCATAATATAGTGAAAACAATTACCAGAGATTTAATACCATCGTTGATCCCCATATATCATAAGATATTTCTTGTTGGTCACATTCTAAACATTCAAAGTCCTTAATCATGTATTCTCTTGAATACCTATTGAACCTTATTGAAAACATGAATGCAGTTAAACGTTAACACTTTCCACATACCAAAATCCTCAAAATTCTATATACTCAAACCATGATATCACTTAGTCCTTATATCAATCATGAGCTCATGAATACTGTCAAACATTTAATTTTCTCCTTATCCCTTCATTATGCGCATATCATCTTCATTCCAAAAATATCTGAATAACCTTTCATGGATACTGGTAGCATTAATCACACACTTTCAAAAATCAAGGAAAGACAACAATGTAACAATCCTTAGATGTCTCTTTATTCCATAGTACCATGAGATTCTTTATACAACATTACACTTGATAAACATGTAATCATTCCACTACCTTCTTAAACCATTGACCGAGCTTCAACAATTCTTTCATTTCACATATCATTTGTAGTCTCTTCATCATCATCAACATAAATACTACCCATACGACCATACTGATTCTCTTCATGAGACTTTCCCATAGGGCATTGGTTTTCATAATGCCCGTACATTCCACATTTAAAACATTTAACCATTGTTGATGTCGTAGCAATACCATTATCCTCATCCCTGGTGTTAACTGAACCTTTTCCATTGCACTTACTGGCTTTGTGTCCTTCTTTTCCACACCCAAAGCATCTTCCAGTTCCTTTGAAACATTCTCCTTGATGCCTCTTCCCACATGATTTACATAGGGGAAATTGAACTTTCTTTCCTCTATGATCATCATGAAACTCCATCTTTCTCTTATTAGCCGAGTCAGGAAACTTACCAAATTTTACTTTATTGATCATATTATGAGATTGCTGATTCGGCATAATAATTATGTTTGGACTTCCAAATCCCATTTCATTTGGTTGCTCATGAAGAATATCATTCCATTGTCCATCATATCCTCTATTATCATGAATCATCTTGTTTCCAGCCATTGTCTATAACCCAAAAAGAATAGTGTGAGATGAAAAAATCATGCTAGGGAAAACAACATTATAAAGGGGGAGCATCCTCAATATCTAACTTCTTAGGTTAAATTCTAAGATCGTTACCGTAGTTATATGATTGTATCCTATACGTATACTTATCCTTAGGGACATCCCTAGACAAACCTTATAAATATCTCTAGGGATCTCACTAAAGTTCTCGCATCCTAGTTTCCAAAGGTTGACTAAACCTTTCCTCTGATACCAATTGTAGAGACCCGAAGACTAACGTACATGGACATTACATTACATTAAATTTGTGGAATACTTAGTACATAACAAAAAACACACACACAAGGACCGTAATAGTTTAGTGTCTTTGAAAACTCAGAACGTAATCTTCTAATCATGGTGAAAGATCTTCAATATCTCCCATAAAGATCTTCCCTTTTTTTTTACCTAAAACCTTTCTTTATATCCTGGGGAAAAGAAAACATAAAAGGGTGAGATCAAATTCTCAGTAAGGGTAAACAAAAGAAATATCAATCACATCATATACATAAGCACATAACTTTTGGAAATCTTAACCTGCAAAAGAGATCATAATTTCATAACATGGGGTAAATCATGGAAGTGAAATGTAATCACAATAATAATAACTTAAAACATGAAACTTTGTGGCATTCACACATAATCATAGAGAATCATTTTTTTGTTATTCAAGACTCATTGCCAAGACTATCTTAGTGGACAAAGTCCCTTTCTGAATCGAGTAACCCTCGTTTCAGTCCTGTTTCACTGAACCGGTATAACCTACCATTCCAGCCATGTCTATCTCATGAGATATAAAATCTTTACCCAATGCATTGGAGGGAGATATAGGTCCCACCCATCTCATAATGATACCATTCTTATGTGTGTCACAAAATCATAAATCACACATCATTGCATAACCCATGTAATAAAAATGGGATTCTTAAACAACATGACATCATAAAACCATTCATATAAGATAAAGGAATTCATAAACATAATTCCATCACAACATAGTCAAATAAATGTAAAAATATGGATAGAAACAGAACCCTTTATTATCTTAGATGGAAAATAATTTTGATAAAACACTTGAATTGAATTCTTGAGGAAAATATCCTTTCTTCTTCAAAATCAATTTCTTTTCACAAAACATCATGCAATTTTAAAAGAAAGAGATTTTATTGAAAATAGTCATGAAATATTTTGGAGGAAGGTTCATGAAAATAATGCTTTATAAAACCGTAAAAATCCGTTCGTGCCGTATAAGTTAAAAAAAACATTCTTCTCGTACTTTTTTCGGAAAAGTCAAAAAGTACCTCGTACGAAAATGACAAAAGATTCCTTTCATATCTTTTACAAAAAACTCACCGAAGGGTAAAATTGGATATAAACTATTGTATAAGGATGGAAATAATATTACATATTGATGGAACATGGATGTGGATGATAAAATACACCCCAGTAATTACCAAAGTAAAAACAATCTCGGATAAAAGTGAGATTGTGATATTTCCCTTACCTTAGGTCCGATTTGCTTCGTATGTGTCCGAACCTCCTGTATAATGATTTAAATAATGTCATTGACTTATTATCGAATCATATTCATTGTTATGATATCATATATTGTTCACTTATGACATTATATTACCCGTTCTTTTGTAAATTCCATGTTAAAGAAGCGTTTTGGGTAAAATCGTTTCATTTATCGTAGGTGTTTTGACTTGTTGTTCTTGACATTATTATTACTTATATCATTATTTACTTACTTCCAGAATATAAAATTTTATTTATATATCATATATATTCAGTATATATATATATATAATAGATAGACAAATAAAATGAAAAACGCCGTTCATGGAGACGGTAGTCCGTACGTACGCATGAACGTCGTTTTCCATTCCTTATTGTCTTGAAATGGAAGTAAGTAGATGACATACATATATTTATATATACATAATCCAGTAGCTTTATAATGTCATATATTTTATTATTATTTCTTATATATACTTTATAATCATTCTTAAATGGTTAACATGGAGAATGAATCTCATCGCGTCGTGGAGACGGTATTCCGTACGTACGCACGCGCAGTGATTTCTTTTTCCGTAGGATGGATAGATGGTGAAATAGGGTTGTTTCATACTTATAATAACATATCAGTATATGAGTGATACTGATGTTATTACTTCATAATGAAACAACCTAAGAAGAAGAAGTGGAAGAAGAAATAAAGATGAAAGAATTGGTAACGGTAATTACCTCTTCTTTGAAGCGCCTCTTTGAGACCTCCTCTTAGGGCACTAAAATTGGTCTTTGAGGAAGACCAGAACCTCTAGGATGTTTCTAGGGAAGTGGAGAAGTGATTTTGTCAGGGTTTGGCCGAGCTTGAGTGCTCAAATTGGTGTGAGGAGGAGGGGGAGGAGGTGCCCTTTTATAAGGGAGGAGAGGGGCACCTTAGGAATATCTCAAAATATTATTTTATATTAAAGTCAAAATCGGTTTATAATGGTTCCAAATGGTCTTATTTCGAAGATAAAGTTGGGAAGGGTCGAAATCCTATCAACCAATAGGATTTAGACAAGTTTAGGGTATTATTTTAACCTTATCAATTAGATTTAACTCTAAGTTAAATAATTTAACTTTTACCATGTCTTTTTGTTTTCTTTCACTATATGGTTAATAAACTTACTATAACATGCCAAAAGAACCCCAAATTGTTTATTATTAATATATATATCTTTATCTAAGTCATTCGGCCAAACCTTAGATTTTTAGGAATAAAATAACAATTAATAATATAATATTTGATTTAAAAACTATTTTGTGTCAATTTTGACACTATTTGATATATGATTTTTGTGAAAGTCATAACCGAATTATATTTTCAAACCAAGTTGATTAAATCAACAATAATATATCATAGTAACCTAGAAAATTAGTGGAATTCATAAAAAGGCTTAAATTACATTTATTTTGGTATTTATATTATCAATTATGTCAATATTTCATTAATAAGATAATTAATGCATCATCTTTGTGTCATATATAAATTAACTTATTTGATGTCTAAAAATTACAAATAAAATACCATAATGTAGGAAATCCTTTTATCTTTCTAATTCATATTTTCAATCGAATTTATCTTATGTATAACCCCATATTAAAAATGATTTACTTATTAAACTTTGATTTTAACTATTTTAACCCTTCTTTAAATAAATTAATTATAAATGTCCTAATCTAATCCAAGTGGGCCTAAATGGTCATATTTTATTCCTAAGTTTGTTTTTGGTCGAATTACACTTTTCCAATAGAATTAGAACATGTGTTAGGGTAATATTAATATCATATTTACCCTTAGTTACCCTATTCACTATTAACCGCGGTAAAAATAGTAAAAAGTTACTATTCACCAAAAAATTATTTTTATCTCATTGAACCACATTTTACTTACTGATATCAACCGTGTCTGTCGGATTTTTGAAATTCCATTCACAGAAGCGGTAAAATTAAGTTTTATGCAAAATTCAGTTTTTTACCTACCACTTAGTGGTTTCACCATTCATCAAAAATTTAATGTTTTCAGAAAAATACCAAAATTTCATCCTAAGCTATATTTCATATTCCGAATTCAAAAATGAAGTCTATTTTACCAAATTCATAACATAGATGTTGCATTAATTAATTTTATAATTAAATCCCGCTGTTAAAACAAATAGCGTGTTTTTAAGAAACAATATCTATCAAAAGATTGACACTTGTTTATGTCTGGTTTAAATGTGCAATTACATCCAATGACCAACATTGTATTAAATTGTAAAAATATATTCTAAATATACTTTAAAACTGCTCTAATTAATAATTTATCACTATTAATTATTTCGATTAAAAAAGTTGTTTTTTAATTATAATTTAGTAATTTTCACTATTCATCAGAATATGAAAGTTATCCGAAATGTACCAAAATTTCACCTTAGGCTAAATTCGATACTCCGAATCCAAAAATGAAGTTCATTTTGAAAAATAAGATTTACAGAATTTTAAAAAGTGGTTATTACTATTCATACCGGCTAGTTTTAATAATATTTTAATAGAATATCGTTGTTTAGTGAAACTCGGTATTGCGTATTACACACGCTATCGAGGAAGGTCGCGATTGAGTGTAATTCAAGCCAAGTCAGAGATGTGTGTTGTGAATTCTCCTTTTGGTGTAGCGTATAACACAAGACATTAATGAAATTAAAATGAATATTTTTCATAAAATCTCGGGGTGTTACATGTAAAGTTTGTTCAAAATATAGTAGTTAGTATAATTTCTCACTAAAAAACTAAAATTAAAGTCACATAAACGTTTTGGTGAAATTAAAAAAAACATCACATGAAACTCTTAATTATTATAGAAAAAAATTTATAGATTACATTTTGTAATATAATTTATCCTCAAATTATAAATTAGGAAACAAATTGAAAATAAGGGTGTAGAAAAATATTATAGGGGGAAGAAACTAAGTAAAAAAACGACATGAAAATGAACACACCCAACCTACATAAGACACAATAAAAATATACATACATAAAATTTTTGTCAAAGAACAATTGATATGAAAAAAATTATACTTTTCATGATATTAAAATTATCTCAACCTAAACTACTACTTTTAATGTTTTTGGGCATGTTGAATATAATGTGAATGCCAGTATAGTAACCTGGAAATGTTTTGTATGAAATGTAATGTTCAAATTTCATTTAATTTAACATTAATGATAAGAATATATTCCATTTTTTTCTAATGAAATCTCAATTTCAAAAATATCATTCGATATTAAAATTAAATTTATTTTGTTGCAATAGATATTACATCACATAACCAATTGAAGATTATTGCTTGTTTGGTAGTAAATGTAAATGGGAAAGTGATATAGATAGAAAAATATTCAAACAAAATATAAGGAACATGTTTTCCACATTTCATTCCATTTACTCTAATGATTTTTATTTATAAAACATGTACTCATGGGATAAAAATTCATACCATTAAATCTAATTTCCTCTGGAAAATAAATGTGGAGATAATTGATGAATGAAATGTACTTGGGACACCTAGATTGAAATCTCAATGAAATTAATCATGGAGTAGTATTACTTTAGTTTACCATATGAATTTTATTTCCATATAAGTAATTCATTATGCCATTACAACTATCTACAACCTCATGCTGCGGGATATTATCTATTATTACAAAGTGAAACTGATGAATTCATTTAACATAAAAATTTATAGGGGTAATAGGGTTCAGCGTAATCAATGAATTCATGACAACATTAATTTTATTAGTAATGATGACATGGAAGACTATTGTATTTGGGTCTAATAGATGAGTTCACATTAGAAGCAATAGAAAGTTAAGAATCCAGAATGTTTAGTGGTACTGGTAGTTCTCTTAGAGAAAAGTCAAAAATATTGAACAATAAAAATATTTGTGTGTATTTGAATATGGTGAATATTCATTAGTAATTAGAAGAGAATGATAGTGGGTACCTATAGGAATAGAAATTTCTTCAATGTTATTTTTTTAAAACTGATCCAATTTGGATTCCTTAAATTCATTTTCATGCTTCTATATCTGAAATAAAAATTCAAATATATTGCCATCGAAGGTTATAATAAATAAATTTATTCATGAAAACAAACTAATGTTTAAATGTAAGTATAAACAGTATAGAGAGGTGTAGTATGGGAGGAATATTTTTTTTCTGAAAAAGGTATTCTAATTTACCTTAATAAAGAATGTAAGGCATCCTACTATTTTCTTCAATAATTTTTTTAATTAAAATGTGACTTAAATCCACATAAATCCATGCAGACATGAAGGTGATTCTAATAGACCATAATACACTAATAGATCCTATAGGAAAAATAAAGAGAAACATGAAGTTATCTTCAACCAATAATGAAAACAATACATTAAAAGTATTCGATTTCTGGTCTTGAAATTAAGGAGCTATGTAGAAATATATCCCAATTTTCAAAACATGAACAACATGATTATGTTCATCACATTGAGATATGAAAATTTGAAACAAATAATTAGTCTGTATAATTGAATAATCATACAAATGATGTGATTTAGGATTCTCTTGTACCAAAATCAACTGAACCATCTCTTTTACCATAAAAATAACTATTATTCAATGCAAAACCATATTCTGAAATCAATTTAATTCACACATAAAAACCCATAGAGAAGAAAAAACACCTGTAATCCTGCAATTGACCATAAACGACTAAAAAATAGTTTTCATAAACAAATAAAAGTAATTGTATATTGTATAATGTTGTGAGAGTACCATCACAATCAGGTACCAACTTCCTCAGAACTAACAATTTCCCAAGAAAAAAATGTTTTTGATGTAAAAACATCACTGGAAATCAATAGAAGAAACACAATTCAAATTATACAAATGGAAAATCCCCGTAAGATTGCATTAGGGAAAAAATGAATCAACAAATCCATTATAATTCAACATGATACCAGAACCATGATTAGAGTATGGTAAATGTATATGCTAAAGAAAAATAATACTTAGAATTGTCTTGTATTCACTGGTAGGGTTGTTCTTTACCACTTATATTTGATTACTATGATGAATCTAATGTAAACCCTACTAATTATGAATGGACAATAAATAAAGGCCATGAAGATTAGACATTTTTACTTTGGAGTATTTGATTTTGATAAAGTAATATGAATGTATCATTACATTTTGATAAACTTAAATGATTTATAGATACACAAAAGATATCAGACTTGAAGTATAGTAGAATGAAGTATTTGTTATAGAGATGTGGGTATGTAGGATGTCTAAAGAATGTATGGGTGATAGTAAGGTGGTTTGTGAGGTGGTTTGCAAGCGTCTTAAATAAAGGTTGTAATTGTAGCTGGTAACAAAATGGGATATAGTAGTTGAACCAAGCAGAAGTCGAGTGAAAGTCCTTTTAATGTTCCAATAGTCATTAATAACTGGAAGATGCATGTAGTTATCCTAAAATATTGTTTTATATGTATTATATCATATGAATCATATTCAAATTTGTTTAGGGAATAAAACACTATATAATGGATTCGATAGTGAAAAAAGATACCTACAATCATATGTTGGACAGTAAGGGAGGTTAACTCCAAGATTTTTGAACAAATTGCCTACATTAATATAGTGTGTAACTGAAACTAAAACATGATGGAAATAATGGAGGTTAATTCCAGAATCTTATGAAAACATACCTATTGTAGAGATCAGGATATTTAGGATATATGAAGAATTTATTTAGTGCGTTGAAAACAATATATAGTGGATTCTAATAGACTTGATGTTGATGATAAGAGACCAAAAGACTCTAATAGATCTAGTAGGATAAATATATTCAAATAGGATGTTATCTTAAACCAATAATGAAAATAATTCATTAACCGAATAAGATTCCCAGTCATGAATTCAAGAATAAATGTAGAGATCCATCAATGTTTTCCAAACATGGAAAAATGATTAAATCCATCATAGTGAGAGACAAAAAATATCAAATAGGTAATCATAGTGGAAAATTTAATAAGCATATATATGATGCAGTGTAGGATTACTTGGTACCAACAACAACTGAACTATTAGTTTTTACATGGAAAAAACATGTCCTTGATGCAAACCCATATCCTAAAATCCATAAAATTCACACATAAAAAACCATTGAAAAGAAAACAGACCAATAATTATTCACTAGACAATAAATGAATAAAAAAATATAGCATGCTTTTACACATAAAATTAGTAGTAAATAGAATAAATTCTTGAGAGTACCATGACAATCGGGAAAATAATTCATATTGAATGACACCATACCAAGAAAAAACATTTTCTTCGATGAAAAACCATCTCCTGAAATTATAAAATGCATCATAGATGAAACCATACAATGAAACAAATAATTGTCTATTTACATTAGTGAAAAAATATATTTATGTTCACTCACAAGAAAATCCCTTTCAAACCACTCAAAATCCTCCCAATCAGGTGTTTGATTATCATAATGAAACAAAACGATTGTAAATTTTTATGATAACTACATGAAAAGTGTCTTAAATCATATATACAATGTGTTAAAAAAAATTAAAAATGAACTTGGTAATAGAAATGACCATTTTATCTATTGCATCAATATTATAATCATAAGGTGAAGCTCAATTTTCCCCACATAATCTTGAACTAAATTTTCTTCCTCCCCAATAAATATATAATCATATTGATGAATGATATTTGTATGCATAAACCTTTTAGAATAATACTTAATAGGGTTCATAAAATTAATATAAAACAACAACAATATTGAAAAATTTATTATATATTATTAATTGAAATAGTCAAATATTATATTTTTCTTACAATTTATTTTTTATAATAACTCACATGAATATCCCTTTGAGGAAACTCAAACTCAGCCTATTTAGATGTTCGATTATCATAATTTAGAACAAAGGGATTTAACATTAAGAATATGTAGTTAATCACATACCTGATGTGTGAATAGGAGATGTAGGAAGCGAGCTGAGAAAATATGATCACAGACCTAAAATTAAGCACAATAAAAGTTTGTTTCTTCAAACATTAAATGAAATACAAGAGAACAAAATCATAGCCTGATTTAATATATAAAATTATATGAGAAAAGTATAATCAAGGAGTTACATTTTGGAATATGTAATTAATCTCGTACCTGAACTATAAAGCTGATGCAGAAGGGAATAGGTGATGAAACACATATTCAGAGTAAGCAAGCCGAGAAGCTATAATCACAAACATGAACTACAAAGTAGATGTGGAATGGAATATGGGTTACAATCCCTAGTCAAAGATGGTGAGATAATAATAAATGACGACATACCTTAAGTTCGAAGTAGATGATGAATTAAAGTGGGGTTGTGATGATTGGAGAAATCCATAAATATATATACATGGATAATAGGGAAAAAATTACATTTAAAGAAAAAGAAAAACCCCTAAATAGACCAAAAGATAAAATATTGTTAAAATAGTGTTATTTTTTATGATAAACAATAAAATAAAAAACTCAATCCATCCTTTATCCATCATAGTCAGTTTATTCTAAAAACATCAACACTTTAAAACAACTGGTTCCCAATAGAATGCTCGTGTATATAATGAAAAACACTGAAACGAAGAATATTGATGTAGGAATTCTTTATATGGACATAAATTAAAATAATGAAATGCAGTAAGGTCAAATGAAATATGATTATTTAAGATGCCTTGTCCATGTTCCATGGGTTATTATATATGAAACACTTGTGAGAATATATAAAATAAGTGATGCTTATATCATTGGACTACATGATGCAGTCACGATAGGTCCTCTAAATATAGTAATTATTCAATAATGAGTATATAATTCTCTTGTTCAACTTCATATACAACATGCAAGGTATAAGCTGCTTCAAATTCTTTCTTATATGAACCTGAAAAAACATTAATGGAGAACATTCATTTGGGAGCATTTAACGACCAAAATTTTTTCTTTAAGATCATCCATACATTTTTTATCTCCAGGCATAATTTTTTTCTGCAATGATATAAATATACTTTTTGTGAATATAAAATTTATTTGTTCGTTGTTCTTACTGAAATAAAAATTGATGATTACTTATATATCTCATCCCAATTTTCATTTTCCATCTTGGTAGATTGGAATGTTGTTGGTATAAGTAAAAATGGAGTGCATTCTCCTCTTTGTGTGATTTTTGTGTGTGTTAGAAATTCAATTGGAGTAATATTTTGAAGATATCATTATCCTACGATAGTGTAAATATTGTAAATATGTAAAAATTTTGAATGATAAATAACGGGACACATTATGGTGTACATAATACAAATATGATAACCTATTTCTTGGTATCACCTGAGTAGTGTTATATGAATCTTCACCTATTTACTTGTCTAGGGCGATTTGATATTTGTATTGTGTATATTTATATTTAATTGTAAAAAAAGTGAACATAATAATGTACTAAAAATTGTTACATATAATCTATCCTATAAACCAATTTAATTATCATACAATGCTTGTAATCAATTATAGTTATAGTGATCGTAATGAAATATATATTTAATTATAGAAATGATAGTGGAAGAATTATATATTGAACGGAATAAGATACAATTATTGGACTATGAAGAAGAATTCGATGTGTTGAGGAAATCATTAGAAACCCCCTTAAGAATAAATGTTGAAGAATGAATGGTCGACCATATATATGGTAGGGGAGCTGGAGTATCAAAATATTATAGCTATAATAAAATTTACTCATTAAATATAGGTTAACTGTAAATAGAAGCTGATGGACAGAAGGGTGTAAATTTCGTCAACATTAGGAGTATATACCTGCACCGAATCTTTAGATAAGTATGACATCACAATTACCTATCATGGATGGGATGTTATTCCTAAAGAACATGGTTTGATTATTCTGCAGTAGTGAATGGTGATGCGGAAAGTCAAACAAATTTTGCTAGGGGAACCAATGGAGAAAGATATTGTAGTGTTGAGTTTGTCAGAGTTCGAAGACTGATTGTAGGAAAAAATCACCTGTCACCTAAAACTCGAGACTTCTTGTATGTACATGTAATGAAGGAGGCCTAATATTTAACATCTTTTCAAAGTGATGATGCAGGAGTTGAAAATCCCATGGTTGCCAACAATGGTGTTTTACGGGGTAGAAAATGTTGCACGAAGCTGTATTTGTAGTCATAACACAGGTTGAAGAATTTAAAATTTCAAGATAAACATACAATGGTAGTAGTTCTATTACAATTTGGTGGATGAATAAGATAAAGGAATCTGAGGCAACACAGCCGGCATTTTGATTTAGTGGAAAACCTAGGTCCCTGAAATGTAAACCCTGAGCGTAGATTTGTAAACTGTAGAAATTGAATAGTAACATCGCTATGGAGAGAGGCAATATAGAGAAGGATTAATGGGAGAGGGATATGAGAAAGTGGAGGGAGTTGATGTGGGAGTGAAACATGTCAAAATATTCATTTATTAGTAAATATGTAGATAGATGTTATATACATGTAATAGTTACTTTTTAAACAATATATTACTTATTGAAATTGTAATTTTTTTAAGAATATCTTACTTTATTTGTCTTTTTGGTCAAAAATCAATATTCTTTCAAAACCATATTTTTTAAAAATGTTTTCAATATTTTATTTAAATTATCTTATAATTTTTAATGTAATTTTTTTCACAATAATTTCCATTTTTTAATTCATTTCTTAAATGTAATATTCATATCATTATACACTCAAGGAACTTTTCTAAACAATTAAGTTGAAAAATGAATATTCCACATGTACGGACTTACCGATTGGCATTACAATCTTTTCCATGAAGCTTCCTGTGAAATATTACAAGGTCATTTTTTAATAATAAACATTTTTTTTAATATTAGGCAAATATATTTAATTAATTTTTTTTAAAAGATAAAGGTATTCATAATTGTATTTTTGTTGAAAAAGTGTTTATAATGATTTTTATCTTTTAATTTATATGTTTCCAAATTCTAATTTTCCATGAAAATTATTTCAAGAATATCAGTATTACATTATAATTTTTTAAGGTTGTTTTATAAAAAATGTTTTTTAAATTATTTTAATCCTTCCTTTTTATGTTATCATAGTATATTCAATGAAAAAGTATGTCAAAATGATTTCAATGTTTCATTATGTGTTTTCATGGTGTTATTAAGGAAAAAGGTTTTAGAGAATACTTTTTTTAAAGAGTTTATTAATGAGGAAAGTGAATTTCCTCAATAAATATTTCAAATGAAACTCAAGAGAAATAATTATTAAAAATACATTGGTTAAATGAATTAATAAAAAATGAATTTAAAAAAAAGTTATTTTCCTTATGAATTGTTAGATTAAATCTTTCAAAATACATCTCCATCTATGATTGTATACTGAATTATAGTTCTCGAATAAAATACATATTCATTCCAGAATAGCTTATGTTATGATATAATTATGCCTACGATACGTGTTTCTCCTCAATGTTTTATATGATTATCAAGTCCTCTTTATTATATGGGATATGCCTTGATAAAATGATTATAAAACATATTCCTTTTCGATAGGTTATTATGTGAAATGATACCCATTTAATTTCATGGGTCATGATATATTTAATGTCATTTAATATTTTGTAAAATGGATGTATGATTTCATTAGGTTACTAGTTGTACCTATATCCCCTTCCAATACATTGGGTAATGATAAATAACTAATGAGATCAATAGGTTTCATGGTAGAGAATCCCATGTCCAATATATGATGTAATATTATGATTAAAACAAGAGGGTATGCTGGAGGGCATACCGATCCCAAAATTTGAGGGCATATTATGCCCAAAATAATAGGAAATATTAAGCATGAAAAAACTGGATGCACATGATAGAATACCAAGGAATAAATAAGATGTTAAATGTGAGGGAACTCCACTCTAGGAACATAAGGTACATTAGAGGAAATACCATGCCCAAAACAAGTGGGCACACTTGGGGGAATACCAAGCCTAAATCTGGGGCACTTGTGATTATCTTAATAATAATATGTTATATATTTCATTGTATGTTCCCATAACATTATATTTTATGTCATTATGTGTATTTTATTATTACATTAATTGGTTATATGTTATTATTTAATGTCATATGATCATAATTCAATTGTGATTCATATATTATGTACTACTAATCAATATTCATTGATTTTTTTTGTGGACAATATTATTCATAGTATGATCACAAAGTCTCGTGATTAGGTTCTCATACCCATGTTCCCCTATTTTTTTTTACATATCCCTATTTTTTACTCTTAATAAGAATCTAATATAAGCCAGTTTTATGATTCATTTCCCAATGTTAGAAAGTGAGATTAAAATTAGAAGTACTAAATGGGGAGATCTTTTCAGGAAATATTTAATATATTTCACTATTTTTGAACATGTAGATCCATCTTCTCAAAGAATAAAATATTAATCTCTAAGAAAATTTACATTTATAAGGTGACTATTTTTTTTAAAATTCTTTAATATCTATGAATTTTATGAATGTTACACTATTGTATTAATAACATTAGTGGTTTACTCAACATTGGGAAACAAGAAGAAGAAATCCTTAAATAGATCCCTAGTGATATTTCAATGGATATTTCAATTGATGGATCTAAAAATTACTCTACTGATGACTTCATGTTTAGAAAAAATATCTACAGTTTTGGTCAAGGATAGAGTGAGTTTTTTCCTATAAATACATCCTAAACAGGAAACTAAAAGATTTTGGGGTTCTAGCACATGTTCACCTTGGAGTAAAAACAATAACATCGTGCATTGGGCCTAACTAAATTGTTACCTGGTAGATGAAAACATTCCTTAATGCACATCTTAATTCCAAGGTAAATGAAAAATAAGATATTTCCATATTTATTAATATTATTGAAATAAATATTATGGTTACAATAAAGGGGTTTCTATGTTCGATAGCATACCCGAAACGCAACAATGAGTTACTTTGAAGTCTTACGTTGCTCACTAATAATATAATATTACTATTTTAAATTGTAGTTAACTACTTGTTTTTGTATTGGAAAAAATGAAAAGAAATAACAAAAATGTGATTATACATGTTTTTAGATGTATTTTCTTTTATCGAATAAAATTTAGAGGCTTAAAATTTGAATGAATCTAATTTTTAGCATAATTTACATTAAAATGTCCACTTACCGCCTTTTAATGGAGAACAATTTTTAAATATAGTTTTGGATATTTTTATATTTTCTTTTTTACCAAATAAAAATCTTCATTTGATTTGGGACATCAAATTTTACATTGGGTAAATTTTTTGTATTTTTCGGATAAAGTTTATTTTTAATGAGTAGTGGGAAATATGGTATTTTCAATCAAACTACGTATTAATATAATTTATTTATAAAGATATATTATCTTATTAATTTGTTTCAGTGTGTAATTAGAATATATTTTTATCATTTAATCCAATTTTGGTCATTAGAATTAATTTTACATTGAAATTGGACATAAACAAGTGTAAATATTTTGATTGTTATTATTTTTAAAAACATGCTATTTGTTTTAAAAACAGGAATTAATTTTAAATTTTTATAGCCAATTTTTTGGTTTGATGTTTTCAAAATAAATATTATTTTTTTAATTTGGAATATCAAATAATGCTTATGATGATTTTTTGGTATTCTTCTGAAAAACATCAATTTTTAATGAAAAGTGAAACCACGTTGTAGTAGTTAAAAACTGACATTTTCATTTAAATGAAATTTTTACCAATTCTGTGAAATGAATTTAGAAAATCCAATATATATGGTTGTTATAAAGTTCTAAAATGTGGTTCAATATGATGAAAATAATTTTTGGTGTATAGTAACTTTTGACTTTTATTTACTGCCGTTAAATGTAAATATGTTAATTTAAGGTAAAAAGAATATTATAATAATTCATAATTACCACAAAACTTGCCCAAAACTTATTGGTTGAGTCTTTAACGACCATGGTAGTATTTGTGTCGATTTTGGGATCCCTTTGATCAACATGGGCGTGATAATGACAATATAGATTAATTAATTTAAAGTAAAGGCCAAACTGATATAAACAAAAAACTTTTAGAAATTAAACATAATATGGTGTTATATAATTAATCATTTTGAATATAAATATTCATTGCAACGATAAAACGATTTTCTACATCAAGGTATTTTTTCTATAATTTTTACACATCATATAAATTAAATTAATAATGATACAATAATGATGCAGTATTTACCTCATTAAAAAATTATTTAATCAAATAATATTATAATTGTTAAAATATTATCCCAAACATGTACAATTATAATTGGATGATTTTATTTAGAATATTAGTCACCTTATCTTCGACCTTAATGATTTTTGGACCTTTTTTTACCGAATATCATGATATAATAAAATAATATTTTCATACTTTCCTAAGGAGCCCCTCCTCTCCCTTATAAAAGGCGACCAAGTCTAACCAATTTATCATACCTCTCAAGCCTTTTGGTTCATCCACACTCTGCACAATTAAGTTCCCTACATCCCTCTCCCCTCCTAGAATCCTTACATTAGGCATAAAGCAATTCAAGAACTACTTTGGTTCAATCCAAAGAGAGTTACCAAAATTAAAGGTAATGGATTCTTTTAAATTGTTTTCTTTTATTTTAATTCTATGAACCCTAAAATAATTTTATTCCTTTAATTTGTAACAAAACCATTATACTCAATATAATAGTAAATTTTTATGATAAGTATTCGAACTACACTTACACACACCTCCATCTAATGGATGAAGAACATAATGTTTCTATGGATGGAAAACTAATGCCTAACGGAACGTTGATTGTTTGATTATCTCTTATCACATCTCATGGTGGCCATTATGATTTCAATTTATTTATATATGAAATATATTATGTATATGTATTTTTTATGCTTCTGTAATTTCCATTTATATCATGCCTTTATGGTTTCCATTATGGGTAAACGCGATAATCTCATTAGAGGATGTGTGGACTACCACCCCCTCCAAGTGATATGACTTGTTAAAAACATATATGGTACATATAAAGGATATAATTAATGATATTATATATTATAAAATATTGGAATTATAATACTACTATGTATCATTATGTTTTAACTCCATTAAATATGAAATAGAAATGGATGTAGCGTTCATATGGACGTACGGCTTACCGTCTCCATGAATGGTGCATTTGATTTCATATCTCTAAATGTTATGTCCTATTATAAATACATGTATGTACTAGATATATGTGATATATATGATATATAAATGGTTAATTTCATTCTCGATATAAAGTAATATTGAACACATGGACAACTTGTAAATATAAGGTGTTCATTTTTGACTCAAGTACCAAATATCGACAAATTGGATGTTATTAACTTAAATGATTACATAATTTTTATAAGATGGTAATAAGTGATATAAAAGGAATAATAAACATGAAAAAGGTTTTTAAGAAAGTATAAATAAACATTAGTTTTTTATTCAGGAGATTAAAGAATGATCAGGTCAATTCAGACACGAGGTAAGGGAATTCGTCTCAATCACCTTTCATTGAAGCATATTTTGTTTTAATAGACAACTTTCTTTTATATATTGTATAAATACCATTGGCTTTTCAAAGGGATTATTTTTCTATTATGCTTTTTCTAAATTAAAAAATGGGAAGTATCTTTTAGAATAACTTGTGACAACTACCTTTTCCACCGACGTAAGTATTATTTAATCTTTGGCTTCCTCAACAAGCCGTAATATTTTTAGAAGAAAATAAATAACCTATACTCATTTATGTTTTTTGATATTCAAAATGGGTTTGATAATGGATTTTTTATGTCAATATATTTAAGTGATCTTTTGTTATTGAATTGTATAAATGTTTTCTTTCCTTTATATTTTTTTATGTCGTATGATTTTATAATGGTACTTGGACATTTAACGGGTGGATACATGATAAACTGAATAATGGGTGGTGCCATGATAAACCAGGAAGGGTGGTTACGTTATAACCTACAATGCATTGGGTATGGAAGTCCGCCATATGGCTATTCCATTTAGTGATATCTGTGGAAGTCAACGGTATGGTTATTCCATTTATTTATGTTTATGTCCCAAGTTACATTTATATGTTATGTGTTCTATATATGGGTTTTATGGTATTATTTTGGTTACAAAAGGGTAAGTAATGATATTTTATTTAGTGAAGAGTATTTACAACTTCATAAAGGAGATGATTATTACATATGTTAAAATATTGATGGTCTACTTGTTGTTTTGAAAAAATAAATGTTTTCCTTATTTCAGTATCCCTTACAAACGTTTTTTGGCTCATGCCATGTTTTTGGAATGTTCTTCACAGGACATAATGTTGATTAGGGTCAAGGATGAGATCTTTGGAAATTCATGCTATCTTAAACTTGGAACTAGACATGACTCATTTTTTCAAGAGTTTTTATATTATGAAAAAAATGGATACTGGGTAGAAGTATATACTTTATAATATTTTGATATGTATAAGTTATGTCATAATTACCTAAAAGTCTAAAACTAAAAAGATCCTCAATGTAAATTATTCATTTAATTCATTATTATGTAATGTTTAAGGTGGGTCCTTGTAGATGGTATCATAGGTCAGTTTAGATAACTTTTCGAGTTAGTGTATTGTTAAATAAATTTCCATAATTTAATTTATGGTAATATTGGAATGATATAGAATTTACTAATTACCATGTTGCTTCACCTATGATATTTATATGTTGAGAATTATTTTTCATAAATGAAATAGTGTAGATTTTCTGGGAAGGCATACATAGGAGAATGTCCTTTAAAATCAACAACCTGATATGGTCGGAATGAGAATTGAGAAGTTTACTACAGTGATGGCTATGTTGAATCAGGTGATAAGTGGTGGTTGTGTTTATTAATGATATTTTGGTTTATTCTAAAACTAAATAGGAGCATGAAAGTAATTTAAGGGTTGTCTTGCAAAACATAAAAGAATAAAACATTATGGGAAATTCAAAAGGTGTGAGTTTTGGTTACAACAAATTTATTTCCTTGGTCACATTGTTTTAAAAAATGTCATAACTATTAATCCCGCTGAAACAATAGTTGTTGAATAATGGCCAAGACACACAAATATAACTGAGATTCGTAGTTTTCATGGTTTGGCAGATTATTATTGGAGGTTTTTTGAAACATTTTAACAGTTATCTAGTCCAATGACTATGTTAACTTGAAATAGTATAATGTTAATTTGGATAAAAGAATGTGATTATTGTTTTCTGGAATCGAAATGAATAATAGTTAATGATCCTCTTTTAGCACTTCCTTCTAGAAATGGGGAGTTTTTTTATCTACATTGATTCGTTGATGAAAGGACTTGGTTGTTCCCTTTTGCAGAATGATCAGGTAATTGCTTATGCTTCACGTCAGTTGATTCCCCATGAGTAATCTTACCCTACACATGATTTGGAATTAGCTTCTGTTGTTTTTGCTTAAAACATTTTGACGCATCATTTGTATAGTGTAAAATTTGAAATTTATTTTGATCACAAAAGATTGAAGTATATATTCAATCAAAATGAATTGAACATGATATAGAGGAGATGGCTAGAATTAATCAAGGATTATAATTTCATGATCCATTACCATCCAAGAAAATCAAATAAAGTGGCTTATGATTTGAGTCAAAAAAGTAATGCTTCATTAACCATGCTACATTTGGAACGAGATCCATTGGTTTTTAATTTTATGGAATTTGTCATAGAATTTTTTTGTACATGAAATTATTTTGTTTTGATTCAGGTTTCAGTGAAATCATCTCTATCAGAAAAAATAAGGAAAGTGAAAAAAGAAGATAGTGAGTTGCAGAAAAAGGTGGAGTTGGCTTAGAAGGGTATGTTTCCTAATTTTAACATTGATAATGATTGTGTTTTGAGATTTATAAAGAGATTATGTTTACCTTGTGATTCTCTGTTGAAGAATGAGTTTTAATGTGAAGCCCATAGTTCACCATTTATAGTTCATCCTGGTAGTAGTAAGATGTACATAGATCTTGGGGAGTATTACTAGTGGGATAGAATGAAAAGTGATATTTCTGATTTTACTGTGATGTGATTGACTTATCAGCAAGTTATAGTAGAGAGGTTGTTACCGAAAGGGATGCTTCAAGATTTACATGTGTTAGAGATTAAATGAGAAAATATATCTGTGGAATTCATTGTGGGATTACCAAAGACATCTCGAGGTAATAATGCAATCTGGGTTATAGAATATCGATTGACTAAATATGCTCATTTTCTTCCTATTTGAGAATTATTATCTCTAGATCAACTTGCTTGGTTGTATGTTAAAGAGATTGACAGGTTGCTTGTAGTTACCCTTTCAATTGTATATCATCATGATCCTAGATTTACTTTAGCTTTTGGAAAGGCCTTTAGAAGTCGTTGGGTACTGAATTAATTTATAGTACAGATTTTCATCTTCAATCAGATGGACAGTTAGAATGAAAAACTCAAACATTGGAGGATGTAACACCCCGAGATTTTATGAAAAATATTCGTTTTAATTTCATTAATGTCTTGTGTTGTCCGCTACACAAAAAGGAGCTTGTAGAACATGAATCCTTGACTTTCCTTGCATTACATGCAGTCTTGACCTTCCTGAATAGCATGTATAGTACAAAATAACGAGTTTCACTAAACAAAAATATGCTATTAAAATAATATTAAAACTAGTCTTTATGAATAGTAATAACCAATTTTTGAAATTTTTAAAATTTTATTTTTTAAAATGGACTTAATATTTGGATTCGGTATATCGAAATTAGCCTACGGTGAAATTTTGGTATATTTCTGAAAACATTCAATTTTTGATGAATAGTGAAACCACTAAGTGGTAGTTAAAAAAACTGAATTTTTCATTAAACATTATTTTACCACTACTGTGAGTGGAATTTCAAAAATTTGAGAGACACGGTTGATGTCAGTAAGTAAAATGTGGTTCAATGAAATGAATATAATTTTTGGTGAATAGTATCTTTTTACTTTTATTTTCCACGGTTAAAAGTAAATATTGTAATTAAGGGTAAAAATGATATTATTATTACCCTAAAAATGTCCTAATTCTATTGGATAAGTGTAATTTGACCAAAAACAACCTTAGAAATAAAATATGACCATTTAGGCCCACTTGGATTAGATTAAGACATTTATTATTAATTTATTTAAAGAAGGGTTAAAATAGTTAAAATCAATGTTGAATAAGAAAATTATTTTCACTATAGAGTTATACATAAGATAAATTCGACTATAAATATTCATTAGAAAGCTAAAACGATTTCCTACATAATGATATTTTATTTTAATTTTTAGATTTTTAATAAGTTAATTTATTTATGACACAAAAATGATGCAGTAATTATCTTATTAATGAAATATTGACATAATTGATGTTATAAATACCCAAATAATTGTAATTTGAGACTTCTTATGAATTAAACTAATTTTATTGGTTAATATGACATGTTATTATTGATTTAATTAAATGTTTTATAAATAATCATTCTGTTATGATTTTCACAAAAATCAATTACTAAATAGTGTCAAAATTGACATAAAATAGTCATTAAAAGAAATACTATATTATTAATTGTTATTTTATTCCTAAAAATATAGGGATCTCCCAAATGACGTAGATATGGTTATATATATTAATAATAAACAACTTGGGGTTCGTTTGGCTTGTTATATTAAGCTTATTGACCATATAGTATAAGAACACAAGAAGACACGGTAAAAGAAAAATTATTTAACTTAATGATAAATATAAATTATAAGGTTAAAATAGGAACATAAACTTGTCTAAATTCTATTGGATGACATTATTTCGACCCATCCCCACCTTAGCTTGTAAATAAATCAATTTGGAGCTATTAAAAACTGAACTTCACTTTATAATAAAACAATATTTTTAGTTTTTCCAAAGGAGCCCCTCTCCTCCCTTATAAAAGGGCACCTCCTCCACGTCTTCCTCACACCACCTTTAGCCTTCAATCTCGGCCAACCCCAGCCAATTTCTTCTCTCCACTTCCTTAGTGACATCTTAGTGGTTCTGGTATTCTTCAAAGTCCAATTTTAGTTCCCTAAAAGGAGGTCTAAAAGAGGCGTTTCAAAGAAGAGGTAATGTCCATTACCAATTCTTTCAACTTTATTACTTCTTCCACTTTTTCTTCTTTAGTTGTTTCATTATGAAGTAATAACATCAGTATCACTCATATACTGATATGTTATTATTATTATGAAACAACCCTATTTCACCATCTATCCATCCTATGGAAAACGAAATCACCGCACGTGCATACGTACAGAATACCGTCTCCACGCCGTGGTGTAATCTATATTCCACCACCACCTTAATTGGATGGGTATAATGGTGTAAATAATGACTATATATGACTATTTTAAAGTGATATTGATTCTGAAATATTATACATACACTCCAATAAAATTCCACAATCATGGCAACGATGTCATCGCTCGTGCATACGTACGGAATACTGTCTCCACGATGTGATGCGACTAGTTCTACATGATTTTCAATGCATAATGATTACATAAATGAATTGAGTGAATAAATATGATATATATTACACTAAAATCATTATGGAAATGAGGTATCTATAAACTATAAAGAAAAATAAGAATTTATTCGACAAGACACACATTAGAACAAAAAGTAATAAACACCCGAATAACAAGTAGTAATGATATATTACTAATCAGAAGCTAAGAATATGACCATATATGATATCATAAAAATAAGTATTATTCTGGAATAAGTCAATAACTTTATTTAAATCATTATACAGGAGGTTCGGACACGTACAAAGCATATCGGACCTAAGGTAAGCGATAAATTTTCAATCTCATTTTTATCCAAGATTGATTATACGTAAGTATTTACTGGGGTTACGTTTATCATCCATGACAATGTTTTCTAAAAATGTTTTTATAAAATGTTTAACATTCTTCCATTAATGTTTAAAGTCATTTATACCCTTTATTTACTTTTTACCACATTGTATGAATGGAATCTTTCCTTTGGTTAGCATATAAGGGACTTTTTGACTTTTCCGACAAATGTACGGGAAGAATGTTTTTTTAACTTATACGACATGAATGGATTTGTAAAAGAAAATTTCCAAGAATCTTCCTTTACATGTTTTCATGATTATTTTTAATCAACTTCTTTTGGTTTAAAATTGTATGACATGTTATGAAAGGAAAAATGTTTTTGAAGTAGAAAGGATATTTTCCTCAATAATGGAGTTCATGTGTTTTATCAAAATTATTTTCCATCTAAGATAATAAAGGGTTCTGTTTCTATCACTATTATTACAAGGATTTGATTATGTTGTGACAGAAATATTTTTATGAATTCTTTTATCTTATATGAATTGTTTTATGATGTCACGATGTTTAAAGATTCCCATTTTTATTACATGGGTTATGCTATGATGTATGGTTTATGATTTTGTGGCACACATAAGAACAGTGTCATTATGGGATGGGTGGGACCTATATCTCCCTCTAATGCATTGGGTAATGATTTTATATCTCTTGAGATAGGCATGGCTAGAACGGCAGGTTAAACCGGTTCAGTGAAACGAGGAGTGAACTCGGTTCAGAAATTGACTTTCTCCACTAAGATAGTCTTGGCAATGAGTCTTGACTAATAAAAAATGATTCTCTATGATTATGTATGTGTGACACAAAGTTTCATGTTTTAAGTTATGATTATTGGGATTAAATTTTACTACTATGATTTATCCCATGTTATGAAATTATGATTTCTTTTGCATGTTAAGATTTCCAAAATTTTTGTTCTTATGTTAATGATGTGATTGATATTTCTTTTGTTTACTCTTACTATGCATTTGAGCTCACAACTTTTATGTTTTCTTTTCCCCAGAATATAAAGAAAGGTTGTAGGTATAAAAAAAGAGGGAAGATCTTTGTGGGAGATGTTGAAGATCTTTCACCACGATTAGAAGATTATATTCCGAGTTTCCAAAGACACTAAACAATTACGGTCCTTGTGTGTGTGTTTTTTTATGTACTAAGTATTCCGCAAAAGTAATGTAATGTTAATGTATGTCAAGATTCCGGTCTCTATAGAGGATTTGCTATGTGCTTGTTCACTGGATTATAATGTTAGTTGGGACCAAATTGGTTGAATTTTAATATAATAAAAGTTTTCATTCCATTATAAAGATTGACCCATTTGAGACATTATATGTAAAGTGTTGTCGAACTCCAGCTTTTTGGGATGAAGTAGGTGAAAGGAAGCTGATGGGACCAGAATTGGTAGAAGATGTGGTAGAAAAAGTTAAGTTGATTCCGAAGCACATGAGAATAGCTCAGTGCAGATAGAGAAGTTATGCAGATAACCGGAGGAAGGATCTTTATTTTGAGGAAGGTGATCATGTCTTTCTCAATGTTTCTCCATGGAAAAGTGTGATGTGTTTTGGTAAGAATGTAATTTTAAGTCCAAGGTTCATTGGACCTTATCATATTCTAGATGAAGTTGGATCAGTTTCATACAGAGAGTCTTTACCTCCAAGTTTATACCAGGTACACAATTTTTTTTCATGTTTCAATGTTGAGAAAGTATATTTCAGATAAATCTCATGTTTTGAGACCAGACGTAGTTCAGTTGGAATATAATCTCTCTTACGAAGAACATCTATTCCATATTTTTAACCATAGAGAGCAAGTTTTGCGGAATAAAGTAATTCACCAGGTAAAGGTTTTGTGGGAGAACCATATGGTTGAAGAGGTAACCTGGGAATTTTAAAATGCTATGGGGGATAAATACCCCCACTTATTTTGATAAGTGAATAAAAATTGTGAGGATGAAATTTCTTAAAGGGGTAAGGATGTAACATCCTATGGTAATGAAGGATAAGAGATTTTAATATTTATTAATATTTTTGAAACAGATATTATGTTTAAATTAAAGGGGTTTCAATGTTTGATAGCGTACTCGATACGCAACAACGAGTTTCTTTGAAATCTTATGTTGCGCACTAATAATATAATATTACTTTTTAAATGGTAGTTATCTCTTAGTATTGGTATTGGCAGGAATAAATAGAAATAAATAAAAAGTGATTACACTTGTTTGTTAGAGGTATTTACTTTTATCCAATAAAATTTAGAGGCTTAAAATGTGAATGAATCTAATTTTTAGCATAATTTACATTAAACGGTTGATTTACCACCTTTTAGTGGAGAAATCTCTTTAAATATATTCTTGGTCAATTTTATATGTTATATTTAACCAAATAAAATACTTATTTTGATTTTGGAGATCAAATTTTACTTTGGGTAATATTTGGGTATTTTTCTGATAATGTTTATTTTTTAATGAATGGTGGAAAATATGGTATTTTAATTCAAAACTGCTTTTTAATATTATTTAATTATATAGTTAGATTAACGTATTAATTGGTTTTAATGTGTAATAAGAATATGTTTTTACCATTTAATCCAATGTTGGTCATTGGAATTAATTTCACATTGAAATTGGATATAAACAAGTGTCAATATTTTGATACTTATTGTTTCTTAAAAAAACACTATTTGATTTAACAACGTGAATTTATTTTAAATTAATCAATTCCACTTTTATGTATTAAAATTTTCAAAATATACATCATTTTTGAATTTGTAATATCAAATAATGCATAGGCAGAATTTTTGGTATTTTTCTGAAAAACTTCAATTTTTAATGAAAAGAGAAACCACAAAGTAGTAGTTATAAAATAATACTTTTTCATTTAAAAGAAATTTTACTCCTTCTATTAAATGTATTTAGATAATATGACATACATGGTTTTTATCAAGAACTAAAATTTAGTTCAATATGATGAAAATAATTTTTGATGAATAGAAACTTTTAACATTTATTTACAGACGTTAAAGGTAAATAGGTTAATTCAAGATAAAAATATTATTATAATAATTACAAATTACATTAACACTTGTCAAAACCTTATTTATTGAGTCATTAACGACCATGGAAATCTTTGGGACGATTTTTTGACCCCTTTGAGCCACATGGGACTGATAATGAAAATTTAGATTAAATAATTTAAAGTAAAGGCCAAAATGACATAAACTAAAATATTTTAGTAAATAATTTTTATATGGTGTTATATATGTAATAATTTTGAATATAAATATAAATTGGAAATCTAAAATGATTTAATACATCAAGTTATTTGGTCCATAATTTTTAGAAATGAAATAAACTAAATTATTTATGACACAAGAATGATACAGTATTTACCTCATTAATAAATGATTTAAATAAATAATCTTATAATTATTAAAATATTATTCAAAACATGTACAATTCTTATTGGATAATTTTATTTATAATATGGGTCACCTTATCTTCGACATTAATGATTTTCAGACCTTTTTAAACCAAATATAATTATATAATAAAATATTTTTTTCACACTTTCCTAAAAGGCCCCTCCTCTCCCTTATAAATAGAGACCACTTCTGTCCAATTCATCACACCTCTAAAGCCTTTTAGATTGTCCAAAATATGTCCAATTATGCTCCCTAAATCTCTCTTATCCACCTAGATGCCTTACCTTAGGTAGATGTCACTTCAATAAGACCTTTGGTTCAAACCAAAGGGATTACCAAAATTAAAGGTAACAATTTCTCATAAATTGTTTTCGTTTATTTTACTTCTCTAAACCCTAAAATATTTTTATTCCTTTATTTTGTAAAAACACCAGTATCTTAAAAATTATAGGATGTTGTTATGATATGTATTTATCCTACACTTACCCACACCTACATCTAATGGATGAAGAACATAATTTTTCTTGTGGACGGAAAACTAATGCCTCACGAAACGATGATTAATTGATTATCTCTTACCGCCACACATGGTAGCCATTATGATGGAATTATATTTATATATGAAATATATTATGTTTATGTTTTCTATATTCTTCTATAATTTCCTTTCATATTATGCATTTATGGTTTCAATTATGGGTAAACAAGATAATCTCATTAGAGGATGTGCGGAATATGACCCCCTCAAAGTGATATAACTCATTCATACCATATGTGGTACTTATAAAAGATATATTTAATGATATTATATACGATTAAATACTGGAATTATAATACTGATATGTATAATTATGTTTCAATTCAATTAAATATTAAATATAAATTGAACTATCATTCATGGATACGTACGGCTTACCGTCTCCATGAATATTGCATATCATTTCTTCCCTCTAAATGTTATATACTATTATAAATACATGTATATGCGGGATATATATGATATATATGATATCTAAATGATGAATGTCATTCTGGATATAATGATATATTGAACACAAGGAAAACTTGAAAATATAAGGTGTTATTTTTTGACTCAAGTAATATCCATTCAATCAATATTTTTAAATTTTCAAATGACACTTTTTAAAGATTAGGTTGAACCCTAACACAATTACAAGTAAATAAAAACCATACAACATCAAAACCCGCCAACATAAAAATACTATGTGGTATAGAAAAACGTGTACATACCATGTTTCCAAAATTCTAATTCAAAAAAGACCAAAAATCATCATTACAAATCTCAAGCCACGACCCAACCCGCAACATGCACCCACCAAAGACAGTACCTTTGCTTTCAGCTGCCATCCCCATCTTGAGTCACAATAGAGGACACGCCGAACTACTCCAACTTCATCACCATTCATCATCACACCCGTGCGCCAGAGCTGCCGTCCTCTGAAGATGATCAATGCCAATCAAAAGACTCCCTGAAGATTGGAAAACATCAAACTAGTAGAAGATATCAGTGATCAACCCTAATCACCCTCAAAAACATCATTACTCCCTTGTTTCCTCATAAGAAAATCCAATAAAAAAACTTCTTGGAATGTTGTTGGCCACACGAACACCACTTTCCAGAGTACCGAGGATCCACCAAGGTAGACCTACCTGGAGAGGGGAGTTGGGACTCGAGGCCATGGCATAGTTGGGAAGCTCAAGCTTCGATAGAGATTTGAGTCCACCATATTGAAGAAGCCCAACAAAATTGTAACCATTTCAAAGCATAACATGACATTATCCATCCACACAGAAACATAAATTAAAAAAAATCCAAATAAAAGATGAAACCCGCCATCAAAAATAAAACCACGAAAAATATGAAAAGAAAGGAACTAGTCAACCAAGATGAGGAGGAAAGGAAAGGAAAACAATGACGACAATGAAACATGACCAAGACTGCTACCTAACCCCCTCCAGCACCATCCCAAGATAACCTATGACCCGCATCAAGCCAACCAAGAGGCTCAAGTACCAAATATCATCAAAATTGACCTTATTAACTTAAATGATTACCTAATGTTTATAACATGGTAATAAGTGATTTAAAAGGAATAATAAACATGAAAAAGGTTATTAAGCAAGTAGAAATTATCATTAGTTTATTATTCAAGAGATTCAAGAATGATTGAGTCAAGTCAGACACGAGGTAAGGGACTTCGTCCCAATCTCCTTTCGTTGAGGCATATTTTGTTTTTATACATGACTTTCTTTTATACGTTGTATAAAGACCACAGGCTTTTCAAAGGGAATCTTTTTCAACGAAAATTTTTACTAAACGACACAATGTAATGTTTCTTTTAACATAAGCGGGAGAAACAACTATTTCTACCGCCATGAGTATTATTTGATCATTGGCTTCCTCAAAAAGCTGTAATGTTTTTAAAAGACTATAAATACCATATAATCTTTTAGGTATTTTGGTATTGAAAATGGTTTTGATAATGGATTTATTGTGTCTATATATTTAAGTGATATATTTTGACTGAATGTGGAAATTTTTTCTTTCTTCTATATTTTTATTTATGTATTATGGTATTATAATGGGACATAGACATTTGACGGGTGGTTATGTGATAAAAACTTTATGGGTAGTGCCGTGATAAACCAGGATGGGTGGTTACGTTATATCCTATAATTAATTGGGTATGAAGGTTGGCCGTATGGCTATTCCATTTAGTGATATGTGGGGAAGTCGACTGTATGGTTATTCCATTTAAGTATGATGATGTACCATGTTTCCTTTATATGTTATGTGTTCTTTATATGGTTTTTATGGTAATATTTTGGTTCTAAAAGGGTATGTAGTGATCTTTTTTTAGTGACGAGTATTTACAACTTCCTATAGGTGAAATGTATTAATTATGTTAAAGTATTAATGGTTTACTTGTGTTTTGAAAAACAAACAGTTGTCCTTCTTTGGTTATCCCTTACAGATATTTTTATGCTCATCCCACGTTTTTGAAATGTTTTTCTCAAGAAATAATGTTTATTAGGGTAATGGATGAGATCAAGGAAAAGTCATGCTATATTAAAAATGGAACTAGACATGACTCCTTTTTTAAGAGTTTTTATTTTAGGAAAAAAATGGATACTGGGTAGAAGTTTCTAAATTGTATTCATTTGAGATGTAATAGTAATGTATAAATTTTATAAAACTCTAAACTGGAAATGATCCTCAATGTGAATTATTCATTTAATTCAATATTATGTAATGTTTAAGGCCTGGTCATTATAGAAACTCATATGATATGATTTGTGAAATAAAAAACTCCTTATGAACCATAATAAATGATTTAAGTAATGTGTGATTATGAATATCCTAGGATAAAACTATTGTTTCATATATTTAAAATAATGTGTCATGATTTAGACAATTTGAAAGTGATTTTTCTTAACTGTGATGTTTTCAATTATGATAACAATTTCTCACAATGTATTTTAGTGTTATTAAATTGAATAAAATAAAAGGAAATAAGTTAACATTAAATAGATTATATATAGAAATTGTGGATATTATAAAGATAATTTTCCAAATTTTGATCCCCTGAAGAGAGACAGGACGGTGGTATAAATAATGGTTATACATATGGATATAAATCGACCAAAAATGACATGTTAAAAGTATGTGATGTTCTAATATTATTTTTTACCTAATAAATATGAATCATGATTGGATTTATGTTATGTAACCTCAATATAGGATTAATATTTCATATAATAGGAATGATGTATTAAAGGATTAGAGGATGAATTGTGTGTTATAGATTAAGCATAATGTTGGCTAATTGAATTCCATATGATTACGAATTCAATGTTTGTGTTATATGAATCATGAAATATATAATTATCATAATTATATGTTTTTTCATTAAGGATTTGAAAGGATATATTGAAATTCATTGGTGTGGTAGAAATGTTTTATCCTGGAAAGGTGATACTTGGACAAAGGGATACAAATACATTATATATTAGTAATTTTTATGTAATTTTTTTTATAAGGATTTTTTTTGTATGAATATATAAATCGGATGATACTGGTTACCTCAGAATTGATAATCGAATTTTTTTTAAAAATTGGTAGATGCCATAATGAATGATGTTTTCTTATTTATGGATTTATGGAATATATCCAATAATAATTGGAATAAGGAAACATTAGTGTTTTATTGTTGTATTTATGGTAATTTATGTGATTACCATGATTCAAAATATTACATGAGGAATTTAGTCCCATTTTTGGTATGTGATGAATAAGAGAAACATTATGATATTTTCGAGATATATCATAAGATGGGTTCATGAACTTCCTTATAAATTTTTATATTTTCATCATTATGAATTGTTATAAAGATAACCATTTATGGAATGTTTATGATTAAATTTGGAATATAATAATTAAATTTAATTATTATATCACCACTTTACTATTTTTTTCATATTAGAAAACATGTTCTTACAACACATTGTTAACGATAACTAATGAGGAATATGATGTTTTATCATAGAACCCATGATTTGTTAGTGTTGGAGGAAAGAAAAATTCAAATTCATTCATGAGTTTATGCAATGAAGGGGGAATTTATAAATGAAGAAAAAGGGTGAGGTTGTCCTGAAATCATGAAATTATATAATTTCATGAAAATTATTTATCTTTAGTAAATTGATCATGAAATAAAATTTTCCCCAATAACATAATTTTCATTGAACTAATTAACATTAAAATCGTAACAAATTTATGAATACAAGTCCCTCAACACTCCATTTATTTTCCACAAGTTTTTTATTGATGAATAAAACCACTTCATATAAATATTTACACTATCACCCCATATCTATATTTTCTATCACAACATATGTTCTCTTATTTTAAAACCTAGTTATGAGTTTCTTTGGGTAACCTTTATTCTATCAACATTGACTTTTTAAAGGAATATTTATTATTCATTATTATTATCAATATTTCTATGAAATGAAATTTAATGTTTTTTACAATTTATAAACCATATAAATTTTGAGGTCAAAAATCATTTTATGGGGTGTTTAATGTTAAACCTAGAGACATTGAGTAATTTTTTTCAAATTATGTTAATCTTTTTATATTTTCCATATCACCTGACACATAATATAGATATTTATATTAAATCACTATTATTGTGTAGTATTCACAATACTAAATACATATGTTTTCAGGAGTAACCTGAAACACTATTTTTGGATTGTATTACACATTATTAGGTTTTCTTTTGATATCTTGTGTTATATTAATGGGTGAGTTTTTACCCAACTACAATATGTTATTTATATTATTATTAAATTATAATATACCTACCACCACTCTATTAAAGTGAAACATATGAATAATGTAAAATAAATTATAAAAAATTTATTTACACATTTTTATATAATAAATCCTTTGTTTATCATTTACTATTAGCAATTTAATGTTTTATTTGAATATAAAAAATTAATTTTCTATGAAAACTACTTTTTTATTTATAGACTTAACATTATTTCAATAAAATTAAAACCAATGATTAATTTTTTCAATGAAATTTATATATATATTTTTAATTAAATATTTTAGATACATATTTAATATATTTCAAATGTATGAGATATGAATAAATCCATTTTTAAGAATAAAAATGTATATTCTTCTAAAAAGTAATTTCACCGCATTTTAAAGTCGAACTAATTTGAAATACAATTTTTATAAACTATATTGATTTTATATATCAAAATAAATCTCATATTTTATATATGAACATTTTAATTATCTTAGGGTGAATTATTTTTATTTTTATATGATTTTTCATTTTTTATGCATAGTAATAATTGTTTGATTTTAATTTGAAACTTCTTTTTCATATAATTTATTTATAAAGATAAATTATATTTTAATTTTTTTTAATTATTACTTTTAAATATTGTACATAATTTAATCAAATTTAGTTCTATTTCATTTAATTTTACTTTAAATTCAGAATAAAATCTTACATAACAAATGAACTTCATTATTTTAAAAACATTATTTTTTCCAGTCTACGAGATAAAATAAGTATTATGTTTTACCAATTATATTATTATAATTTATAATAAATTATTTAATATTTTTAATCAGTATAATTTATAGTATATAATATGTTAAACATAGGTTTTGGAAAAAAATCATTGATTGCGATAAATATTAATTACTATGATTAAGATAAAAATTTGCATAACAAAACATGACACCCTAATCATATTTCACAAAACAGACTCTAAATTTCTCAATAATAAATTATCTTTTAATATATAGACCCTATATTTTATTTAATGGTAATTTTAAAATTATTGGATCCACTTTTTAAAGGAAAAATGTTGGTAGAATTCCCTTTCCAACAGTTTAAAATAAAACTTCTCCTCATCCACAATAAGAAGGCACTCACACCTCCCACTCCCTCACACCTCTTAGGAAACTTTGGATCGGCCAAGATATGATCAAATATATCATAAAACATCCCTTTCCCCATAAAATTATAATTCTATCCTTGGAAAATGAATCCATCCAAGTAATCCCTTTGTTGAAAACCAAAATGAGTTACTCAAAGAAGATGTGTGATCATACTTCAAGCACCATAGTTTTATTTTCATTTTCCACATCCTAAAATATTCTTATTTTTTTTATATAATTAAATAATTAACCTATATATACTGACTTTTTTTAATCTAGTTTCTATTCTAACAATTACAGCCACTTACATCTGATTTGTAAATAACTTACTATTGTTTTGTATGGTGAATTAACAAATCATGTAACAATGTTGTTCCATTTTTTCACATAAAACCTATCATGGTTATTAATTATGATTTAAAATGTTCTTTTATATGGAATATATTATTTTTATGATTCATATATGATAAAATAATTTTTTTATGTAAAATTTTCTCAAGGTATCCATTTTTTGTAAGTATGATAACTTCGTTTGTGAAAATATGCACTACAAACTCTTCAAAGAGATGTGATGGGTTCACACATTAAATGAAATGTATTAATCATGGGTTTAGTTATTTTATATTATATATATTAATTAATAATTATAATATAAGTATATATATATAAACTTCTTTATTTCTTTCAATATGAAAATAAAATGGAAACATCTTTCATGCGTACATACGACCTACCATATCCATGAATAGTATACATTAATTAACAATTAATCTATTTATTTATTAATATAAATATTTATATATAAAATATATAAAATATATAAAACCATTGTTAAATTATAGATATAATTAATACATGATATTGGTAATATGATCAATAATTATATGTCAAAACTTGTATGACAAACAAAGCGTTTATGACATGAAAAATTTACTTTTAAAAGAAATTGTTAATTAATTAATAATATAACCCCATAATGGAATCATTTTTGGTATTAGATATAAAAATATTGTTATGTGGTATATGTAAAATTAAATTTTACTTTTTATACAAGAGTATTGAGAATGTACAAATAAATTCAATACTTAATGTAAGGGAATTTCATTTCATTGTTTATTTTCTTAAAAAAATTATCCTCATTAACTAAAATTGTAGTTTCTGTGGTGTTTATAATTACCATGGATGTTTTATATGATTAATATAAATATTTTTATGTGTATTAATATATCCATTTATTATGTTTCTTCATAGTGGTAATGGTTCAAATGATACCAAATTTATAATGTAATTTTGTCTCAATTTTACTTCTTTAATACACAATTTATGTTATGCACCTATGATGTAATTTGAGGTTTATATAAGTATTTTTAATAGTTTATATCATGTATATACTTATTTTAATCAAATTGTTATTTAATTTAATTTTATTAATAATATTTTATTATATTTTTTAGTAACCAATGAGGTAATATTTTATAACATCAATCTGATTAATTATCAAGATTGCTTATGATTATGATTCATTGATGAAATATTGTGATCCTTACATTAATAAATCTCATGAAATTTTTTACCATATGTAAAATCATGTTAGATGTAACTAATTGTATAAACTTGACACTTTTTTATTCTTAATATAATAAAAAATTCTTTTATGAAAATATGAATTTAGTTCTATATTAAATTGAAAATATTAGTTCATTCAGAATTGAATTCTAGATTTTTTTTTCTATTATAATATAATTTTTAAAAGAAATTTTTTCCCATGATTTAACAATTTAAAAAATTATTTTTAAAGTCAATATTCTACTTATTTTCTTGATAAGTCACTTTTCTAAAAATAATTGTTGATGAAGGAATATTCTACATAAACGAAATTAAAAACTATCATGGCCATAATTTCATTGATGATTTTTTAATGATGGAAAAGTTATCTTTTTAATGAATTTTTTTTTCAAATACAATTGATATATTCTTAATTTATTTGTTATTTCAATGAAAAATGTTTTGAAAAACTAATTGTGGTTAAAACAAATTTAAATGATTTTTAAATATTCGATTATGTGTTTTCAAGAATTTAATTTCCACGAAAATGATTTCTATTATTTTAATCATTATTTATATTATTTTGAAAAAAAAATTCAATAAAAGGGTATTAGTAATAATCCATTTATGTTTTTTATGTTTTAAAAATATTTTCAATGAAAATAGTTTTCTAATTTATTTCATGATTTCATTATGAGTTTCCAATATGTTTCAATGAATATGGTTATAAAAATTAATTTTGTTTTAAAAAAAGTTTTTATATGGAAAAGATATTTTACTCAGGAACTATTTTATATTAAATTGTAAACCTCTATTCATAATAAATGGTTTTATAAAATTTATTTTCATTGAAAGGAAATGTCCCTTATGAAATGTTCCATGTGATCTTTTAAAATACTTATCCATCTAAGATAACACACATTATTCTAGTTTATGAATACCATTATAATTATTTATTAAATTGTTTGTGTTTTTAAAGAGTTATATTTATATTACATGATTCAATACAACATGTTACATTCATTTGAAACAATAATACATTAATAAGTTTTTCTTTGATGAAATGATTATAAAAAAATATACATTTTCACTTGGTTTTTATGTGACAAAGCATTAATGAATCCCTTGGAATTTTATGGATCTTGATATGATTAATTTTCTGTTATCTTATAGAACATGCATGCATGATTTAATTATGTGATGGTGGATACCTATATATCCCTCCGATTATTTAGGTAATAATAATAATTTTATGATCTTATGTGGGAATATGGGAGGGAATACCAAGACTAATACAAATGGTAATCTTAATCTCAAGAGAAGAGGTTCAAAGGGAGGGAATCCCAAGCCTAAAACAAGTGGGAATATAAAGCCTATAACAAGAGGTTACATACTAGGGCTTCTTATACTAGAAATAATTGGGTACATGAGAGGTTTACCTATTTCTTAAATAATAGAGTACATTAGAGGGTATCCCTTTCCTAAAACGATATGGTACATAGGAAATAATTTCAAGACCAATACAAGTACATGGGTGATTGTACCAATCCCAACATGTTACAGACGCCTTCATAGTTATCTTTAATAAAGTATTGTCTATACTTATTTGTATTACACAATTCAATATCATATTACTACATTATCATTTCATGTATTATGTTATTTATTCCCGTATGATTTCTGGCATATGAAGTAACACCAAAACCTAATATTCCATGTTCTAGTGCATTAACTAATTACATGGAAATGATTACAAGGAATAAAATACCACGAGACTGATCTGTTGAGTAGCATTTTAAATCAATATTATATATGTGTTTCCAATAATATGTTGGTAATTAAATATTATAAACATGATACATTGTAAAATGAAATAAAAAAAATCCTAGAAAAAATCATCATTGAATTATTCTTCTTTTCCTGGTGAAATCAATCAATGATATGGGGATTCTCAAAATATCAGTATGGGTATGCATATAAGAATAAATATTAATAAATATGAATAAGATAAAATGTAGAGGTAAATATTTGATAAACCGTCCAACAAAAATTACTTGGTTAGGAGGTATCAATATGGAAAAGTATGGAATTGAAAACACATTCCATTAACTAAATGAACTGAAGATTAACCTATTTGTAAAATTAATTCACCTTATGATACTTCTAATGCGTTGATGGGACATCATTAATAGGTCACCAACCCATAGAGATTTCAATAAACATCCCCCAAACCATTTATTACATGTCCAAAATAATCCTCTTATATTGATTAAATAGATATACTTATAAAATGTCCATTTTTAATAATGAATTTCGATTTATCTATAATAAATCAAATTAGGACATGGAACAACAATGGTTGTTGACAATAAAATATTCTTAGAGAAAAATATACATTAATCCTTAAAAAGTGTCCCATACCACAATAAAACATATAAGTCATAGTTCCCAATGAATTAAATGAAACATATAATATTATTAGAATATATATATCCATTATATATATTGTAAATGTGGATTATAAACATGAAATAAAAGTTATTTGGTTCATAAAAAAAATAAGTCTCAATGGAATGTAAACTAAGACGAAATCCCTTACCTTATCCTGCCTTTTATTTTGTGGTTATTATCCTCATGTTTAGTGGATTAAAATATGTTACAATTTTATTTCATAACTATACTCATGTTTATAATATAATATCTTAACATCATAAAATATTTTATTACAGTGTTTTTAATATTTATTCTTTAATTTATTTATATAATGTTGTAATTTCCTAGTTTTCTCAATTATGTTTTTACTTGTTACATATAGTTCCTATATCATAGATCATGATTATATCATCCCCAAAATGTATTATATAACAAAATGATTCTTTTATATTCATTTCATAATTATTTTTTATAGCATATGATATTTGGAGATAAGAAATAAAGTGCATTGTACATGGATAAAATAAGCCATACGTACACATGAATGATAAATTCAATTCTTTATCATAGTAAAAGAATGATAAATAAACAATACATATTTATATTATAATTATCATATAATATATATATATACATATGTTAAATAGGTTTATAAAAAACATCCATAATATGTTTCATGTATGGGGTAAACTAAAAATATCGCTTCGAGGTGGCGGTTGTCCACACATCCTCAAACTAAGTTATCCCAATAGTGAAAAATTTTATGTATTAAGGTAATGTGATATAAATTTATTAAAAAAATCCTGATATTCATAATTAATATCATATATATCATATCTAAACATATAGGACATCATAATGGAAATTCTAATTAGTGGTAATGGAAAAATGAACAATCATAGTTTCGTGATGAAATAGTTCTCTATACATATAAACCATATGTTTATTTCCATTATAATTTATTTTTATATATTTATAGGACAAAATAATTAAATAACAACATCATAGTATATTAATGGTAATAAAAATCATGAGAGATGAAATTACCTCTTAATCGGGTAACTTTTTTAGTTTTATACCAAATGTTTTACTTGTAAGTATTAATGAAAAATTGGATACTTTTAGGTCTAGGATTGGAATTTCTGTATGATATTTTGGAATAATTTTTTTAAAACTATGATGTTTTATATTAATGAAAATGTTGGATAGGTGGTGGCCTCTTATAGGGAAGGAATAGAACACACAAGGAATTTGAGGAAACAATTAAGGTGAACACATGTTTTTACAGATAAAAATTCATAAAAAACAATAATTAAAGAATTGTTTATAGTTGTTGTATTTCCAAAAAATATTATTTTTACATGTTTATTGGTCATTTTGGCCCTTTAAAAATGTTTGGTCTTTTCATAAGCTTAATTTTACCTCAATAATAGTGATTAATTTTAATTAATTTAAATAATATTTTTTATAAAAAACGAAGTTAGAAAAATTTTAAATGCAAAATTATTATGATTAAAAATAAGTTATAAATTTTCAAAATTATTATCACTTATGTGAGAGAAATTAATTTAAATGTTACCCCACAGATGTGACGACAATGCAGGTTTTATTGTAAAACTATTCAAAACTATGCGACATTTTTATATTGAATTTCAAAGTGAAATTGATCACAATGAAAAAAATTATATTTATTTATAAAAATATTTTCTAATTTATCATTAAAAACAATTGGATGTGTTATTTACCTGTATAAATAATTTTGATGAAAACGTAATTTTGATCTAATATTCTGTATTCTTAACTATTCTTAAAAAATAAAAAAATTTCATAAAAATATAAGAAGATAAAATAACCTAATTATAAGGTATTTCATTAAAATATTATGTTTATTTATACATTTTAAATAAATTAGTTACTCAAAATTAATATTTAAAAGGGGATCTCTATTTAATAGTAGTAAAATTTCTGTTAATAAATATCGGTTTTTATTTGTAAAATTGGTTTCATTGTTATATTATGCATATCAAACATAATGGAAAAATTCAGAAAGTATATGATTGAGTATATAAAATAATTATTAAATTAAATCTATTCATTACTTATAATTAACTATGTTTGTAAAGACAAAACTCTTTTGGAGGCATATACATAATAATATATATTTTTATATTAAATTAGTTTGTATTTTCCTTTCTCATTATATGGTAATGAATGAATTCATTTTATATTTATAAAAACACATAAATTTCCATATGTTTATTAATAGTGGTCATAAAAAATAACATAACTACTAGGATATATTTTATTATATTAAATTATAATATTTTAATATAACATTCTTCTTCAGTAAAGCAGAGTCTTGCGTGTAACACAAGCTATCGAGGATGGTCGCTCTTCTGTACAATAAATGATAACTCAATGTTTCAATCATTACAAGATATATCATGTAATTTATATATTTAAATATACAAATTATATATTAATGTCTCAGGATATTATATTCTCATATGTTCTTGGTGATGTGTTTCATGCATTCTTTTTAATAAAAAGTTGTACTTGAGAATTTTGGGGTGTTACATTCAACCGACATTAATTAAATTGTTTCGTCACAATACAAGAATGGACTCAGTAAAATATGAATTGAAAATAAAATAATTCCCAATGACTCACATCATAAAATTAAATCAGATCATATCTTCTTACAACCAGAGGCATTAAATTAAAACTTTAATGTAACTAGGTTCCCTACTTGTAGAACATATATGAGAAATGAAAACATGGATATGGAATAAAAAGTATAAAAATAATGTTCTGGGGAGATAGATAAGTAACATATTCAGATAAATGTTGTTGACCATAAAACTGAAAACAATAGTTGGGATTAGAGATTAGTAATATCATTAAAATTATCATAATCCGAAACCATTATTTTAAACCCATTTTTTAATCAACACTGACATATTTCACTCTGTACGAATTGAGTAAACATATGATTCCGTAAATATTATTTTTCTTCTTATTACACCTTGAAATATCAATAATACATCTCATGTAACATGAAGCATAATATGGTAAAGTTATAAATTATATTATTATAACTCATCTAATGATTGTATTAAAGAATTTTATAAATAGTTATCTTCTTTTATATATTATGATCCAATAAATTTTGATTGAAAGTCACTAAATGTTCAAAATGATGTTATCATTATCCTCAAATAAATCGGATGTATACCTATAATCATCACATGAACAATATGTGGACACCATAATCACATATCCATATAAAACATGATAATAACTATAATAATAATAAATTTTTATTGTGATCATTATTTTTTCAATTTTCCTTAAGTAAGACACATCTTATTGGATATATTAACTAAATCCAAAAAATTTATAATCTCTGTATTTGATATCATATAGCACATGTCAAAGAGTCATTTCAATGTTCCAAGGTCGTCATCATATTTCAAAATCAATCGTTACATAATTTTTATTTCATCATTAAAAACAAATTAAGTGTTTTATTTCCATAAATAATGTGTCACCAAAAATAATTAACTTCATATGAAATAAATATTCTTGGATACAATCATTAAATGATATCAATTACTTAAATAAAATAACTATTGTAAAATCATTACATATTTCATAATCATATGATGATAACATCATAAAAATATATTTAAAAAATAGTAATTAGATCTAAATACAAAATTACATTAATTATTCCACTTAGGTTGTGTTAATTACATATGTGTGATCATGATCCATTATATTCTTCCAAGGTACTTCATCAGGATTCTCTGAGAATTCATTTTCCTATTTACTCATATCCATGAAGGTGTATCATTGATTAGTATTATTTTCCTACATTCATATTAATTATTTTTCATGTTGACAGATATGTACACACTTATAAAAAAAACCAAATACATTCAATAATTTACCGTAGTTATTGTTTCCACAATTATCACATTTTCATCCATCCAATGGCCCAAAGACCTTCATTTTTTATTGATTTTGACAATCCACCTTTCAAGGGGTGAGGTGGATCCCTTACAAGGTACATAGGGATATGTAATACATGTCCCATATGATATAGACGAATTCATTTTATGTAGGCATCAAACATTACATACATCCCAGACTATCTACTTGGAACTGCTCCTCCCCAGCATCTTCATCATGAAATCAGCTCTCCACCTTCACATGGCTATGTTTCTAGGCTTTCCCGTTAATGCACATGATTCTACCGATGGCAGGTTCCATACCATCTCATTGTTTCAATGCATTTAGCTTACGCTATGGTGAAAGCTCATTGCTCCTCCTCCTTCTAAAGCATGTTCCTTGTACGTTTTCTGGTTTGCATCTGCACATAATGTTGCCCGAAGGCCTTGAGGTGGCTCGAAGGCCTTACTGGCCCGAAGTCTTGTGTGGCCCAAAGGCCTTATAGAACTCAGGTACCATATCGGTGGCCCTAAGGCCAAAATAGGGAAATATTCCCGACTACTACAGTGTCAAACATTGCCTACTACGGTTCCCGCTACAGTACCTGCTACAGTCCTGCATAGTTCATGCTACAGTTCTACATAGTTCCTACTATAGTACCTGCTACATTACTATCAATTCATGTGATGATTAATTCATTAAAACCAACTTACTATGAAGTTTTTTTTAATACCTAAAAAGAAGTTGTATATATTGCAACAATGTTTCATATATAATCTATAGAATGTTTGGCTATCCTTATAAATGTATTATCATAATACGAAACACTTTATTCTTCCTTCTTCTTTTTGCTAAGTAACATCATATTTGTCTCATTTTTTGACCATGATGGAAGTAATAATTGGATTTTGTATCCATAAAATATATTAATAACATGAGTTCAATTTCTTATTAATTCTCTATATTCTTGATCAGATACTACTACTAGTAAGCATTACATTAGAGAAAACATACTGTAATTGTATCCTTTTCCTTTTTTCTTCATTCCAAGGTAGTAAATATTAATTATAGTAACTTATTCAATTTTCATTGACAATTGGATTAGAAGTCTCACTAATTGATTCATATTTATGCCACATAAAACAATCCATCATAGAAGATTCTCTCTATGGGATAGTTTTCCCCATTTGGGATGGTTATTTTATATAACCTAACAAATATGTCATAATATTTTCATAACATTCTCAATTTCAAAACTAGATGTATTTTATTAATTATTAGTGAAATATCTACATTTTCCATGAGTATTAATACCATTCTTCCTTCTAGTCGGAATATTAAGACAATATCACGAACTTTATTTTTTCTTAGAGTTACAAGCATTGTAAAATCTAAATATGGTATAACCCATAATATAAATATATTCATAATGAATCACAGAATCATAAATATTTCCTAATTTAGGGGATATAATTAGATCTAAATTCATCATAATGGTACATAAATAACATGTGTGTTATCCTATGCGTATCCCATTAAAGGGTCAAACCAAGTGCACATTAAGGCCCATTTTTCTCCCAGGATACCCTAAGTTACTTATGAAACAACATTTTTTTGAGATAACACTCCAAGGTACATCTATTCCAAAACCTTGTCTAATTGTTGTATCCAACAAGGGTTGTATTTCTTGTAATACTATATATAATCAATACATTACCAAAATTCATGGATGATATTTTATGATTATCCTAAACGTGTATCTTAGGGTTGTTCTCCCTAATCTACAATTTCTAAATCTAGGTTCCAAGGATTCTGCATAACTTCTTTTGAGGCCAAATATAAATCCCTGACCCCAGTAGTCTAGAGCCAGTGCATTAATTTATTACATTAGCACTATTACAAGTAACCAAGTCCCAATAAGAAAATCATTTTAGCAGTCTTGGAAATCCATATTTAATACATGATACTCAAATAAATTGTGAAATATAATTTACATACATGGAAGATTATAAAATGAAATAAAATTCATCCTTCTAATCTTATTGAGATATTTATTTTTCATTAATTGGAAAAAGAAAACTAAATAAAGGTGAGCGCAAATACTCAATAAGGGTACATATATATGAAGAAAAATTTAATCAATAAGAATAAACTAACATGGAACTGTAACTAGATGATAACACATGACATTATAATAACTAGATAAGGAAATATTGACATGGAAAGATAATAAACAAAAACCACATTCCATTAAATAATTGAATAATTATTAGATTTTATGTTTCCATGAATCATTATACCATTAATAACAATATGCAGTTTACATTTTTTCACCAACAAATTTTCCTTTTGAGAAGACCGATTCATCGAGGGGCTTTTATTAACAGGTTCCAAACCCATAGGGATTTTCTTAAACAAATATATACGCTTTTATTGACCATAAAAAGAATTCCTCATATATTAAATAGATGATGATCCTTATAAAATATCAATATTTAATAAAAAATATATTTATCTATTATTACTTAATGTATGACATATAAAAACTGTGTTTTTTTCATTAAATTTTCTTGAGGAATAATAATCATTATACATTACAAAGTGTCCCATACAACTTGAAATAAATTAACCATAGTTACCCGTCAGATAAATGAAACTTATACAATCATGATAATGAGTATATTCATGATATATAATATAAAAGATAATTAAATACAAAAAATAAATGTAAGGTAGTGCATAAAAAAATAAGTTTCCATTGAATTTTAATTGAGAAGAAAACATTTACCATAACCTTCCTTTTTTTTGGTTTTATACATTTTTATAGTGGTTTATAACAATGATTTAAATTATACGAAAACCATAATCATTTTTATAATATACTATATCTACTATATCTACTACAAATGTGTGTTTTCCAGCTTATTTGTCACCACTATAATCACCGACGTCACCAAATACAAACTTTCTATCAAAAAAATCAATCCACGGCATCACACACTACCTCCTTTAACGATTCTCCTCACTCGAAGCATTCCAATGATCTCACATTCTATACCAGGTTCTCCAGCCATGAGTAGGGTTTTAAGAAAGCATGATTAATTAAATCACTGCTTTAATCTGCTCATCTTCTCTCGCATACCGTCCTCGGAATCATCGTGGATACCATCCCTGGTCTGGAAAACTGCCTCGGGCATACCATCGCCATCATACGAATCCTCATCACCTATCTCATGAGTCGGGTTCTTGTGTATTTCGTAAAGGAAATCGTTAGGTTAGTCATTGAATTTAGACGTGGTGGATAAATATTATTTCGATCTCACATAAGGGTTCACTGTAACAACCCAGTACAGATCCATTGACTACTATCTATGTAACATATTTGTTGTCACTTCACACTGCATATTTTATATTTTTATTTGGAATGTACTAAGTCTATATCTATAACAACACTGCATCATATGTCATGTTCTGCTTCGGGAATGTAGGTTCTTTCCTTGGGTCTCTAGTTTTGAGCCCCAATTTTTAGATTATTTCAACCTAAATAGTAGAATGACTCTCATTTCTCCAATATATAACATCACAAACCAATGTCAAACATTGTGATACTTGTATAGAAGATACTGTAATATAGTTCCTTATTTTATTATCCAGTCACCATTCTTTGAATAATTTATTTCATTTCAAGTATATTGAAATAGCAATTCCATGTGACATTGAATGTTGCATTTATTAGATAGTTAATTTCATTCACATTAACATTTAAAAATTGATTTTTTCCATAGGTTTTATTTGGATACATGATATATTTCATTTATCCATTCCATCATTGATACAAAACACATATATTTTAACTCTTGTCGGTGGTAATATATGGCTTCTTTGACAATAACCTTTTTCATCTCTCATATGAAGGTCATTTATTAGATATTTATTTTCTTCCACTTTATCATTTACTAATTGTTCTTTTCTATAGGTTGTGTTTAGATACGTGACATATTTCATTTCTCAATTCCATTTTTGATACTCAACACATATATTTGAAGTCCCATTGTTTATAATATAGGACTCCTTTGACAACAGCCGTGTGCATCTTTCATCTGAAGGGCATCAAATCGTGTCACACATGTATCGCTTCATAAGTGTGATTTAAAATAATTCTATGTACATTATTTTTATAGTTACATATTAATTATATCGAATACTTGTATCTTAATGTATATATGCTACAAGAATCATTTTCATGTCTACTGTGTTAATATTTATCTTTTAAACATGATCTTTAACAAAATTATTGTCTTCATATTGATAAGAATTTTATTTTTAATTATCAACTATTTATAAAATATTCTCAATTCCACCTTGACAATTATATACAATGAAAACCAAAAAAATCATGAATTCACCTTTAAACTCTAGAGAATCAAGGATCCATAGAAGGATACTCATGCAACAACGTCAAGAAAATTGTGAGTATTGTCTTTTTATATAATAAATTAATTACTAACTCTACATCTATAATTAAATGATTTTGATGTAAATTTTTATAGTAACAATTCTTTCGCGTACTGTATGTTCTACAATACCTTCTTCCGTGTGCACTGATACTCAAATTATTTAGCCACTATCAACAATTGGTATCAGACATACAGTCTGATGTTTACCATTTTCACCTCTATCTGTTAATGGTATGTTTATTTGATAAATTCTACATGAATCTTACTCTTTCCATCTAACATAAACTACTCATCATTTGTTATGTATTTGTTCATAGTACTAACTGCATGTTGTACTGAGTCAAGAATGTTGGCAAAAAAAAAACAAATTCAAAGACATCAAACCCTCTCCCATGTACCTTATTGTATGTCTGATGTCTGTGAACTTTTATGACCATAATTTGGGTCAACCATTTAATTACCATCCATCTAACACTTATATCACATTTTAATATAGGTCTATTGAATGATTACAACAATCTCACTGAATATTTAGTAGTCAACTCGATAGAGTATACATTTCTGATACACATAAATATGTCTAAACATGACAATGAAATTTCATTTCTTACACTATCCTCTATGTAAAGATTCTATCTTCCAAATATTATTGCACTGCACTACACTGTTGCATCATTGACAGGTATGTTATAAGTTATTTCTGCATTAATATTGATTTTTTAAATTTATTATTATAACTACATAATGTTTCTAGACCATGATATTCTATTAAAAAATATTTCCCTTAACATATTTCAGCAGTGTGTTCAAACAATACTGATTTCGTCAGAATAACTGCAAACTCCACTTGTTTCTTGACTAAAAATTGATCATTAAATAGTATTACACTCTATATAGGTTAGGACACACCATATTTACATTTCATTGACTTCTGTAGGAAACTCGTTAGAACTAGAAATTTCAGAGAACACAAATTATTGTTCTTCGTTATCATGCATTCTTAATATCATAAATTAAAGGCTATTTATTGAAAGACTCTTCAAATTGAATAATTGTTTATGCATTTTCCTCAAACATTCAGGATATTCAGATATCGTAGACCCCACATATATATATGCCAACATTGACACTCTACTATGTGGTACTACTAGAGAAATAGGAAATGAAGCAACCAACAAACCCCTTGTTTTTCACTATATGCTCAATGGGAAAGATCACTTTGGATTTACTCCCATCACCTCCTCCATACCTAGAGATTTTAGATTTCAATAGAACATCATCCCAAGCATGATCTTTCCAAGAACATATACATCATTATAATTCTATGTTTTTATTCGCATCTATGGGTGGGAATGTTGATAGGTGTCTCAACAATGGTAGAGCCCCAACTATATTCAGACTAAAAGGTCATAACTACCATATCATTGGTAGTTTCTATACTGTAGAAAGAATTACCCAATGTTTTTCCAAACAATATGTGTTAGAAACAAAACATGAGTGCCAGAATAGATTTAGTAGTATGAGGTATTTCTCAAATTCAATGCTATAAATATCAATATCATGATTTTCATTATATTTTTCTAATACAAATATGTCTTCCAGCTATGATGGAAAAACTCTTTACTCAAATATTAACTTCATTATTATTATGAAGTTGCAACTTATTCTACATGAAATCAATGTTTTAGATCAACAGTTCATATCTGAAAAATATTTCCATAATTGTGAAGATGTTCCAAACATAATGATACAACTACTTAAAAAAAGATAAAAAATGAGGTGAAACAAAACTTACTGAAAACATCTAAAATTTCAATTCTTATTGTCGGTGATATTGAAGATATAAACCAAGAACGTGACATCATCATTGAATCCAAATGTGATGCATTGCAACGAATTGATGAGCTTCACCCTTTGTATCTTCCATTACAATATCCATTGATTTTCCGTGGTGCCCAGTATAGATATGTGGACAACATAATTAATCATGCTACTCCATTCACAACACGTTCTATGCTAACAAAGGTAAAAATAATTAAATACTTCTATTTTCACTTGAAATTATGTGGCATTGAATTATCCACTTTTCTACATTCTAGAGGATTACTGCAAAAAAATTCATCAATTATTACACAATGATTGAGTCTCAGACACTATCGTATATTCATTTCAACTTGAAACGACTATGGGTTGACCAAGACAATGGTTTTCATGATGAATTCCTTTGAGGTGACTAAGAAGGTCCTCCATCGGGAAGCACTTCATTTTTCCATCTTCATATAAAAGTGTTCCAAGATATATGATTCAAATTTATCAGGATGTAATGTCAATTTGTAATTGGGTAGGGTATCCAGATTTGTTCCTTTCATTTATAGGTAACCCAATGTGGCCTGAAATTAGTCTATTTGTTTCACAAAAGAGTATTCATCGAGATTAATGTCCAAATTACTATCTAGTGTACTAAATATAAATGTTTAACATCTTCTAAAAGATTGAAGTTAACGTTGTATATTGGGAAAATCAAAGGCAAGTAAGATCATTTATTTCTGTTCAATATGGTTACCATATAAGATCAATTTTATAGTTTTGTATTTTTACCTTATTCTTTTATAAAAAATCACATAATACTAATGAGATGTAATCAATTTTTTTCATTACAATTGTTCTAACCATTGAATTCTAGAAACGTGGGTTCCCACATGTCCGCATTTAATTGTTTATTAGCCATGAAAACAAAATTATCACTCCATAAGATGTTAACAAAGTGGTGTTCGTTGAGATTCCAGATAAAGATTCCTACCCAAGACTACATGGATCTGTTAAAAAATATATGCTCCATGGCCCTTGTGGGGATGCCAGACGTTCCTCTCCTTGAATGAAAAATGGAAAATATCTTATTTTATTTCATAAAATATTCTTTGGAAATACAACGGTAGACGATGTATGTAATGTCAAATATCGTAGAATGGATCACGGTAGAAGAATCCCTAAAAATGGGGTTGACTTAGATAATCATTTTGTGGTACCATACAATCCATATTTTCTACTCAAGTATCAAGCTCATCTCAATATTGAAGTTTTCAACCAGTCATCTTCTATCAGATATCTCTTTAAATATATAAGCAATGGAAATGATTGTGTAATGAAATAACTATATGAAAGAAACATCAAATACTTATTAGACAAAACTGTTGATGATTTAAATATGTATTATTATTGTCAATACAAATCACCTTGTGAGTCTTCAGGACAGATCTTCTCTTATGATATAAATTATAGATATCCACCTATCGACATGCTGCACTTTCATTTCCTAGGGAAAAATTTGGTGACATATTGAGACAATGGAAAAATTGAAGATGTCCAAACTGATGTAAATGTTTCTGAAATAATGTTAACATCTTTGTTTAAATAAAATGTGACATTCCAAGATGTTAGAATTTTAACATTCATAAAATACCCAACTAGGTTTTTCTTCCATAGTCAAGAAAAATATGGCATCCCTAAAAATGGGGTATCAGTATTGGTCAAATCTACTACGAGCCTCTTACCACTAGAGAGCTATAATACATGTGGCTACTTCTAAAAAATAAGAGGTTCCAAGTAATATGAGGATTTGAAAACTATGAACAACATTACTTATGGAACATTAATGGAGATATGGTCTGGTATGGGACTACTAGCCGATGACCAATATTTCATTGACACTAATAAAGATGCCTCAGCATGGGGAATGGACCACTATCTACACGGACTATTTTCAAGCATGAAAATCTCAAATAATATTTCTCCCCTGAATATAGTTTTGAATTAAACCTACAATATTCTCTCGAAAGATATCTTATATTTTTCATGACAAAGGCATAAAATTCATGGTACACATTGCAAATTATCAAAACATTTTTCCTACTACATAATTATGTTAATGATTTTTTTATGTATTTCATACACATCTAATTACTCTTCTGTCAACCTATAACCATAACTAATGATATCATTTCATCTGTGATCTGATACTTAAAATATTACATGTAGATACTGTTTTAATACTTTTTATACTGTTAATTAGGTCATTATATGAAAATTATGTCCTAGGTGGACACATATCAAATTGTTGAAACTTTTATATACTTTTAAATGGCATTGTTATAGCTAGATTATATCATTACACTCAACTGTTCTGTGTAGTAGCTGTCATTTTTAATTACTTCATTGTATCTGTCATCTGTAAGCATTTGTTTGATTAATACATAACTATTTAGATATGTTTCTATAAAGATTTCAATATAGTCTATGTCAAACATTATTATACACTAAAGAACTGCATGTATTTGCAGAACTCTAAATTACATGGTTCTGCCTGCTTGTTTCTGCACACTTCTTTAAATTTTCCATTAGTCTATGTTATGTTCTGTACATTTTTTTCACAGTTCTAAGAAAAAACCACATTTATGTCTAGCATTTTTAATTATGATGTCTATAATTTAATTTCACAGTCATATGTTTCTATAGAATGTGCTATATTTTGTCTCTTCAAATAATTTAGTAGTCCATGTCATGTACTATCAATGTTTCTATGCATTACAATGTTACAAGTGAAGGGTTATGCTGCTTTCGTAATTATATTGTTCTCTATATGTCTTCACCATTCTATGATTGATTGAAGAGTGCTGTTTTCTGTACGTAATGTAGTTATAACTAATGTATATAATATTACTCAATATTTTAATTATATTGTCGGTCATAATATATGTGAGTTATCTCTTTAATATTGTTGAATAACCATTATTCTTTCTAATGTTGGGTAGTTTATTGACATATTTAGAAGGTACTATACATAATTACTCCAAAGGGAATTTAATTTATCATTTCATGTTATTCCGTACTACTATTTAATTACTCTGCATTTTGTAATTTAGTACATACCATTTCATTCTTACAGCCCTTTAAATATGTTTCAAATAATCTTTAGATTTCACATTCACTGATGAATAGAAGGACATGTTCTCTCTGTAAGAAAGAGATGAAATTTTACAAAGCAATGGTATATTTCTGTAGTGATTTCCCTCTATGCAAGTTCCAAAATTTGAAATTGATAGTCATATAAATCATTTAGTTGTGGAGGAACTAAACTACCAGAAGAATGGTCTTCGAAATGATTACATAACCTTAAAGGGTATTCTTACCATTGAACAAAAAAATTACATCAATGTAATTTTGTATTCAATATCAACTATGTGGGGGGGTTTCTCCATCTTGCATGGATACAGAGGGGCCGATAAAACTTTTATCTGGAGAGTACTCACATCTTTGTTGTGGTGAGAGGGTAGTATTGTTTTGGCAGTAGCTTTTAGTGGAATAGTATCACTACATCTTCCTGGTGAAAGGACGACACATTCTAAATTTCGTATTCTAATATCTGTTAATGACCAATATGTTTGCAATAATCAATAAGGGAGTGAGTTAGCACAACTATTATATGTTACATAACTAATTATTTGGGATGATGCATCCGTGGTTCACAAGAACTGGTTTGAGGCTCTGGACTGAACGTTAAGAGATATAATGACAACAAAAAAGTTCAATGCTACATCTTTAACGTATGGAGGTATCACAGTTGTATTGGGTGTATATTTCCTTCAACCATTACCAGTTTTACAATCTGGTAATAGAAATGAATTTTTTTTTGAATGTATTATGTCATCATATCATTGGTAACAATGTAGAGTTTTAACTCTTACAAAAAAACATGTGATTGCATTCTAGGACTACCAATAGTGATTCAGATGACTTATAAACCTTGTCAATGTGGGTTTTAGATATTGGTGATGGTAACACTGGAGAGCCTGATGATGGTGAATCAGTAATTCTTATTCTAGATGACTATCTTCTAAAATCAACTGATAATGCATTTGAAGCAATGGTTGACTTCACATATTCTTCTTTAAAATACAATTATGATTATGTATGATTTCTAAAAGAAAATGTGATTTTATCTCCAACACATGATGTTGTTCAAGAAATCGCTGACTATATGCTATCACTCAAAAATTCTGAAAGAAGAGACTACTTCATCACCAACAGTGTCTTTAATGCTAGTTTTTATTCTGATAGGACATAAAATATACACACTTCTGTGTTCTTAATTGGTATTAAAATCTTTACATTAGAATCACACAAAATTATTTTAAATATTGGAATTAATTTCATGTTGTTACAATATTTGGATCAATCAGTTGGTCTATGTAATTGCACTCGCATGATTGTCACACACTTGGGAGACCATGTCATCAGAGAAAAAATTTTAACTGGTCATCTTTCAGTGTACTGTTAATTCATTACAAGATTAATTATGACACAATCTGATGTTATATGTCCATTAAAATTAAAAATAAGGAAATATCCTATGATATTATGTTATACTATGACTATTAATAAAAGTCGAGGGAATTCTTTCTATTCAGTTGGGTTATTTCTACGTAGGACTCTATTCTCACATGGTCTATTATATGTGGCTATTTCTAGGGTCACATCACTTAATGGAATGAAAATAATAGTTGCAGATAGCCATAACACAGCTGCTTATTTCACACACAATATTGTCTATGAAGAAATATTTAATAACTTGTCATTGGTAACATTTAAATTTAACTATTCAACCTTTAATTTTTTTGATAATTCGATCTCTATAACAATGTTACTTCTTTATCTTATGATTTAGTTATCATTATAAACTAATTGTTAATGTATAGAATAAATAAATTATATCCAAATCAATAACCCCATTGTGTGAGATTTTTCCAGAGTCAAACAAAAATCTAAAGATACATGTTCATGTGTTAAACATTTGGTGCAATTCAACATAAAAAAAATCCAATAATGTCGTGGTTATCAATATCATAGTTGGAGATATATAGGTTGATGTTTCTAACAAAAACACAATAATTTTATTATCTTATTATAGTGACATATATTCATTTATATATATGTATTCTGTCAAATATTATATCTCTATTACAACCACTGATATATTTACTATTTTCAGGGAATAAAGGTACAATCTTCAATTACGTACAATCAGCTTACATCTATATTCATCGATCTCATGCATGGAAGATTTTTCTATTACATTAAAAAATTTCAGATTGCTCCAAATCAAGGATGTTACTTGAAAACTCGATATGCATGCCATGTGCGGTTCATATCAATAAATTTTATTCATCGTTCTAGTGAAAAACTCCCACTGTTTAGTTTTATTTTCACATCATTTAATGACATTTCTTAATGTAATGTACCAGAAGATAATCTATTATGTATACTTCTATTTTAGTGCGTCGATATACTTCATTATTCAATATTTTTAGAGTCATCATGATACTTGTTTCCAAATTAATCTAATACCCATTCATTTTTTTAGTTCTGTGTTTTATGGTTTAGAAATCATTGGGATTCTACGATACACACAACCTATGAAATCAATGGGAGATTCAAACCTTAGGATGAAAATTCATCGTGAGGATGAAAAGTGGTAGAATGTATTTATTAATGTGACATGGAAAATTTATATGATATTTACAAATACTGATATTTTTTCCTTAAAGAGGTTTTCATGTTCACTGCAGATTATGGGGAAATTATGCTACTAAAATGTCAGCTTATTTGAATCAATTGAAGGAATCACCGAACATTTTGATATTATAACTCGTTTGGGTTAAAAATTAAGCAGTATTGTATCTGTCCACAATTTTCCAATTTTTGGTTTGTAAAATAATTTTTTTATATGTATATTCAACCTTAGGATGACTAAAATTGTTTTCATATATTTTACAAGAACTGTAACGGTGACGACTACAATTCAAGAAACAATGATTTTGTACAACCTCGACAACGTAGAAGTTGAATGTTTTAGAAACATTTTTAATATGTATTTTTAAAATTTTATTATATTTAGTTCTCTTTAATTGGTTGTTCGTTGCTATAATAAATTATATGATGTCTGTTTATTTTTTTCCTATTACGGATGTCGGTAGGTTTGGGTTCATTTTGTCATCCCTGTTACACAATCCACCATCAACAAATCCAGACCCTTCTACAGGAGTACTATATTGGAGTAACAAAAAATACATTTCTGATTTAAAAAACATTCAACAGGTAAGTACTATGTCCTTAAACTTCATATGTCAATATTAATTTACTGTTACTTTATATTTTTTCTTTTTTTATTTATAATTATTTAATTTATGCATTCTATTGTATCTTACAAGTTGCTTAATTTAAGAAATAGTACAAAGAATTCGAAGCACCCACATCTACTTTTATGAGTCTTGTGACTCTTGTATGAAAAAAGTTTATTGTTTAGATGGAACATTATGGTGCCAAAAATGCAAGTTATCTCCTAATACTACCTCTTCCAGGCTTGCAACTATTTAATTTATAAATATTCTGACATTGATACTCAGTTCAATTGATGGGATACACTTTCATCCACTGATTATGCATTCTTAAAAATAAACTGAACTGATTTAGGGTACAACTCAAGGTTGTAGTTAAGACAGGTTCATTTTCATTTGATATGTTCAAAAAACAAGTAATGAAGTTCATTCATAAAACAACTGAAAATTTAATAGCCTCTCTAATACATAAAGCACCAACTTTGAATCAAATCTAATTATATTTATGCTATCTGAAAAAAAAACAGTTTATATCTTTTTTAAATGTGGATGATGATGTGTATGGTTTACCGCATCAGTTGGAAGAATTCATGTCAAAGACTGTTTTGTTCTCAATTGATGTAACTACTTTAAATATTCAAAACTATTATTGTTCGTTTGAATAGAATAGCTACAAAGGTCATTCTACCGGCAATAGTGAAGTGTACATTCGTAGCTTCAGTGACACCTTTGACTAAAAATTGGTAACAATTTTTAGCACTCTCGACATATTATACTACTGATTACATACAACTTATTTTTTCTATTTGTGACAACACAGACACATCATAAGGTGGACCGATGTCAAGGGAAAGGTCTGCATAGCCCCTGCAGGAAGAAGGGGAAGAAATGTATTAAATACTTAGGAAGATGTATAGTGGTTTCGAGGAATAAGGAAAAGGGATGAAAGGATTAATCCCACCTACCAAAACCTATGGAAACTCGATCGGTCAAGAAAGGAAGGAACAAAGGAAAGATGGGAGAAGATGAGGAGTGCTTGTAAATAATTCTGCACTCCATGGAAGACACGCTTGAGCAAGACTTACGACCCAATGTATTAGAAGAGGAACTCAAGAGGATTTATGAACAAAGGTTGCAAGTTGATGAAACAAAGGATCAAGAAGTCTAGATAGATAAGCAAGATAGAAATCTGGTCGGAGGATTTAACAAGATGAAAATTAACTCAGAGGAATTTATACAGACAATGGAAATGATGATTTCCCATCTTGAAGAACTCATCAGAGAAGATCTAGGCGTCCAGGTTAGTTTGCTGCACTGAGAGCTTTACAGAATAGTTGGGTCAAGTAACATTATTCTTGTGTTTAAATAGTTTGTGAGATCTTTTAGCACGTAGTGGTAAATCATTGTGAACTCCGGTTTCCCATTTTCCCTAAAAATAGTTTTAATAAAAATTAAACATGGAATATAAATCAAAACATGAAACACCATAGTCTATTAATATTTTCTGCTTTCCCTTATAGGAACACCATGATTGTATGTGTTCTACATGTTGTGGTAGATCAAAAATATATTTATGTGTCTCAGTTATGTCATTCACTCAAGTAAAATAATCTTACCAAGAATAAAAACTATAATATATCCAGATTTATCAAATGATAGTCATTCTTATTAGACATTATTTTTATCTGTTTCACCGATTACACATCTCAGTTAAAGTTACCTATATATTAATGTTCCATTATTCTACATATAGAAAACCCTCCAGTATGATTTTGAAAATAAATAAAGGATTCAATATAATTTTCTAAAATTTGAAGACACATCGAGATTATCAAGTCATGGTACTCACCTCAATGTGACAACAATGGAAAAATTCAACAGGGAGACTGACTGCAACAACTATCTACTGATACTGGACTCTATCGAGGCAGTAGACTGGGCATTTTCCTAAAAACATTTGTAGTCTGCAAAACTTATCTTATGATGTTTCCAATATGGTTCCTTGTATCTTTTGTCAAACATTTCTGTAGTACTAAACATTATTTCTATTTTCCTTCCATCTTTCTGGAGTCATCATACTTTCTGTTTGTTTGCTGAAATTGAAAATATTTTATCATTCCCTTTTATTGTTTTGTATGAATATCATTGTTTCAATCATTCTTTTAATTCAAGTATATATTATTTATACATCTATATTATTTCGTATTAATACAATGTTAAATTCAGCATATGTGATTTACCTTTTTATGGAAAAAAGACATATATAATAGTTGTGCTTTTCCAAAATGTTTGTAGCATCCCCAATACTTTTGTATGTGTACATTTATCATGTTTAATGATGTGATTCTAGGGGCCTTTTTTGAATTGTTTACGGGACTGTAACTTCACCCATATATGTGATCAAGATCAGATAAAAGGAGTGAATTTCCTTCTATGAATTTCAATTTCTGGACAACTACATTCTAATTTTAAGCTTATCTACTATTACAACAATAATATCAATATCATCATATTATTTTAATTTTTATGGGAAAATCATACAGGGAAAAGATAAATTGTATGTCTATAAGACAATATCTTTTCTTATTAAATTGATCACATTTTCTCAAAATAGTAAATGAAATGTATAAGAGAACCAATATACATAGTGGGAAGTAGTTTTTTTTGTCAAAGAATCACTGAGGGAAGAAGGTGAATCCACCATTATGTTTTTAAGTAGGTAATCACTACATTCTTTGTTGGTGATTTACATTCATGGATTAGTTGTTTTGATAGGATATACTTAGTATGCTATCATAATATCAAACTGCTTCTTTATGTTATGGGTAGATTATTGGATTGTAATTTATTTTTAGCAGGTTAAACAACATTTAATGATTAAGATATGATTTATTATGATTGTGGGGATATTCTCAAATACGTCATTCTACTACAATAGATGAAACTGAGAAGGATAATAAGGTTCAAGATGTTCTGAAAGATGAAACATCAATTTTGGCACTCCAAATGCAACATTGGGGTATAACGTCGGTGATAAAAAGGTTGCTGAATAATGGTAACAAACATGACTCAAATTTGGCATACCAAATTATACATCATGTTCTATCATCAACCTATTTTTGTAGTAGAAGTATTCCTTTTTCATTTTCTATTTTCACTATTTGTTTCTCTTAAATACATGGGTTTATTGTTATATAATGTTGGGTGTATAGTGGAATATGTATATATAAAATATTGAATTATATTGTTGCCTTTCGCATTATATGTAGTTATATTTTAATCTATTTTTTCTGGCCAGCATCATATCCCAGTTAATCCAAAATTACCTTCAATAGCATTGCAGCCAAAAAAATTTATACTAGAGATTGTATTTTATATTATCCTTTGATGTTTAGAATTTCATTTTACCAATTATGAAAATATTTCTTTAGGGGGTTATAAAGGATACAATCAAATTATGCAGTATTTTCATTTTGAGTTGGTTCCTACTCTTTATCAGGTATATAGTTTCATTCATTCTTCTTCTTTATGAGCTGCCTTTGAAATTGATGCCCTTTTATTATCTGTAAGGATGAACATGGAGCTTATGGATATTTCTGCATTATCAAAGGTTTATTTTGGTTTGGTTTTCCATTATCTATTTAGTTGATATAATCCTGAATTTTGGTTTCATTCAAAAGAGATATTTAAGTTTATTTTGGGTATTTTAATGAAATGGACATCTGTTTTTCTTCTTTTAGGCTGCTATATGGCAGTCCTATGTTCCACCTTGGGTTCTGTATTCTTTTTGAGCATTTTCAAAAACAATTATTGGACAAATTGATGATAATAGGTATGACACTTTTGTGTTTTGTAGTAATTTCGATGTTTTTATTTACTCGTTGTCACAGGATGTTTCAAATTGGTCTTCCCTTATCTATCAGACTATTTTTTGCTATGAATTTGAAGATGTATCTCAAAAGGTAGGTGTTTTATGAATCTACTATTTTGTGCCTATTCCAACCACTTATAAATAATTATTATGTCTTCTAATTCGGTATTTTGAAGCTACTATTTAGTACTTATCTCTTGAATTTATTTTATGATTGTGCTGAATCTCATGTGTTAAATTTGACCCCTTACTTTGTGTGTTGGTATCCAATGGTTCACTTTAGGGATTGGAATCAATTAGGTGAAAAAAAAAACCATATATTTTGATTTTTATGGGTATATTGTGGGACAACACATCTATAACCATTCTTATAATTCCCCGTCAATTTGATGAAAACCAAAACATTTGTGATGAAAAACTAGATATCTATAATAAATATTGGTTGATGAAGATCTATGATAATCTTCTGAATGAGAATGAATTTTTCATCCAAAATCTGCAACATCAGAATTGGAAGATGCAAAAAAAGCTACAGGTTTTTAACATTATCAATTTTAATTGTTTACAACACATAGACCACATTGTTGTAGTTTTAATTTTACCCTTGTGTATTAGGAACATTAAATCACACGATCATTGGGATTCACCAACATTGTATAGAGGTTCGAGTTAGAGAGTATTTCCATACTGGTTCATCCAAAAAAATAGAGGTTAGAAGTTATATTTATCGAATAAACAGTTCTCACTCTCTTTGATGTGCATTCATGTTCAAACTAAAACATTCCAACAAACAAGAATCATTAAAATATCGAGTTTTATAATATTTTCATCATGTTTACATCAATTCCTACACTCACGTGACCATCTATTTGATGTCTATGATGATCAAGTGCAGTTATATTGTAGATCATTAGACATAGATGATGACACAATGGAGATAATTTACTATTCCATTCATAGATGTGCATTTCTCTTGTAGATGATGATAATGTCCAGTTATGTTGATCATTTATAGTTCTACTATAGATGATCATGTGCAATTCCCAGTATTTGATAATGTGTAGTTCTGTTCATCTTGTGAAATTCTGTTGTTGATCATTTGATCATGTGCAGTTCTATTATAGATCATAGTAGATCATTTGATTTATATGATGATGCAATGGAGGTAATTTTGGAGTTACTTGGAATAATGAAACTGGGTATGTTACAACTACAAATATTTTTTATACTCAATTATTTTTTTTTTATTTTCATTCACCACTATTTTTATAAAATCATTGGAACCAGAAATACTGAATTTTTTATTGTCATATGCATTTCCTCTGACTATTTCATATACTAATTTTTTTATTCTCTGTTGGATACTATTATATTTTTTCTTCAGTGAATTCATTTTTCAATATTATCTGTTACTTATTCATTAAATTTATTTCCTCTTGTAGGAAAATTTGTTTTCTATGATTGATGCTAATGATGTGGTCTAATAATATGTAAGAATGTTTCCAGACTCCCCTGATATAATAGTCTATACCATTGACCTGAAACTTTGAATGAAGGTAAGAATAGAAAAAAAGACTGATCAAATATATGGATATTTCATGATGTAATTGCATGGTAATAAAAAATCAAGCATTATTTAGTTGTTTTAAACATTTATTTTTAATTTTTATTTCCTCTATAATCCATACAGTTAATAGATTTTGTAGATATTCATAACATTTATTTTCATGTGTTTTATGAAACTCTTTTTCATTTCAAGAAATTAATTCCACATAATTTATGTTTCTAATTACTACCCATTGTATAGTTAACTACATTCCCAGTTTAATTTATTTTTTCAAATTTTTTTCTACTATATTAAATGTGTCCATTTTGTCAAATTTTATTCCAATAATAAGAATCAAAATTTTGAGATTTCAATATATTGAATATTCATTTTCATTATTAATATCTAAATATTGTATTGCCTTAATAAAAGTAGTGTACCATATCATCGTGAGAACGCATGAACTATAAATTTTGTTTTATAACCATGAAAATGCACGGGTGAGTACTAGTATCATATATTTACATCATATAATATTTTATATAACTTTTTTTAATACTAATTAATTATTTAATCTATTTTTAATGATAATTGATTTGTTTTTTAATTTATTCATTGATAGTTTACTTGATGTTCCTATTTATTAGATCATGATTTCACCATCTATGTAATTTAAACCATGAAATAATTAGATTTTATATTTAGAAAAAATGTATTCCCAATAGTCCATAATATTTGGAGATAATTAATAAATTTCACCATTCATGGAGATGTTACGTTGTGCATACGGACTAACGTAACATTCGTTTTTTTCTTATATAAATTGAATGAAAAATAAAGGCAAACTATTTATATTATCATTATATTATCATGTATATGTTTTATATATATATCACATTATTATTAAAATAATCCTCAATATGTTCCATGTATAGAATGAATTAATCACATCACTTCGAGGGGGCGGTAGTTCACACTTCCTCAATTGATGATATCGTATTTACAAAAAATATATAGTATTAAAGATATTTGTTATAATATGATTAAATATGTATTAATACTAAATAAATATTTTAAATATATTATATAAATATAGTTTCCAACATAATGTAAACCATGATAGATGGTATAGGAAAAATGAACAATCATCATTTCATGAAGAAGTAGATCAAAATACAAAAACAATAGTATGTTAGTTACTAGTTAGATATAGTTCTGTGGTTTTGTATAACAAAATAATAACCTAAAAACATTTTAGTATATTTACGATACATTATTTTAATAAGACAATAAGAAAAATATATGTAGTGTATAAAGAAAATAAAACAAAAAATATTTGGAGAATACATTACCACTTAATCGAGTAGCTTAATTTTGTTTAAACCAAAAGGATTCCAAGGTAGAATTTATAACAAAGGGTATGTTTAAATGTCGATTAGATGGCCTATTGGATGTTATTTGGAAATTAAATTTCTTAACCAGTAATAATTTATAAGCTCTATGATGCGGAAGAGTTGGTTGTCTTTTATAAGAAAGTAAAATGACTCACTTGATGTTTTTTTGGAAATATTTTATTTATACAAATTTTATTAAATAAAAAAGTCATAAATGTACCAAAAAATTAATAATATATTGTTTACTGATGTGATATGGCCATAATATAAGTTTTGGACATGTTTATAGGTCATTTAGGCCCTTAAGATAATGATTTATTCTTTTATTAACTTAATTTTACCATAATAAATGAAATTAATTTTAATTACATTCACTAATAATTTTTTGGAAAAAAATTATTTAACGTATTCAAAATAAAAAATTATTCTAATTCAAAATATTTAATCCAATTTTATCAATTTCTATTACATAAGTTAAATAAATTGATATAAATTTCATCGTACAGATGGGATGATAATTTATGTTTTAAGGTAAAAATATCAAAAATATTGATATGTTTTTATAGTTATTTACAAATAAAAATTGATACCTATGATATAAATTTTATTAATTGATAAAAATATTATATAAATAAACTTTTAAATCAATTAAAAATATGAATTAACACTACAAAAAAATATGAAATATTTTAACTAAAAATCATTTTTTAACTAATCATTAAAATATAGAATATTTTTATAGAAATATCACAAATCCACCCTAAACTAATTATTATGAATATATTTAAAATTTGATTTTTATATTTACATATTGATTAAATTATATTTTAATAATTCTAATTTAAAATGGGTACTCTATTAAAAGGTTGTAAAATTTCCATTATAAGCATATGTGTATTAAAGTGTACAATATGGTTTGTTCATATATTATGCATATATAACATAATAGTATAATATAAAAAATATTATTCTGATTATATATCATATAAATTTCATTAAAATAAATATTATGTTTTAATTATCTTTTTTTATTAACAAAAAACTCATTTGGAAGAATATAAATTATAATATTTATTTTTATAATGAGTTGGTTCTTTTTTTCATTTCTCATTAGTTAGTAACCAGTGAAATCAAAATTATATTTATATAAATAATAAATTTTCCTATGTTAGTTTATAATATTTACTACAACTACCATAGTATAATGTATATATTGTAATATATTAGATAATAATAATTTTATAATAAACTATTATATGGTGAAACTCGACCGTGGATGTAACTCTAACTATTGTGGATGGACAATCTTGCGTGAAATTAAAATTGACATAGGGTTGAATTCATTTGAATATATATCATTTGTTGAATATATTTAAAATAGTAAATCTATAGTATAATATCTTTATATATGATTTACTTTTATAGTTAGTGATTCATGGCATTCATGTTATCAAATACAAAGTTATATATTTGAAATTCAATGTGATACGTATGAGATTCAATTATATATGCCGTGATTAGTTTTTATGCTATTTTTTATAGATTATTATCTTATAATGTCATTATCACATTTTCAATGCCTTATTCTCGTTTTTATTCTTATATATTTCATTCTTTTACCCTTTCTGTGCTCCTCATCTCACACATTTGTACATTCTAGTTCACCATGTTATAAAGAGAGGTTTTAATTAGAATTATTCTATATGAATATAATTATGGGAATCATTTTAGATCATTTTACATGATAAATTTTTTTTTCAAGATTTTAAAATTCCTGAAACTATAATGTTTTTTGTGAATATACATTTGTAATTTTCATAATGACAATCTAAATTGCTGTAATATCCATTTATAAGAATAATGGATCTCTATATTAGGTGTGTGGAAATAAAAACCCTATGAAATATGTCAATGAGATAATAATATGTCTTATGTGCTGAAAATGTTATCATAGATTATATAGTGTGTTGAAGAGTGATAATTATTTCAATTGTGGAAAATTAATATCATCCAAAGATAGAATTTATATTTCAATGTATTTTGTATGGGTAATAAGGGAATTTTCTGATTTAATGACCTAATAAAAGTTATAACTCTATTATAGATAATGTATATATGTTATTGTAATAGATAATATATAATTATTGAAATGTAGAAGGATAATGATTCATGAATAATGATATAGAAGTAATATATCAATTTTATTCATTTTATAAGATTAATTAAACATTAAATTATTTTTCTTATAATAATTTTCAATGATATATTGTAAAAATAAACTTAATATTATTGACAACCATGAAGAATGATTTAGTTATTAGGTGAAATAATTGGAAAAACGAATTATTCGGGGAATGATAACCCTTAATATGTATATATTTATGATATAACAATTGTTTGATAGGATAAATATAAATTCATTACAAGAAAATAAAACAATATAGATTTTAATGATTACTTTTTTTAATCACAAATGATTTCATTATGGATTTATAGTGATTTAGTGCATTTATTGAAATAATAGACTTATTATGGGGATTATATGATTAGGATATGTGTGTGTGTGTGTGTTAGGTATGTGGCGTTATGGTTAAATAATATTATTTTGAAATTATTTTTAGTGTGATCATGTAATAATATGACATCATTGAATTAAAATCATTATGTTTCATTTTTAGTCAAAAAATAGAGGATTATTTGTTAGTTTTTAATAGAATGATTTTAATTATAAAATGGGTTTTATTATTGATATTATAAATATTCTTGTATAATTATTTATTAATAATGGTTAATTTTTTATGCACTATGTGTTTTTTAATTATCTGAACACATGAGGAATTCCATGTAATTATTTTTTAGATATTATGACAAACTAAACTTATGTTTCATTGCTTCACTAATAGATAAAATCATGAGTTTTATATATCAAATGTGATATGTGATAATTCATGTAAATAAAAAAGATAATCAAATAATCAAAGGATTAAATTATACCCATGAAATTGAAATAAATCTTGTTTTATTGTTATCTCAAACTCCATATGTTTATGGTAAATTATTTCGTTAACACAAAAAAGTGGAAGATATATATATTGATAATTATTTGGAATTAATATATAATAAACACTGGTATGTCTTTTTGAAAATAATTATTCTGATATAAATTATATACGATAATTGTGTAATATAATAATGAAATTATCAGTATCAAGGAAATCAGATACAACATATTTATCTATATAGTATCTATGTAATATATTATTAAAATTTCATGATATAGTATTTTTATTATTTTATTGTTAAAATTTTGTTTTTTTTCAAATTATTTAGTAGTGGAACAATGTAACACAAAAATAATTTATATTATTTTTGTCATTAAAATAATTTCATGTCTTTTATGCCCTGTTTGCTACATAATACCTACATTTAACGTAACCATAATATCATTAATCCAATTAGTTTAATTTATGGTATTGGATTAGATTTATAAAATTATGAAATATTTATAAATAATTTTAATAAATATAATTTTACCATATAACTAATAATGAATAATTAAACAAATTTAAATAATGTCATTTTATATTTAAAAACAATGTTTTCATTGAGTTATATTTTTTTATTTTATTTTATTGATTGAAATTATTATTGAAATATAAATTTTTTATTTATAATTTGATAAAATTAATTTATATTTTAAATCATCATTTTTATATAACCGTTGAGTGAAATTTTGGGATATTCCTAAAAAGTTTAATTATTTTTGGAGTAGTGAAAAAACATAGAAAATTGAAAAACATCCATTTCATATAATTAAATAATTAAATTTATATGTAACATTGGGGATTTAATTTAACCCTAATTTAAATTAATCCTCTATGAATTAGATAAAATTTAATTTATTATAGAGTAATTATTATTTTAATTGGTTTTATATTACGTTTATTTCTAAGACTTAAAATAAAAAATTATTAAATAATGACTTTCATTTCATTTTAACAATTAGAAATAATATTAATTTATTTCACATATAAAATCTAAAACCTAACAACTTATTCATTATCTATAATTTCGCTCATTATATTTTATAAATTTTCTCATTTTTTTTTCATTATTTTGAAATGTCATTTTAGTAATATTAATCTCTTCACTAATGGGTAAAATATAAAATGCATGGTAAAAAATAATAGATTAGATGCGAAAAAAATCCATAACCTTTTAATTATTTCATTATATGAGTTTAATTTTACGAACACTATTATATATTTGAAAATATTAAGACATGTGTTTCATTTTTCTTTGAATCCAGCTTTATATTATTCCAATTAATAAAAAATTATAAAATACAACTCTCCTGTGTTAAATTTATCATATATGTTGACATATGTATAATAAGACTCTATAAATGTATATAAAAAATAATTTTTAACATAAATATTTTTTATGGTAATTTACTTTTTTATTACTGGTATAATTAAATTTTAATTTTACAAAACACTAACTTATAATGCTAGCACAAAGTGGGAAACTCAGTGTAAAGGGTTTTAAAAAAATGAAAAGTTGTAAATTATGGATTAGTTATGAGTTCAAAAAATTACGTAAATAAAAAAAAAATTGAATTATACATTTAAATATAATATATTTTAAAATCATTTCAATCTCGATGTGATTAATATATAAATATTTGAATCATTCATGATAACATTATTGTATTTTATTTTAAATAATAATTTATTTAATGATTTATTAATCATAAAAATATCATAATAGGACAAAATGTATTCGAAAAAATCCAAATTGACATTGGGTGACCAGTTTATATCCAATTATAAATGTTCTTATAAATATATAATAATATTATCATGAAAAAGTTGTTACCATGAATAATGATAATATTGGTGAATAATGTGGATAAACTAAATGATATGGATTAAAATTCCACATTAAAATATGAAAATTTAAATGGATAGAATTGTTTGAATCATTCCCATTCAATAATTTGAAATTAATTGAATTTTTTAGTGTTAAATAAAATTGATATCATTATATTTATATATTACATTTAATTATAAATGTATCCCTTCCATCATTTTAAATGGATAAAAAATCTCTTCTCAATTTAACACATTAGTAACATCTTATCATTATCAATACAATACAAATACATTCCTAGAATCACTCCTCATTTCAAATATTATAATGTCTTTATCCTTTTATAGAAATTGTTAAATGATTTTAGTAATTTATAATGATCAAATACAACCATGGATCTTATATTATAATTTGATTGGAAGATTAGGTACATAATAATAAAACATAAAACCACGGAATTTTTTTTATTATTTAATCTTAATAATGAGATCTCAACATCATTTGAGACATTATATATTCATATGATAACCAATGGAATACATGAACAGTGGGATGATCTAACAATACTATAAAGTGAATAAGTACAATAATAAATCACATAACCAGGGTTAGAAATTATATAATGATTACATACAAGGGAATAGAACATTAATAAATATACAAGAGAATATCATATAGAACAATGGATAATTTAGTCATTGAATCATAGACTTATAGAGATAACATATATCATAAAAGAAAAATGATTCAGTCTAACCAGCAATTCCATTGAATATGGATGAGCATTAGTCAAGGATAGCAAGTAAAAACATTTCACCCGGACGAGCATGAGTCAAGACTAACCACAATGATAATTTTAAATGGAAGAACATGTTTGATGTCTAATAATGAATACAATTTCACATAGAGGTAAATAAGTCAAAGTTACCCACCAAGACCATTGAACATGTTTTCTCAGGATACAATTCTTTACCCAATTAATTGGATCTATATCTGGGAACACACATCAGAATATGTTAATAAATATGTGTACTACTTGATTAATCTCACATAAGGGTTACCCATTTGAATAATTTTGTATCATAAACATGTCATAATACATAAAAAGGGAATATCATAATGTTTCCTATGAAGGAATGAATTAAATCATACATGGATATTCACTAGAAAAATTTTCATAAATTCAAATAAGTTTGGTCAAACATAATTGAAAACACATAAATAAAATGTTTAGAGACATTATAAGTGAATCAATTTAGTGTTTCTTATGGAAAATATTAAATGGTTTTCAATGATGAAAATTATTTTTTTAATAAAACCAGGAATGATCCAAGATATATGGTTATGATAAATTAAATGATTTAATATAAAATTTGTGTCTTAATATAGATTATAGAGTGAGCTTGAAAATTAGTAAGAAATCATGATGTCCCCAATAATCGATCTTGGTTATCAGGAATATTTTTGAAGGGATCCTGTTTAAAATTGTTATATCCCCATCAAATAAGGATGTAGTGATCTGGCTACATATATTTTCAAAACATAAATATAATTTATAAGAATAATTATATTGGGGTAAATATATGAAATGCATAATTTTAAGGGAAAATAGAGTTTTGGAAGTAATCTCTTACCCAATGTATGAAAGTGTTTTTAACATGTACTTAATTTAATATATACTAAATCTTAATTAATTATTAATTAATGCATAAACAATTTAACAAATATTTTTATTATTAATAATTTATTATATTCACATATGATATTTTTATGTGGCATGAGATACAATTACTTTGTTCAATAATCATTTGTTTCCTTGGATTTCAAGATTGGATTATTTGGATATATGTATGGAATACCATTTAAAATGATAATAGTTAATTAATAATGAAATTTGATTTTAAAAATTAAAATTACAATTATGTAATAGTATTATATAAAAAAAATCATGTCTGAGGATTATTAATTAAATAAAACATTAATGATATAATTTTATATTATATTAGGTTTATTTGATCATCACGAACAATTGTGTTTTTATTATTTAATATGATGTAGATATATTGGTTCTAGAACATTAAATAAGAATATATAAATATATATATATTATCAATATTTTTAACTAGAAAAATGTATTTATAACCTGCCATGAACATGGTATTGTAAATTGAAAACTCATTGTCCTTGAATATGACAAATCAACACATCACTGACGATGTTTCAATTTTTAGAACGAAATGGCCGGGGAAGATAAATGATAATTGATTGATCCACTAACAAAATAACATTAAAGTATATAAAATATACTTGAGTAATATTTTCACTAGGATTAATGGAGGTTAGGAGATGATATGATAAGAAAGAATATTTAAATGTGATTTAGAGACAAAGAAATAGATTTTTATCTCTAATATTCTAATCATATAGATCATCCACGTGGGGATTCAGTTTGTAATTGTTTTTTGAAACAAGCATACTAGACATATGGTATGAACTTTGTTAGATTATTGAACAATATTTTTAAAATATTCTATGATTTGTGCGTGTGAGGATAAAAGGTGGTGTGGTTGTTATTTATAGTGGAAAAGAGGTGTTATTTTTATTATTTTATTCATTTAGTAATTATTTTGAATAAAAAATTTAATTTTATGGATCATTGTGAATAAATATAGTATCTAGTACATGGATGTTTAAACAAATGGTTATTATATCATCTATACAACTTCCAATATACCAAAACTCGTGTATTTTTTAATACTTTAAATAACTATATTTCTCTATTAACCAACCATTCATCTATTTTAGAAAAAATCCCATAAATTCACCCTAATCATTTTCTGATGTTTAAAATTAAATTATGGAATTCATCTATTAAAAATTGTTTTTGAAATACAAACAAAAAATTAATTTGTTATTATAATCATCACTTATTTAAAAAATAAAATTTTGAAAATTGTAACTATTTTTCTACCACATTGAAAATCTAATTTAGATATCATTAAATTATAATATAATCATAAGTAAAAGTAATATTAATTTTATTAATATATTTTATTAAAATACATTTTCATTTAAATTATATTCTAAATTATAAAATTTTAAATAAAAATGTTTGTTTCATAGAAATATCATTAATAATATTATCATATTTAAAACATTTATATACTTGTTAAATTATATTAAAGAATCCTATTTTTATTAACATGATGCCTAATTTTTATTTATGCAGCCATAGATGAGGTTAATGTTTTATTGGTCATGTTATGGTTCGTAATGGTCATATTACTAATCAAAAAGTCATGTTACAATTCCATTGGTTTATGTTTCATGAATTCAATAAATACTTCTTATTTTATTCATTCATTATTTATGTTGTTTTTATTGTGATCTATAATTTTTTTAATGTCATATATACTATATGAAATATTTATAAGAAGGTATAATTTCATTGATATAATAATATGTCATTAAGTTATTTCCCCCCTCATGAAATTTCAACTATCAAATTTTGTTTCACAAACCACTGAAAAAATAGTTAATATTACTTCTCCATTATTTCTTCCTCTGGTTCCCACGTTACCTCTTTGAAATTATGATTCCACTCTAGTACCTTTTCCATGTGAGTGGTCTTGTTTCATAGAACATCATCTCTACGATCCAATATCTTAATTGTATGATCCTCCTAAGATAGATCATATTTCAAGTACACAATTTTTCAATTCATATCATTTAATGTATTCGATAAGTAATTATTCAAGTGGGATACATGGAATAAATCATGAAATTGTGGCATGGTGGGTGAAATTCCTAGTAGATAGTCTATATATATGACATGATCAAGAATTATTTGGTGTATGATATATAATGGACTTACAATCCCTTTATTTGCAACTATGTTGATCCTCTTTGATAGAGATATATGGAATAATATCATGTCACTATCCATAAATTCTAGGTCTTATCAAGGATTTTATTCCTAGATTTTATATTAGCTTTAGGCTACCCAAATATATAACATAATTTCTTTTACCTATTCTTCTATTTATTTGAAATTTTTTTGACCTATAAATGTATGTTCATTGAAATCATCCAAGAATGATGGTGGTTTGTATTTTTCCCATAAAGGGCTTCATATAAAGACATTTGGGTTCCTGAGTAGAAAATTTTATATTAAGTGAACTCCTCTGTAGGTAGATATTTGTCTAATCCTCCAATTAAGTTCATATAACATACTCACAACATGTCTTCTAGTGTCTCTGTAATGGCCCGGACTTCTCCAATCCATTACTTTTTGAAAATGTGGTGTTAGACGTGTTCTTGGAGGTCATGTTGACTTATCCCTAAGACTATGCCAAAATTTCCATTCCGGTTAATAGTTCCAACGGTAGAAAATTGTGAACTATAATGCCACGTTACATTTTCAAGTAATTTTGATGTTTCCTTCTACCATTGGTTTAGAATAGTGACTTTGGGAGTGTTTGTGTAGACTTTAAAGGAAAACGAAAGGGAAATAGCTTTCGCATGGGTGGCACACATTTTGTCTAAACCGTGTGGCCAAACCATGCGTAGTTGGTCTTGGAGGCAGTAGCTTCTGCATTAGAGGCACACAGTTTGTCTAACTGAGTGGCCATACAATGCGAGAGGAGTGACCAAGGTAGTAGCTAACACGGGGTTAACGCACGGTTTGTTAAATCGTGCGAACTAATCGTGTGAAACATAAACATGTTTCTATAATGGTGAATCTCGAATGATTTTGCCTCTAAGTGGCTGTTTTTTCTGCCTAAGCGACCCTAACCCATGATTTTGATTCTCCTAAGGTCAAGGAGGTTTCTCCCTTCATTCCGGAGGTGATCCGAAGGCATCTCTTGGAAAATCAATGCCATATTCTTGAGGTATGTTATCGTTCTTCTTCGTTCATGATCAGTTTCTTAGATCCACTTGGATCTACTTCTCCTCTTTTCTAGGATTCTTAAACCTATATCTGTTATGGGTAGATCCAAGTTTTTCGACACCAAATATGATGAGCTCTGGTCTTGATCATTCTAGGAGAAGTGATCTAAGGTGGGTTCTAGGAGAATCGACCTGGGTTACATGAGCGTTATTCGACCGTTGTGGTTTTTGTCAAAAGCCTTTGAGGTAGGGGATTCGTTGATTCTCATTCTTTTATGTGCAAATGTATTATTAGAATATTTTATACCACTAGATGAAAATATAATTTACATCGTAAATATTTTAACTAGATAAATAAATTGATATCAATCATATGTTGTTGCATCTTGTTTTGATAGATAGTGTAATATCTATGAATGGTCCTGATGAAAATTGGTAAAAAATGTTAACCCATATTAATTCTTATTTTATTGGCTAAAGATAAAGAGGAATATGAATGAATATGGTTCTTGTTGTAATTTGATGTTAATAAAATTGGTGTAGTAAGAATGTTTAATCATTTGTGATAGCTTACTGGTTAGGTTTTTCAATTTTGGAAGAAAAGAATTATAAATATGTTAGTTAATTCAAGATGGATTGAAAAATTTATTGTTTGATAATTCCTTGAAGGTTTCTGAGTTACCCTCTTGATTGTTAATGGGACAATAGCCCATGTGATGTGATGTCTGTTATTTTTCCTACTTCTTGTGTTGAGATGTGATCCTGGATGGGTGTTGTGATATGTGGGGGCATGTAGGCCTTTTGGTTGTGGTAGAAGATCATGCCAAGAGTGGCAAGATGCATTGGGTTATGCATGTGGGTGTTATGGAGGACACAAGGGGTGATGGAGTGGGATGAATGTGATTATTAGATTCTTGCTGGTTCATTGGTTGTTTATCTACTTTACTTTTCCCCACTGCTCAAGGTAGCTAGTCTTGCTTACCCTTCTTCTGAACGAGGTGAGGACGCATGGGGTATGCCACGTGGTTTCCATGTTTAGCTTCTTTAAGGAGGATGGGACTACACTCTATCTATAAGAGGGAATGAATCTACGTGTACTAAATCTACTCACCATGTTGAGACCCCTAGTTATAGTAACATAGAATGTTTTTCTAGAATGCTTGCGAATATGGGAAAGTAATTCTGTAATGAATATTTGAATAAATGGTTTTAACCCATGGGGTTGGAATTCGTAGGAACATAATGAAGATGATGTAATTTTAAAGGAACAATGGACTTTAGGTATGATACTAATGAAGTATAATGTGGAATTGTTCATGGTTAATTAATGTTTAATGAATTAATTACGTAAATTCGAACATAGAAAATGGAATGAAGTAATCTAATAAATATCATTAAATGGTTGTTTGTTTATAGGATACATAGTCTTAGAAATGGAAGCCTAGAGTCCAAGAGACATTAGATGCAGTTGAGTCTAAGTCTAGGTTATGACCATAGTATGGTTGTGAGATATTTTATATTCTGTACTCTTCAGGTTCCTATATGCAACTCTGTACTGTCAATAAGGGAACTGACACCCCTAGGATTCTGAACCCAGGCGGTGTTTTCCCCAACATTTTGGTGGGAGGAAGAATGGCTGGCTACCCCTTTTGGCCCCACTCCCTTCTCTTGGTAGGTACTTTTGCTGGTAGGCACGACGATTAGTTTTCCCCATGTATGGGTGTAGAGGGCTGTAATGGCTTGTGGTTATTCACACACAAATATTCAGGATATAGTGTCATATGGCCTACTAGATGTGTAACATGTATAGGCTATGATGTCGTGACTACCCTTAGTGCGTGGTCCGTAATGGCTTGATGTATAATACCCAACGTATGATACATGTTATGCGAGCTATGGTGGATCCCAGAAACTACCTGGTTACATTGGAATGTGGACGTGGTGGTTTTTGATGCATGAGGTGCATACTGTGGTACTTCGTCTATGTGTCTGCAGGAAAGCCTTTTTGGAGAGAGATTCTCAGGACGTGTGATGTTGGTGCAAAGTGGAAAACCAGTGGGGAAGTAGTAGTGGGGTACCCTTGATATTCAGTAATATATATTATATTCTTGTATGCGTTACTTGGCATGAGTATCCACAATGAGGTTGGGAACGTAGTATACATGTTTAGGTGACAAGTCAGTTTCACATGTTGTTCATCATGCTTTACCATGCTCTCTTTACATTTTCACATGAGGCTTCAGGGAGGATCCTACTGATTATACTATTATAGTCAACCTATGTATGTATAAATGTTTTTTCTGGTCACATGGAGTAGGTTGGAGATCAGGTTACTGTTTAATAGCTTGTGGTTGCAGGAGATGATTAGGCTTGTGGTCTGTTAAAGTGTAGTTTTGTTCATGCAATAGCATGATATCTTTACTATATCTCCATATTAGATGGCCCCTTCTACGTTATGAGAGATAAAAATACATATCAATGGTCTGTTAAAGTGCGGTTTTGTTCGGCCAAGTGTGTCACCATGGGGTGAACCAGTTATGTTCGTGAAGAAGGCCAATGGAAATTTCCTATTTTTTGTTGATTATCATTGCTTAAAAAATGTGAAAATAAAGTGTCACTTGTTTCTTCCGCAGATTGATGATTTATTCGATCAACTGAAAGGATTAGGATGGCTCTCAAAGATCGACTTGCGGTTTGGATATCATCAGATGCATGTGAAAGATGAGGATATCCCAAACACTGATTTCTGTTGTCATCTTAGGGAATTATGAGTTCATGGTAATGCCGATTGGAATGAAGAATTCCCAGGATATATTCATGTGATAAATGTAAACTGTGTTCCATGAGTTCCTAGACCAGTTTGTGGTAGATTTCATTGACGACATCCTTGTGTACTCCATGTCTGAGGAGGAGCATGCAGAGCATCAACAATCCGTTTTGGGAGTTCTTCGCCAACATCAGTTTTTCAGGAAGTTGTTGAGGTGTGTGTCGTGGGCTCAAGAAGTCCATTTTCTGGGTCATGTTGTGTCCCAATAGGGAGCAGCTGTGGATCCATTAAATATAGAAGCAGTTTTATCTTAGTCAGCCCCTAAGACATTGTTAGAGGTGCAATGATTCTGTGGTCACGCAGGCTACTACAAGAGGTTCGTAGCCAATTTATCACGAGTTGTGACTCCTCTAACATCTTTGACTAGGAAGGATCAGGAATTCATATAGACTGATCAGTTCCAGGAACCCTTCGAGTATCTAAAGGAGATGTTAGTAAATGTTTCAGTCCTTTGTCTTCTAGTTGAGGGATTTTTGTTTTATGTTTTCTGCGATGCTTCACATATTGGGTTAGGATGTGTTCTCATGGATCATAGGTAAGTTGTTTATTATGGGTCTCGACAGTTACATTCCCATGAACTCAACTAGTCCACCCATGATCTTGAGTTGGAAGCCATGGTGTTTGATCTGAAGTTGTGTAGACATTACCTCATTGGTGAGTGCTTTGTGGTTTTCACTGATCATAAGAGTTTGAGGTATGTTTTCTCCCCACGTGAACTAAACATATAAAAGTGTCAGTGGATGGAGTTTTTATAGGAATAAGACGTAAAATTATTGTACACACATGGAAAACGGAATGTTGTAGCTGATGTGCTGAACAGAAAGTCACGTAGTGATGTTGTGCGTGAATCTGGTGATTCATGGAGAGTAATAGAAGAACTGTCAACATTACATCATTTTATGGGAGAAGTTGGTTGTAGAGGATATCTTTATCAGATGATGGTACAATCATACCTGATGCTGAATGCGGAAGAGTTCTGTTGGGAGATCTATAGGTGGAGGTATGGAGAGTCCTAGTTTTTTTTGGTGAGGCCTTTGATGGTTGGTCTGAGGAGGAACAACATAAAATATTCTATCACAAAATTATTTTTCTTCCTTTGAGGATGTGCGATATGTTCCTCATGGAGTTCCATATTACTCCATTAGTTGTACATCCTGGCGTGACAAAGATGTACCAGGTCTTGAGGAGTCAGTTGTTGTGGCCTGGGCGGAAGCGTGTGGTTGCAGAGTTTATGTCTCGATGTTAAGTCTTCCAGAATATAAAGGTTGAATACCGTGTTCTGGGTGTTCTTCTCTAACCATTATAGATTCCTCTATAAAAGTGGGAGGAAATATCAATGGACTTTGTTACTGGTCTACCTCGTGTCCAGGGAGGACATGATGGTATTTTTCTGGCAGGGGATCATTTAACAAAATAGGCCCACTTTATATTATTCAAGGAGTCTAGCTTAGTGAATGTTTTGTCGAGGGAATATCTAGAGGAGGTGGTGGGACTTCATGGAGTCCCTAAGATGATCATTTATGATCCAGATCACCATTTTACCTCAAGAATGTGGAGAGGTCTCCAACATGATTTTGGTTCTCAAATGCACCTTAGGACTGCTTTTCATCCTCAAATGGATGGTCAGACAGAGAGAACCGTCCAGAATAATGAAGACATGTTATTCTCTTGGGTTCTTGATTGTCGTGGTTTTTAGATGAGGCACTTACCCTTGGTGCAGTTCTATTACAATAATAGTTTTCAATCCACCATTGGTATAGTGCCACTTTAATTCTTGTATGGTCAGCCTCTATATTCTTCATTGTACTGGACTGGGGTCGAAGAGTCAGCAATTCATAGACTGAAAATAGTGTAGAATACAACAGAGATGGTTCAAGTGATTTGTGAGAGGATAAAGATAGTGCAAGATCATCATAAATCATATGAATTTCAATGAAAGAGACCCCTAGAGTTTAATTTTGTAGATCATGTGTTTAAAAAGACAACTCCCCATCATGGGTAGTGAAGGATTGGTCATGGAAATAATCTTTCTCCCAAGATTGTTGGGCCTTTCGAGGTGTTACCTCATGTTGGAGTTGTGGTGTATCGAGTAGCACTTACCCCACATATGAGTCAGATACAATATGTTTTCCATGTTTCACAACTCCTTCGTTATCTTCATGATGACTCTCACATCATTGATTGGGGGGAGATTGATATTGATGATGATGCAACTTTTGAGGAGCGACCAGTTGAGATTCAAGACCACAAGGAGAAGGTGTTGTGTGGGAGTTCTATCACCTTAGTTTGTGTCTTGTGGGAACATGGTGGCGGGGAGGACAGTATCTGGGAATGTGAGTCAGAGATACATGATCAGTACATAGGTTTGTTTGATGTTTAACTATTTTCATGTATTGATGTAACTTATTTTGTTATGAAACATTCATGTTTATGAGATTGGTCCCTTTGTTGCTTTTGTGGTTTGCTCACTTTTGATATGTATCTCGATGGGTGGTTGTTCAGAGCCTATATTGTTTTCACTTTAGGTAGGTTTTGGATTCTCGCGGAAGAGAATTTTTTGATAGGTATATGACGTAATGGGACAGAAATCTCCATCCATTACTTTGTGAAATTTTGGTGTTAGTTGGGTTCTGGGAGGTCAAGGTGACTTATCCCCAAATATTTTCCAAAATTTCCATTCCAGTGAACAGTTCCAATGGTATTCAATTTTGAACTATAACGCTGCATTATTTTTTTAGGTACATTTGATGTTTCTAACTACCTTTGGATTGGATTAGTGACTTGGGGGTGATATTGGGTGGACTTTTAAGGAAAACTAAAGGGAAATATCTTTCGCAGGGGTGGTGCACATTTTGTCTAAACCAAGCGGCAAAACCTTGCGTAGATTGTCTTAGATGCAGTAGCTTTCACACAGGAGGCACACATTTTGTTGAACCGTGCTACAAAACATTGCGAGAGGGATCACAAAAAAGTAGATAATGCACAGTTAGCGCATGGACTATTAAATTATGAAAACTAACCATGCAGCCACTTAATTGAGATCCTATAAAGGTAGATCTCAAGCATTTTTGACTCTAAGTGGCTCATGTTTCCTCATAAGTGACCCTAACATGGGATTTTTCTTCTCCTAATGTCTAGGAGGTTTGTCCATTCGTTCTAGAGGTGATCCAAAGGCCTCACATGGGATATCAAAGCCATATTCTTGAGGAATGTGATCATTCTTCTTCATTTTTGATCGGTTATTTAAATCCACATGGATATACTTCTCCTCTTCTGTCAATTTATTATAACTATTTACTATATTGGTAGATCAATGTGTTTTGATGCCAAATATGATGAGATTTAGTCTTGATCATTCTAGGAGAAGAGATCTAAGTAGATTTTTTGGAGAACCGACTAGGGTTTCTGGAGCGTTCATCGACTGTTGTGGTTTTTTTCAAAAACCTTTTATGTAGGGGATTTGTTGCTTCTCGTTATTTTGAGTGAAACATTATCTTTATCATGTTCTATCCCACTGGATGAAAATGGAATTTAAACTATAAATATTTAAACCAGATAAATAAATTTATATCAACCATTTTTTGTTTCCTCTTATTTTGATAGATAGTATGATATCTATTATTGTTCCTGACGAAAATCGGTAATGAACGTAAACCGAGATTAATTGATATTTTTTTGGATAAAGATAAAGAGTCATGTGAACGAATCTGGTTCTTATTGTAATTTTATGTTAATAAAATTTTCCAGTAAGCATTTTTAATCATTTGTGATATCTTATTGGTTAGGTTTCTATATTTTGGAAGTAATGAATTATAAATCTGTTAATTCAAGATGGATTAAATAGTTGATTGTTTGATAATTCCTTGATGGTTTCAGAGTTACCCTCTTGATTGTTAATGGGACAATAGCCCATGTGATGTGATGTTTGTTTTTTTTCTACTCGATGTGTTGATATGTGATCCTGGATGGGTGTTGTTATTTGTGGGGGCATGGAGGTCATTTGGTTGTGGCGGCAGATGACGCCTAGAGTGGCAAGATGCTTCTGTTTATTCATGTGGGTGTCAGGGAGGACACAAGGGATGATGGAGTGGGATGAATGTGATTGTTGGATGCATGATAGTTCTTTTTTTGTTTATCTTCTTTAATTTTCCCCACTGCTCAAGGCAACTGGTCTTTCTTACCCTTCTTCCGAAAGAGGCGAAGACGTACGAGGTGTGCCACATGCTTTCTGTGTCTAGATTCTCTAGGAAGTATAGATCTATGCTCTTTCTATAGGCAGAAAATACTCGATGGGTAGTACATCCACTCACCGTGTTGAGCCCCCTTGTGTTAGTATAATATAGTGATTTTCCAGAATTCCTGGGAATACAGGAAAGTATTTCTGTAATGAGTATTTTAATAAATGTTGTTAACCCATGGGGTTTGAGTTCACAAAAACATAATGATGATCATGTAATTTTAAATTGATAGTAGAGTTTGGGTGTGATTCTAATTAAGTCTAATGTGGAATGGTTCAAGGTTAATTAATGTTTATTGAATTAATTAACTTAATGTGGAACTGAGAAAAAGGGAATGAAGTAATCTAACAATGTTCTTTAAATGTTTGTATGCTTATTGGTTACCTAATCATAGAAGTTGCAGCCCGGAGTCTGAGAGATGTTAGCTACAAATGAGTCTAAGAATATATTATGCCCATAGTGTGGTTGGTATATATATTATATTCTGTACATTTTGTGTTTCTATACGCTACTCCACCCTATCAATAAGGGAAACTGACACCCCGTGGATTTAGAGCCGGGGGGGTTCCCAACATTCCTGTGGGAGGAATAATGGATGATTACCCCCTTTGTCTCTGATATATTCTCATGGTAGATACATGTGCTGGTAGGAAAATAGGTTAGTTTTCCCCCATGTATGTGTGTGGTGGGTAGTAATAGATTGTGCTTATTCTCACACATATATTATGGAAGTAGTATCCTATGGACTACTATAGGTGTAACATGTAAACTCTGTGATGGATTGAGGATCCTTACTCGGTGTGTGGGCTGTAATAGCATGAGGTATAATACACGATGTATGATGCATGTTATGGGATCTATGGTGTTTCCTGAAAATATCATGGTTACTTTGGTGTGTGGATATGGAGTTTTTGTTGCATGAGGTGTATATTGTGGTGCTTCGCCCAGGTTTCTGTGGCCAGCCATTTTGGAGAGAGATGCTCAGGACGTTCGACGTTGGGGAAATGTGGCAAACCATTGGGGAAGTAGTAGTGGGGTACCCTTGATATTCTTTACTATATTATATTTAATTGTATGCATTACTTGGTGAGAGTATCCACGGTGAGTTTGGGAACATAGTATACCTTTTTAGGTGACGAGTTAGTTTCAATTGTTTTCCACCGTGCTTGAGAATGTCCTCTTTACTTTTTCATGAGAGGAATCAGAGAGTGTCCTATTGAGTATACTATTATACTCACCCTATGTATGAATAAAATGTTTTTAGGTCACTTGGAGAAGGTTGGCGATTAGGCAGCTGTTTACTAGCTTGTGGTTGCAGGAGCTGTTCAGGCTTGTGGTTTCTTCTATTTTTATATTCTTTTGTGTACTTGTAGTTTTTCCCTTTCATTTGAATTACTTTTTCATGTCATTTCTTATATACACTTGTGGGTTTATTATACTCTCGGTGCTAGTCGCCATCCCGGGGGCTACTGGAGGCGGGACTCAGGGGTCATTATCTCAATTCTCACATTTCCTACCTAGGAGGGGTACACTTTGGGGGGAGGGTGTGATGAAAATCTCATTAGAACACTAAAAATTTCCATCAGTTGGAGGATGATTGTCGTAGTGAATTTGAGATCATTATTTAGAGCATGTTGGAGAGTTTCCAAGAACAGAGAATTATATCTAGAATATCGTTGGGATACAATGGATAGTGGTAAAACATGTAGCCTTATAACGTATTAGATGTATATACATTGATTTTTATCTATATATAATTCAAATTTATTTTTAAGAAATTGAGGGTCCATTGAAATACGGTCCACAAGAACCCAAATAGCCTTATTAACTATAGATTTATTTGGATGTCCAATGACATTTCACAGGGTGAGGTTTTCCCATTTCCACATAGGTATGGTTAATGTTTGAATCATAATCTTATAATTTATCCATAAAACATTCTAATTATTACAAACCATTCACATTGATGTATATTTAGTGATTTTTTTCTTTATATTGCCCCACAAGTACTACACTATGAGAACTCAATAAATATTTTTTCTCCCTAGTGTATAGAGAAGGAGGAGATATGTGTAGCATTCAGAATATAATTCTTTATCTCTAGATTAGATGGTACACATAGTAATGACCCAAATATTATTTACCAGTCATGATCCATTTTAAACTCTAATAAAGTAACATTTCTAATATTTTCCATTTTTTTTAATTTCCACAACATTTCATTGAGCATTTTTTTCTACATGATAGATGGTAGGAAAAAAATTAGAACAGATCAATTATATTCATACCTTAATATATCCATTGTATATCTATTGTAGTTATATGAATATTGGATCCTATTCAATTATCATTATTGATAATGATATAGGATCCCTTCTACATAGAGAATTTAAATCCTTATTTTGGATTACTAGATTATAGTGGATTGAGGAGTCATAATCTTTGTTGAACTCTAACCATATTTATTATCACATATTATTATCCATTAGATTAAATATATATTGTATGCAATTATTATAAGTTTGTAAATCACAAATCACCTCATAGAGTGAATCTCACATTATTGTCAATGTGAAGATCATAGTTTCCAACTACAGATCATGTGTGTTTGAATTTATCTAAAGAATCATAATGTCCCTTGTGTTTTATGATATAACATTATTATTTTCATCAATAAAATTACAAATTTATTCATTTAATAATTGTGGTACATCACAAAAAATCCCCCACTCGTCAATTGTGCAAGCACTTGCATAGTGATAATCCTCTTTTTCAACTATCTGAAGCACGCTTCACATCCATTAGTATAGACTAACATCTCTCTTTTCCGAGTCATCTTTGATATTGTATTTGACAATCATGAAAAAATTTCACAAATTATTATTAATACCCAACTAGGAAAAGGAAACTATAGGTCTCCATTATAGATGTGGTCCTAGGCTACTGCACAAATTGCCATTTTTGGGATGGTTTATAGATATTATTTTTCTAGTGATAACATTCCCACTGAATGATAATTAATACATATAGAACTCACATTTACTATACATTTTATATTTTTTCACTTCATAATTTCATCATCACAGTCTTCAAATGCTCTTCATGTTCACCCAGGTTATGGTATTGTATCAAAATATATTTGTTAACTAAAACCAAATTTTTTTTGAGGCAATATATAAATATTATATTCATTAAATCCATTAAAATTACTAGTGAATTATGTACTTCAATTGGAATCTAAATGTAATCAATTTTATTGTACCTTTTATAAATCTATTCTTGTTAATATATTACATCCAAACATTTAATTGGTGATATCCAAAAAAAATGTACAAAATACTGAAATAATTGTCCCCTTGTCATTTATTGAACAAGTTTTCTATCTAGGGAAGTGGATAGATGTTATTTACAGTCAATTTTACATCTCAATAAAATCATGGGATGAGAACGTTCATACATCCTTATTTCTTATGAATGGGGTAGATTCACCCAACAGTGAAGACGACATCCATATAAAATGCTTTTCAGGATTATAATTAACCGATTCATTATTTATTATAACTAAATGGTGTCCATTACATAAGGATTCATTGATATAGGTAGATATTGGTGGATGTTATCAATTGAGAACTCAATATATCATTTTGGAGGAAGACCATTCAATTCATTGGGAAACACATCAGTGTTGTCCTATATAATTGGAATGACTTCCTGCACGGTCCTATCCATTGTCTCAATCATTCTAGCTAGTTATTAATTATCATAAAATAATAATAATTATACTTGAGATGATTATTCTAAAGATGATTCATTATACTCATTACACTTATTAAAATTTGGAGTATGATTTTATATTTGAATATTGATCTCCCTTTCGTGAATGTCGATGTTGGATTTATATAAATATATCTAATCCATTCCCAATATATCATCAATGACAATCTATCGATGTAAGAAAATATTTATTGGTAGTTTTCATTCCACAATCATTAAATGGAGGATTTATATATATTAGATTCAATAATTTCCACATTTCGTGTTCTCTATGATATCTCAACCCCCATATTTTTTTTGTGGTGTTCGAATAGTTTAACTAACCTTTAATGATATGAAATAATTCATAAAAAGAAAACCAAATAGTATGTCCCCTATTACTGAAAAAATTACCAATGTACCTATTACAACATCATTTTATGGAAAATCCTCAGTAGCAGTGATATTATATTCTCTACCTTTCATCCTTGGAGGTTATAAATGTTGACTAAATCTAACAACCATTTTCTTGTGGAATGGGTTTCCATAATTCACATGTTACTTGTTGTTGAAACATTGTACTACCAGCTGATTGTTAATCTAAACCATCCATTCTTCTTCCAAATTACTATTATTATTGATATCACGTTAGTATTTTTTTATAGATTCCTCATTCTTACAAATTTGAAATATTTCAGGGTCCCCTTTAGATAATTCCTAGGATACTTCATCCCATAATTTTTCTATGTGGGATTCTACATTTGTTTCCCAATATAACATATATCTGCTGATCTTCTATTATTAAGACTCTTTTTTCATATTTCTATATCTGGGCCCATGAGTCTGTTAAAGGAAGTTGAGCTAAATATCAATCGTAAGGTAAAAAAATTCCTCAACTCCATTAAATTCTCGAATCACAATAAATTATTATATACTCTAATTTAGTCCACTAAAGAAGGTACCCACCTTAATTTTGTTTTTCATGACATAAAAAGAGTCGTATCATTATGTTCATCTAAAGTATTATTCATATGACCTAATAGACTCGAATTCCATATCATATAGAATAAAGAACTCTCTATCTATATTGAGGAAGAGGGTTTAGGGAAAATATTTACTGAACTATATTTTTTATCAATTCTTCATAATTTAATTAATCAATTGAATAATTAAAATTTTGTTTCTGATATGTGTCCACTACTAATCATCTTCCCCACGGAATCTAAGTCCCCTATCAAAATTGTTTTCGTATTATGAGCATTTTGCGACATAGGTTATCTTATCAGTGGTGTTGGCCTATTGGTCTATGATCAAGGGATTATAATATATTGTAATCATGTGAGGCCATTTTAATATATATTATTTGACCACAACATTATATTTATTAATATAAATAAGTTTTTATAGATGGTTTATGTTATTATCCATACCTTGATCTAGTTGCTAAATTACATTCATGGTGTTATGAGTACCCATTCTCATCATATTTTTCATTTAATTATGGAAAATGTCACATTTCTAATCACATAGATTATAGGTATGAGTTATTATTTTCCCAACCGTTAACTATGAAAAACAATTAATATAAGGGTCAGGAATTATTTTAATATAATCATATAAAAATGAAAACATTGAACACAAATTGAAGTAAATATAAATGTAAGGTATATACAATCATGGGATCCCATATGTTCTCCTCTAGGAATTGAATTTTGATATAATTATCCATAGGTATCTAACTAATGTTTACAGTCATAATCTCCAAAAAAATCCAAACCATATTATTTTACAAACAGTAATTTCAATAATTTTTTAGAAATTTTATTAAATGATTTTTTGAAAATTTAACAATAAAAATAAACCAAGGATCTGAATGTCTAATGTCATTGATATATTAATTTAAAAATTATAAAAAATGAAACCAAAATTATAACATAATTTATTTCGAAACACTAATTACCTCATAAAATTATTTAATCCATTAAATCTATATAATATAGCCTTTGAAATACATGAATAAAGGTATGAGATAAAAACATCAGTATGAGAATAATAATAATAAGAATATTTAAAATCACATGGGCTAGAAATCATAAAAGTATGATATAAAAAGTCATGGAACCTAAATAAAAATAAGGAAAAAAAACATATGTAATATTGTATCATGTAATTACTAAATTATAGAAATGTTGAAACAACATGAAGGAAAAAAATCTTGAATTAAGGATAACCACAAAAATATTTCACCCAGAGCATGATGTGTCATGTCTAACCACCAAGACCATATCATATGGAAGATCACGAGTCAAGGCTAACTACAATGGCCATTTCACATGAAGGATAGTGAGTCAAGGATAAAAACCATAACCATTATATATGATTTCTAATTGGAAAAAAAATTAATCAATGCATTAGATAACTGTATGGTAACACCCATCATTACATGTTCATGTATATGTGTTTCACATGAAGATTTAAGCATAAGGGTTTCCCATGGAATGAATTTGGAAAGATAATCACATCATAGAGAAAAATTGAAAACTCCTGATGGAGTCCATGAATGAAATGATTTAAATCAGACATGCTCATTCATTTGGTAAAATTAGCATTTATCATTATATGATATGTAATATTTAACTACAGTCACATATTTATTTTGATTAAGAGGCCTTTAAAATGAATTATTTTATTGTGGTTTATGGAAAATATTACATATTGTATAAAGTAGAAAACAATTGGTAAATAAAATTATAAATGAACCATTATTGTTTATAATTACAAAAATTTGGATTTTAGAAAAACTAATTAAGTCATAAAACATATTATAGAGTGCAGGTGAATACGTATATGAAATTGGGATGTTCCATTTATTTGCGTTTGGTTATCCCAATGATTTAATAAGAGAAACTTTTTAAAACATCCATTCCCAATAAAAGAAGAACAAAATGACCCATATTAATAATTTTGGAATACATAATCATACTTTTAATGGATTATATATGAATAAATATGATTTAAATTGGGGTAAAGAAAGAAAAATTGAATCCCATAAAAAAATGTAGTTTTAGAAAGAATATTTATCCTTATTTGTGAAAGAGTTTTGAACATGTACATAATGTCCTGGATATGGAAATTATATTCATTAATAATTTAATTAATAAAATATCTAACATCTTTTTTATTTACTCTATTTTTATGAAGTTCCATATTGGCTTTTTTGATGACATTTATGATACAATTGCTTCATTATAGAAGCATTAATTTCTGTAGTTTTCATGATGGTTATACTTGTGTACATGTATAGAATATCATGAGAAATGAAAATAGTTTCCAAAAATTGAAATTATATTTCATTATCTAACATCAAGAATATTTAATGGCCATATATATAATTTTAATTCAACAGTATAGAACAATTCATTTGAAAAAACATTAATGAAAACTGTTTATATTATTTTTGTGTTTTTAATTCATCGTGAACACATTTTTGTTTATTAATTAAAATTATATATATATATACTTGTTCAATGACATAAAATAATATTTCATACATATTTAATAATCATTTTTATGAATAAAATTTGACTTATTACTAGCCTTTAAGGTAATAATAAATATTGAAATCTTGTTTTCGTTGACTGTGATACATAAACACATCACATACAATGTAATCATATTTAAAAAAAAAAGCGGAGGGGAAGTGAAATGTTGATGGGTTATTCCATTAAAAAAATATGGTATATAAATATACAAGAGACATATGGTTACTTGTATAAGGGTATGCTATAATGGAAAATATTATAAAATAAATTAATATGAAAATAGAAGATAAAAAATATTTTTTTACATCATGAATTATTCTCCTTGAGAACCTCATTATGGGAATTGGGTTTAGTCTGTAGTTTTGTGCAATGGATCCTGAAGTGGGGGAGATAACTTGATGATTAATGGGTAAACTGTATAAAATATTCAAGGATATGGAGGTATGTGGATAAGATCTTGTGAGGGATGTTATTTATAGTGGAGGATAGTAGTGTTTTTTATTATTTTATTCATTTTTATATTATTTTGGGTCATAACTATCAATAGTTTGTATTATAGTGACTAAATAAAGTATATTGTGAATGTGGGTTCTAACCAAATTTTCTTATATCATCTATAAAGAATCCATGAATAAATAATTCATGTATATAGCTTATATAAAAAATTACATCATTTCACTATTCACAAAATATTCAACATTTCTAGAAAAGACCCAAAAAACCCACCATAACAATTTTCAAGAGGTATAATTTAAATATAGACTCCATTTTATGAAAATAATATCTATATATGATAAATTTATTTTTTAATGATAATCATTAATTTTTCATAAAATAAAAATTTTAAGTTTATAAAATATTCTATAAAACATTGGAAAAATAATTAAGGTCTCATAAAATTATCATCTAATCATAAGAAAACCAAAATTAGAACTTATTATTCGATTTTATTAAAATAAATCACCTTTTAAATAATAATATTAATTAAAAAATTGTGAATAGACAATTCTGTTTCACTAAAATATCCATACATAATTTATCTTATTTAACATTTTTATTTAATAAATAATTTATATAAATATATCATATTATTATTATTATGATATTTAAATTATATTTATACATACATAGGTGAGGTCAAAATTATATATGTATGGTTACAATTCTTAAGGTTCAAATTATCGTTCAAAATATCATGTTACAATCCCATCATTTGAGGTTCCTTAATTTCTAAAAATACATGTTATTTAATTAATTCAGCATTTTTAATGATTGTATGCCGTCATATATTTGATTCTATGTGATGTATATAATATGATATAATTATAAGAAGTGTAATTTCAATCATATGATTCACGTCCATTACATATTGGTCCTTTCGGAAAATAATACCCTCATTTATTGTCTTAATGTGTATGCCAAATGTGGTTTCACAGTGAAGACTTATAACTCAATGCTATGTACATTCGAATTTATATCATCATACACATCATATAATAAATATATTTTCCAGCTGAAAATTATTAGAAGAATATAATAAATATACTAACATTTATTATAATGTTTTAATCACAACATTTCAACACATTCCCATGAAATTGGATTTGAATGTATTAATCATATCCACATGTGGACTACCTACTCCGGATGGGGATATGAATCATTTGGAATCAATTTCATCAATTTATTATTATTATAAATAATTTAATGTGAATATAAAATTTGTTTAACATAATATTTAGTCATCAAATATAATATTATTTTCACCTTCTAACATTCCCATCAATTAGAAAACCATAACATCACTCACGAATATGTGTGTACTATGACCTCAATGATGTGTTGTGATTAGTTTCCATTAATGATTTCATTAGATGGTAAAAATGATATATTTTAAAAAAATAAATGGATATTATTTATTATATAATTAACCGATAATGTTGAATTATTATATTTTGTTATGTTGCATCCATCAAAAAATGTATTTATTACTCTGAGATGATTTATAATATTTTTCATTCAAATATATTTATCTTATCTGATATCATAGTTAAACACAATTGTGATTTTAAAATAACTACGCTATACTAATTAATATATTATAATGTATTGATATCTCTTAGATATTAAATTTATGGTTGTGTTAAAGATTAACTAGATTATAAATTACATACAATTTCCCTACTCAATATAAATTGATAGTATGTAATGCGACATTTTTTATTAAATTTAGTTTGTATTTAAATAAATATGTTTTCTCAAAAAAAAAATTGATTAAATATTATAATTAATTTAGGAAACATTATTTCAATATATTTTGATAATATGAAATTATTTTTCAAAATAAATATACAAAAATTATTTGTGCATGAAATTTCGGTATTTTCCTGAAAATAATGATTCATCATTAAAGGATGAAACATACTCATTATAAAAAAATACCATTTTTATGTCATATAATGTATCATTATTATTTTAATTTGATCTCAATGTAACAAAATTATAATCTAATAATATTAAATTATATTATCGTCATTTTAATAATCCTTGTACATGATTTTAAAATATGTAAATATTTGTTCTTAAATAAAAAAATATAAATATTATTTTCCTTCCATTTTATAAATTTTAATTTGAAATAATTTATTCATCTTTAGAAAATTTACTGTTGAAAAATGGATTCCATATTTAGATTAAAGTGGTTAAAATTTGCTTAATATTCCCCATATTTTTTTTCAAACTGTATATTAATTATGGGAAATTTTATTACCTTAGTAAAGGGTAAATCTAGTTAATATATGATACAAATATGTGAGAATTCCATAATTATTTATTATAATTATTTCAGGAGATATATAATTTGATATTTATCATCATAGTCTTTAATTTTAGTTTTATAAAGTTTGCATGTCTATTAAAATTACAAATATATTTTTCAAACCGTAGTAAGTGACAAAAAGTCATTCTATAAGTTTAAAATATTAGTTATTTGTTCTCAAAATGCTAAAAATTAGTTACGAATGACTGTTAATACTAATATTTATAAAATGATATGTTATTTTATGAAAATGATATGTTATTAAATTATTCAAAAATAATATAAAATAATTATATAATAAAATTGGATAACATATTCTTGAAAATATCATATCCTATTAATTTATTTTCATTATAGTGATATTTGGGTTGAGATTCAATTTACTATAAATTTATTGTATGAAAAATTCCAAAGGCACCCATCACCTAAAATATATATGGGAACTAAATACCTCACCTCATTACACAACATTGAGCATTATTTATTAATAAACCCCTTCTAAATTCACTTCTCAACATACTTATCCACATTTATTTTAGTTCTTATATTCTCAAAAGTCATCCCCTAGAGCCTATAATGGGAGGTCTAGTAGGGTCATATCAAGGAATAGGGAATCTCCTTAACTAATCACCATTTTTATCACAATTTACATCCTAAATAAAAATTATATAAATAAATAAATAATTAATTAATTAATCTAAATATTTTAAAATTTTATTAGTTTCCTGAACCCATTTTTATCCTTCTTTATTTTATCAAATGGTTTGTGATAGTATAATTCATTTGTATGTTAGGATTACATCTCAACATTGTAGTAAATTTTATTTTTCATAGCCATATTTTATTTATGGTAAATATAAATATTTTAATGATTATATATGATAATTTTTAAATAATTATTAGTTTAAATTTATAACATAATATCTTTCGCTTTACCTTCTACAACATTAGGAAACTGTAGTTTCTCTCGTGAATATGTGTGGACTACCACCCCTATATAATGAAATGATTAGTTTTTCTTATTTTACATGTGTTTTTTAGTGGATGTACATGAATAATATAAATAATATAGAATATATAATAAATATTATGTAACAGTGATTTATTATTTACCTTTATTAAGGTTCATCCTTTAAAAATTGAATAAACCATTCTTCCATACATACAACCTACCATCTCCATCAATGGTGTAATTGATTATTTATATTGATAATTATTTATTAATATAAATATACATAAAATTAACCTATATGATATTGGTATATTCATTTTTTCTATAATGATAATTAATTTATATTTATTATATATGGGGTCAATGAACACTCAATGTATTTTTGGACTATGATGAGGGATTTTCAACTCAGATTTATTAATGTGAGAAACATTCCATAATAACCAATTATTTTTATTTTTTGGTATATATACATCACATTATACAAATTATATCATTAATATCTTTTTATTTATGTTATATAAAGTTTCAATCGATGTTATTTCATTCTTGTGGCTTATGATTCCAAAGAAACTCATGTGGTAAGGGTTTATTTAAAAATTTCATCATCACCTAGAAATATTTATTTTTATTACACAAATAAAGCATATTGGACTTCTTTGTAAATTATTTGTGTATTTTTTTCACGTTTTTTACTAGTCTCCATTGATTTTTTATTTCAATTTACACAGTTTTAGTAGTTTTATTAAAAAAACTAAAATGAAATCAACCTTTCCTTTCAGAATGATGTACTTTTTTAATTTTCATAAAAAAGATTGAAAGGAATGTTTATGAACTTATAAGGAATAATTTAGTAATCATGTCATCATAACATTTGATATCATTATTTATTTCATTCCATGTTTACCTGGATGTTTACAAAAAAATCATTTATTAGTGCTCAATTTGATTAAAAGATAAGTGATTTTAAAATGTAAATGTCATATTACTCAATATTAATTCTAATAAATTTATCAAATATAGTTTCCATATATGAAGAAATAATTTTATAATATATAATATTTAATGGGGATATGTAATGTATATGTCCCCTTCTGTCCATTCATTTTTTTAAAATTAGTGTTGGAGGTATACTTTTATGTCACAGAGGTTCATTTCTAGAGTTTTCCAAAAATATTGTTCTTCCAAATGTAGGTGGTGTCAGTAGGTCGAGTACATCGGTAGAATTGGAGAATCACTATGGGTGGTGCACGTCGGTGACTTGCTGTTTGTGGGTCATGTTGGGGACTCTCCATCGGTAGGTCGCGTTGGTTACTCTCTGTCGGTATGTTGCGTCAGTGGGTCATGTTGGCGAGTCACTGTCGGTAGGTCATTTTGATGGGTCACATCAGTGGCCCACTATTATTTAGTGGAGTAAGTAGGTCTATTTTTTGAGTGGTGTTGTTAAGTGGCATCAGAGATTTACATTAGTTCGTGGCGTCGATGAATCATGTCTGTGACTCGTTTCCATGAAAAACCCAATGATAAGTTATTCCCAATTTTTCTAGTTTCTCCACTGATACATTTTATTTGTTGTAATTCTATTTTAAAATGTTGATTGAATGTTTATTAAAAAAATTCAATGTGTATACATTATATCTATAATGTCATAATTCTTTTGAGACATTGAAATAATCAATCCCCATGATCTTGAACCCAATTATACATTAATGTCCCTTCCATGTGTTTACATCCATTGTTAGATGATCTTGACCTTCCGGATTTGAGGCCTTATCCTCCTTGTGTTTTTTATTTTTCGCTTTTTGTACTCAAAACAATTCTACATGTTGGATTCATGTGTCCTGTTATGTCCTTCAAATCCAGTTTCTAGTGGGGTTGTTCCTACAGATGGTGCACCCCATTTTTTGGTGGAAGGAGTAATTGTGGATAGTGTACCCTTTTAGATATGGATCTATTAGTCTTTATATATTTTTGTATCATACATGGTGGGTAAGATAATTTTCCTTAGTGATTATGCTCAAGTCACATGTTTTATTTAAAGATGTTATGATGGTAATATAACTGGTAGTAAAGATAATCAAACATGTTATAATAATGGGTTTTGTTATATTTCTAATAAATGAGGGGTGGGTAAAATGATGATGATGATGATAGTTTTTTTATCAGTTATCATTTATCCATGATGTAAATCACATGCCTTCTGAAAATCATTGGTCTTAGTGGTCATATCTTGTGCATGATTTATGCATTACACTTTTTATGGATCATCTTTTAAACTACTAAAATTATGAAATAGATTATCCATGTATACATGGTTAAATAATTGGATGCCCCATGATTGAACATGTTCTATGAATGCCCTGAATTTGAAAGTATAATTCAAGAAAGAGTGTTTCTAAATTGAAATGCACCATTCATGTTATTTGTAGATTTGTGTTTAATATGGTTATGTTATACTCGGTATCTACTACTGATTGTGTGATGATGTGAACAGGAGTTTGGGTGTGTGTGTGGGGTGGAACATGTGGTGTAATGAATTATAAGGTTGATATTTTGGTTATTTTTAGATTGGGAGAATTTTTTTTGCAACGGGACTACATCTGTTTCGTTTAATTGTTGTTGTAAATGGTGTGTTTTTATACTGGGACTGCAACCTATTTGGGTTTTGTTTTGGAAGGATGTTGTGTTTTTGTATAACAGGGCTCTCGATTATGGTTCGACAAGATATGTAAGAGGGTTTTCTTGTCTGTTTTGGTTTTTATTGTATGTTTGGAGGTATTAATTTGAATAGTGATAATGTAGGGGGTTGTATTGGGTGCTCAGTGGGGTAGAATTGTGACCTGAGGTGTTTTAAAAAAGAAGTCACTATATTTTTGGATTGGTTGTGTGGTTTTTTGGCTGTTGTGGTTGTTAGTGGCCCTGGGTCTTGATGGAAATACTAGTAAATGCATAATAACATCCAAATGATTGGTTGTTAAGTGTCTTTATTTTATTAAATTCCGATGTGACCATTGTTCATCATAATACTCGAATTTAGTGGTAGCATTATTGATGGTAGTGTTATGGGTGGTTTATGTCTTGAGAACCTATAGGTTGGGCTGAGTGTTTGGTACACACACACACACATATATATATATATATACTTATGCTTTCTTGTTATTCTATATGAACCCCACCCTAGATTAGCACTTGGTTCTGAACACCGCCATTTTTACACGGTGTGTCCTTTCATAACTACATAGTGGAAGGATGGATGGATGGCCACCTATTATTCATTGCATCATCTTCGAGGTGGTGATAGCATAGTGCTCTTCGAGGATGTTGTGATTTTTGATTCACAGGTTTGTGTGGTTGAGTTTGTTTACAATATGTATTCAGCTGAGGTATTTTGTGGTTATTATATGTCTTCAAGGTGTGGGGTGGTTTGTTATCTAGGTTTCTATGGGTGGGATTAGATTTAGTTGGGAGTCCCAGGTGTGTGCGAGTGGGATGTGATGTGGTATATAGCACATGTTTGTGTGAGAGGGTTGTGACACGGTTCTTTTGGAAGATGTTGGAGTGCCATGAAATCTTCGATTAGGTTATTAGAGTAATTAATCAGTGGAAATTTTGGGAGAGATTCCCTATCATCGATGTGATTACTATATTATATTACATGACATTCATTATTTCATGATCATGAATTTGGTGTGGTTGGTGTGGCTAGTATACATTATTATTTTCATTTGGTAGTTATTGTCTTTCAAGGGGGGCATTAGTATCCTTCTCAACTTGTGGGAAACTGAATATGGTTTCCCAACTATGTATACATATATTATCACTTCTTGTATATGAAAAAAATTTCTACTTTCCATGATGAATAGAGGAACCATAATGGGCATTACTATCTTAAACAATGGGATAATTTTTGTCTCTCTAATTATCATTGATTTTTTTATTTACTTTAGAGAAATTTATTTAGTAAAAATTATGTACATTGATGTGGTATAGATTTCATCGATCTTTTATTTTTATGTCTTTGACATATTTTGTGGTCGATACATCTTATCTCTAAATCATTGTTTCTATAAAAGGATAATTTCTCCTTTTTTTGAGACGTATATACCCTTGGTGTTTGACGGCACATCGGGGCCTACTGGAGAAGGGAATCGTGGTTCACTATCTCTCATTCAACATTCCCTACATTGGAGGGGCATATTTGGTGGGAGGGTGACATTATGGAATGGTATGAGTGGTGATAGTTGAGAGATATGATGAATTTTAGAGTTATTCAATACTAACATTGCATGGGTTAGTTGGGAAATAGTGTTAGGTCACCATGGTATGTGACAGAGTCCATGGAAGACTGTTAAGGATAAATTATTTTTGGGCCATAATGATTTGATGCAAGTATAATGAGCTTCCTGAAAATCCATGTGAGGCTAATCTATTTTTCGGGTAGTTATCCTATGATCAGTACATGAATCGTGATTAGTTCGTATTTATTTTTTAAATGGGTGTCTCTAGGGAATTAAATAAATAATGAGTTAAAATAAATCATAATCAATATTCTATACTACCAGGGCATGTAGTTCGTTGGATACTTATTATCTATAGATCTCGTTCATCGTTCATGAGTAGCTCAAACAATGGAGGCTTATTAGGATAATTCATTTGAGTAGTATAGTGTTTAACTAGAGGAGGAAGAATCCCATTGGATGTGAATTTTACGTGCACTCTGACAAAAGACCTTGGGAAATTACTAGGAAAATGTCTCAGACATGTATAATAAGAGTTGGATTGAGAGACTTGAAATCGCCTTCAGCCTGATTCGATCTCAAAGGTAGTACTTGGTTCCTTTGGAAGTTAGTCAGCTGATGAGTGTTGCACATTAGGGGTGGATGTTTTACCCCTATATGGGAGTATGTCATTACTTTATTTGGTGATCATGTTCACGAATCTCCTTCTCTAGACTCTAGATCTCTTTCTGGTTGAGTTGTCTCATTCGACCTGCTTTCTTCAATCTAGTTTGATGTTACACTATTCACCTTTTTAGAATACCTATATGTCAAAAATAAGGTGGTGGTAGTTAATAGAATACACTCATAAGGTGGGATACCATGAAAGATTATGTAGAAGTGTTATACAAAGGGAAAGACTATATGTGGCTGGTCTCATGCACTATGGACCTTGACATTTGAGGTGTTAGTGAGTTGACCTCATTTGTTTCATTTTCAACCTTCTCATCCTTAGGAAAATACTAGAAGCATGGGTATGCGTTTTTTATATTTAGAGTCCCTGGAAAGATTCAGAGTCAGTGTCAAATAATCATTTGTGCTCAGTATGGTAGTGATGGATAGGTTCATCATATGTATTAATAGTAGTAGTCAACTATACCATTTCTGTCGCATGGATAGATTTATCATGCTTCACTAAGGGGAGAATGAGAAGGTGGAGGATGACCATTGGGTGTTCTCCAGGTACCTCTACCAAAACGTTGTCAAGGTGGAGGTATATAGAAGAGGGAAAAAGGATTTGGGTGTGTTTGGTTGCATTCAACTGAGACATTAATTCCAGTAGGGTTGGATATCATTCATCATACGTCTAGTTGGTTCAGTACTGTTGTTTATGATTTGTTTGATTCAGGTGATTCACACTCCTTTTTTACACTATGTCTAGCCCATCCAATGGATTATATGTTGATGGTATTCACATACCCCTAGAGTTAAGAAAACTATTCAGAGTTCATAGCATCTTGAACGATTTGTGTAGAGGATAAAAGATGATGGTGGGTCTACATGAGTCCCATGGGGATCTTATTCTCTTATAGATACAACCATATTAGGTACACTTTGTCATCAACTATTTGTACTCTGGGAATACAATTATTGAATGCTTCCAGAGGACAGTCATGTTTTCAAATATGGATGGCCATTATGTGTCTTTTTTTAGAGAGAAGAGTTGTTATATGGTCATTTAGCATATGAGGCCCCTTTATTCCCTATTGAATTAGTTGTAAGTAGAATAAGAGGATGATGAGATGGATAACGTTCCAATATTTGATGGCAGAATTTATGGATTTATTCTCAAAGTATTTTGCAACTCCACCCCATATATAAGATGTTGAGTTTCAGATAGACTTTGAAACCAATGCTTCTCTGATTTAGATGGATCCTTATTGATTACACCTTCAATGTTGTTGGAGATACAAATTACGATTGAAATATTTATAAATAGGGTATTTATATTACCCAGTGTGTCACCATGTGGTTCTATAGTCATGTTTTTAAATAAGTAAGATTGTTTTCTATGGAAACGCATATAATAAAAGATGTTTAATCTGGAGACTGTCATGATCTGATACTCTCTCATGAGGAAAGGAAATCATTTGAACCATATTATGGGACTAATTTAGTATTCTAATATCTTTCTATGGGATGTGTATCACTAGTTTTGGATGAATGTGGGTGACATTCTGAAGAATTATTTATGGTGAAGGTATGGGCACTCTGAATTCATGGATATGGCATTCGATGTTACGAACAAAATGTCCGTGTTCATAGGGCTCGTGAATATAATTTTTCTTGAGTTCATGGACCAGTTTGTTATTATATCCATCGATGATATCATCATATACTAAATTTATAATAGGACAATATTGATAATTTTAATACGATCATGGAGCTCCTTAGATGCCACAAGATCTATGTAATTTTGTCCAAGTGCAATCCTTGGATATGAAAGGATTATTTCAATGTAAATGTGGTGTTATAGTAGTGTGTAGCAGTGTACCCATCTATTGAAGAAGTAGTTTTTAATTGGGAATCCCCCCAGAATGTGGTAGAGGTTCATTATTTTCTTCTTTTGGAAAGCTATTATTTGAAAATTTTACTCGATTTATCTTGACATTTAACTTTATTGACATCTCATTCCAGAAAGGACCGTGGCTTCTTAAGAGATTGGTGGTTTTAGGTAGCTTTCATCTCTCTAAATGGGATGTTAGTTTTCTCTCCAATGCTTTTATTTCTAGAGTATGGGATGGTGTTCAATTTGTTTTGTGATGATTATCTTATTTGATTAGAATTCATGATGATGAATAATAGTGGAGTTTTTGCTTAGGGTTCTATGTAGTTATGTTCCCTTGAGTGTAACTATGACACCCATGATCTGGAGATATCAATGGTAATTTTTTGCGTTTTATTTTTGGTGACATTACCTCATTAGAGAGTGTTTTTTTTCTTACTAGAACGTAAGAACTTGAGGTATATAATTTCCCATCAATATCTGAACATGTGACAACATAGGTGGATGGAGTTTCTCTAAGACTAAATCATTAGAATATCTTAAACCTCAGGAAAGTGGAATTTTTTGTCAATGAATTGAGAAATAATTCACATAATGTTGTTTATCAGAAATCCTCAAATTCTTTGAATGCAATAGAAGAGTAAGAATCCTTGCACATGGATGCATGAATGGATGGTATTTGAGGATGTATCATTATGAGGATGGTATATTCTAATCTGAGTTAGCGGGTGGTGGAGTCTATGTAGGGAAGCTTGGAGGTATAGGTGGTGTGCTATCATGTTGACTACAGTGACACTCTAGAATGATGGTATTTGAATAGATGGAATTAGATGTTCTTTCTTGGGAGATGATTGTACCAGTGGGAATGCATGAGGGATTTATCCATGAGTTTTAATGTTCACCTTTAGCAGTTCACCTAAGTGTTACCATGAATAAATTTTGCATGAGGATGCAATGTTGGTTGCCTAGAATAATGTATGTGGTGGTATAGTTTGTGGAGAAGTGCTTAGTGTTACAATAGATGAAGGTTGAGCACCATGTGCCCAGTGGAATATTAGAGGCCATAGATGTGTGTGTGTGGATGTGGGCTGACATCTCAATGTATTTCATCACAATAATACCTAGTCCTCATGGGGTATATGATTCAATATGGTTAGTGGTGGATCAATTTACGATATAATCTCACTTCTTAATAATTTCGTTGTCGATCGCAGTTGATTCCATTTTTAAGAGGTATATAGAAGTTTCAGTGCAATTTAATGCTCTTATAAGACTCATCAACTCTGATTATGATGTGTGTTTTACCTAACAAGTCTTGAAGAGATTGAAATTATATTTTAGAACTCAGTTGTGCCTCAACACTACCTTCCAAACTCAGACAGATGGAATGAGAGAGCTGACCATCCACATATTGGAGGACATGTGGTGGGAATGCATGGTTGACATACGTGGATCATGGGTACATACATTCCATTAGTACAGTTATAATGAAATTATATATATCAATATTCCAATGTATTATATTAATTATAATCCTTGTATGGGAGACCATGTCATTCTCATTTGGGCTGGACTGATGTTGGGGAGGATGTTGTTCATGTTCAAGACATGGTGTCAAGTTTGAATGAGAAGTTGAATCTTGTATTTGAGAATATGAAGGTAGAAAATGTCCAACATAATTCATACATAAATCATAGAGGATTCCCTTGGAGTGTGGGGTTTTTAAATACATATTCTAAAAGTATTTCCTTCGATGTGGGTATTGAACGTTTGGAAGAGGGATAAAGTATCATATGAGGTTCATTGGACCATTTATGGGGTGGGACGAGTTGTTGAGGTGGAATAACAGTTACCATTGCCATTGTATTTGTATAGGATCCATGGCATCTTTCAAGTCAACCAAATTCGTCAGTATCTTCCTAATGACTCTCATGTCGTCGTCTTGGGTGAGTTGGATATCTAGGACGACACAACATTCATCGATAGCTACTGGGTTTTCAAGATCATTGTAGAAGGTTATGAATGGACATACCATTACATTAGTTTTTCTATTATAGAGGTGTGATGACTTATTTGATAGTACTTGTGATCAAGAAGCACATATGTATTCCCATGATTGAGTTTTATTTTGAGTTTTTGTGTGTGTATTTTTTGTGATTTAATTCATGAAGCTTGTTTTCCTTATGGTGAAGTTTTTCCATGTTTTGTGATGTGTGAAATAGTCCTAACCATGAGGAGACGAGGAGCTGATTTATAATCATGATTCATTAATTTATTTGTGATTAAACTCTTACTGGTGAGTCATTTTTTCATATAGTGGATAGTTTATCGACATCAGTGAATGAATTCTCTAATTAATGTGTCCATATAGTGTCGCGATGGTGCACAAGTTGAGATAATTCTGTTTAATTGGGATTGAAGATGTAGGAGGAGGTTTTATTAAAATTTTAATATTCTATTTGATATTTAAACAACAAATGGATATTTATCATTGACCATTGATTGGAGTAGAGGTGTTTCAAGTGTAGTAAGATTCATGAGAGATATCTGACAAGGTTGTTTTTTAGGCCATACTTTTTCTATGTTTGGTTTTGAATTCTCATGGGTGAGAATAGTATTAGAGGTATCTGATGTAATGGATTTTACCCCTCTATCACATTACACAGTGAATATTAAATGTTTGGTTTGTTATGTGGAGTGATAGAGACTAATTTCAATAGAATATTGAAAATCTAGTTTTCCCAATGGTATGTGGCATCAGTTTGTCATGGAATTAGGTGGAATTGGTGACTCACTTTCATTTGTTCATGTCTATGAATCTTTGCCCGTAGGTCGTTTTTTTAGGATTTATTTTGACTTGCTGTTGGTGGGTCGGGTCGATGACTCACAGTCAGTGTATCATGTCAGTGACTCTTTTTGGTATGTTGTTTCAATGTCTCACGTTAGTGAATCACTATTTGTAGGTCACATAGGTGGGTTGTGTAGGTGTCTACATATTATTGAGTGGTTTCAGTGTGTGGTGTTAGTAGTTTGCATCAATGAGTGGTGTCGGTGACTCACAATAGTGACTTCTATTGGTGACACACCAAAAGATTATCCATTCCCATCTTTTCCCAATTTTTCCAATTTCACACCTCTTATGTTTTTCAAGAAATAAATGACCTTTAAAACTTTGTTGAATGCTTTTAAGAAGTTTAATTGAATATTAATTATATATTTAATATCCAAACACTATTGAGACCTTTAAATAGTTAATTTGTGGGGTTTTGAATAGGATCAGACATTAATGGCCCTTGAAACACCTCCTATAGGACCCCATATCTTTTTTAGGTATGTTTCTATCTTATCTGGTGTTTTTTAGAGATAGAGGAGTTTCTGGAATTTTTTTAAGTACATGACCTGTACTTATATGTACACTTCGTGTACACTTTATCTGCATGTCACCATGTGATGGCCATGTAACAACCGAGCACACAACCATGTGTGGTGACCTGGAGACCGTCTTATGCGGGGGCGATAAGGGAAACAACATTCCATGTACTTCTATAGTACATGGTATGTAATTTCCTTTCTTCCATTAAATGGAATGGGATCACTTCTAATTGGAAGATGTGACTTCTTCTTCCACTTCTTCGAACAAGAGCATCTATACTACATTAATCCTTCCTCGATCCCCCAATAATGCATTAGTTCTTAGAATCAAACTCATTCGGTTTCGTTGGAATCGCATTAGTGAGTTCTCTCTTCTCCTTGAACCATGATTCTAGATTTCTATTCTCTCGTGAGCTATCAATGTTTGAACTATTTAGACGTTTTTTAGATCTACTGTGTTTGTGGCCGATCCAAGGGCCGACGTCAGAGTATATAGATCATAAAATGTCGAGGTTTATGTTTTGTGCCTTTCCGTAGAAAGTCTTCATGTTATATGTTCAAGAGTTTCCAATACCCAATTTGGGATATTTTTTATTTCTGTATTTTACTCTATTATTGACAACTATTATTTATATGATTGAGTGGAGGTAAATTGAATGTGAATATATTTAATGGCTATGTTATGGCTGTCCTACCCATGCTTGTATTGTTTATGACAATTTGGTCTTGCTTATCCAGTTAGGCAGCTTTCTTTCCATTCCATGTACTGATAGGATGGGGTAATATTATTTATCTATCATGCTACTATGATGTAAGCTTTTTATCCAAATAGTTCATGAGGTATACTTTTGTTGTTATATATTGTTTTTCTCGATTGACATACACATGACTATGAGAACCTATTTTAGTTGACCATTGGGATAATGGATGTAGAGGGAATATCCAGAGTGTTTGTTTACTGTTACAATGCCAGACCATTTAGGGAATGGACATAAGTGCTTCTTCAGAGTGTTTTTAGTTCCTCGATGTGGGCTATCTGGGGAATTGAAAATTAAGTTCTTCCCTAGAGAACCTTTTAGTTAAAAATACACGATTATAGGGGGAATTGATGGTTATTGATTCCTCAGAGTGTCTGTGGAAAGGTTGAACCAGAGGGTTTAGACATTGTATTCTTCTCAAAGGGTTTCTTGTGTTTGTTTGCGATGGACCAGTGGGGTTAGGCTGTGATGACATCCTAGAGGGTTCACTTATTATGATTAGATTCATACTTGATCTCTGATAATTGAATGCATTTGAAACTATATGATTGTTTATTTTTGATTAAATCCTTGTTTACGGCTTAATTTTGATCATAGCCTACCATATATATTCGCTAACTATTTGGTATAGATCATTGGGTGGTTCCATACTGGGATTTAATCAAACACGTTTTTTGGGTCATGATTTTGGTTACAAATAGTTCATATTTCTACAAGTATTGATAAGGATCAACACCCTTCTACATTAGGTACTGGATTGCTGCGAAGCTGGGGAGCATGGGGCCAAGCTGAGGCATGCGATGATGTGGAGTTTTTATTTTCTATTTTCGGTTGAACTGTGTTTAATATGATATTCACATATTGTGACTTGATTAGAGGATTTCATAGAAATATTTATCTTGAATCAATTATATATGTCTATGTGTTCTCCATTTGTTTATTACATTAGTTCTTTAGATATTGCATGTTTTACTGCATCCTCTATTGCTATCTATTTAACATATGCTATGTTTATCTATTAATGAGGGAATGTTTTCCCAACTATCACATCCAAGTCCATCGCTACTAGTTGAATGCCTCTAGCATTCACATAAATTCTCTTGAGGCCATGTGACCAACCAGGTACAGGGAAACTCTTAGAGGCATCTTAAACCATGATGTTACAAAGTGGTATGAAATGAATTATTTCTTCTTAACCTACGGTTTGGAGCATATATCTAGGGACAAGAAGAAATATGTACACGATAATAAGCTATGACCAGGAGTATCCAACCTGTGTACAGGGAAAATTCAATCTAACTTGTTATTGAAATTGTTTCTGGTTTTGAAATTTTATAGTTGATTTGATTTTACCATCGGGTGATTCACATGTTTTTTTTGTTATAGTTGATGATATTGTGGTTCTACTTCTGTTGCAACCCGATGAGATGAGAGTATTCTTTCTAATGCATCATATAGGCACATAATAAAAATAGTTTGTCATGAATTACTACAATTCCATTTAGGGTGCATTATTAATTGTATGTTTTTGTGATAAATGTTTTTCTTGATACACATGATATGTTTATAGATTCGTTGATTGAATAACTTCTTTTGATTGGGTATTGAATTGTGTAAGGATTTGTTTGAATAGACACCAAAGGTTGGTTCTTGAGTTGTTATGGGCCCTCATAGACCAGAATTTGCGGATCATTGCTCTTTTATGTTTAAATATGACATGTATAAGATGTAAATATTTTATTTGCAGGAAGTTTGCACCCTCACAAATCAAAATTTCACACATTAATGTTCTTTTAAGTGTTTTTATAGGCTTTGAGAGTAGTTTCCAAGGCTTACTATCCAGAAAAAACCCAGAATACATGGCATGTAATGATGAATACATTCCATGTGTCCTTATGTCTGGAAGGAACTATTTTTTTTAAGTAAACTCCATGTACATTATGTACACTCCGTGTAGTCTCTAATAATGTCACTGTCTATGTGGGAAAAGACACGGTTTTGGGAAATTTTTGGTGGAACACAACATGTTCCGGATGTACCTATCAGTTTGTAAAGACCTTGTGTCCATCCATGTGACAAATGATATGAATGCATAAACTATAGATTATAAACGCCATGTCAATATTGAACACGACGTGTATTAGAACACATGTAATTGGCTTTGTAAAAAACAACATGGGTCGGTGAGGTTCGTCTCGTACATGCCATGTCTAGAACTAACAACCCATGTAGTCTTGTTCTAGGAGAACCGTGTTGCATAGATTTGTAGAAGAACTCGGGTAGGTATAGAGGATTATAGTACACATTTTGTGTTAAGAATACACACTGAGTGTATGGGGTGTTACACAACTTGGGTTGGAAAATGAACACGCCCATGTGAAGGCTTAAGGGAACACGCTGTGTAGTTATTATACAAACCATGTATCCTTTATTGAAAAAACTTGAATACTTTCTTAATATTCTTCCATTCTCACTCGTATATGTTTATTACCTTAATAATATTGATCTACGGTGTGCTCTTGACCTTATAGAGTCATTCCACTGATACGTCCTCCAGTTGTCTGATAGTTATAGGGTAGTGATCAAACACTAGATATGGCTGATTAGGTATAACGAGTAGATCCTCTTATTGTGTTAGTCTTGGCAGTAGCCATTATACAAGATATAGGTGTTGATGCACTGTATCGATTAAAAAAACACCATCTGATCATCAAGAAATTCCAAAAAATGTTTCATTATAATTTTTATTTTTAAGGATAAATGTTAAAACATTCATGGGTGGATTTTAAAAACATAAAATAATTATAAATCATCCCTACATGTAAATATATTCATCTAGTGTTAGTATTATTTTTAATTATAATGAATATAAACCCCTCTATTTCGAATCAATTACAAACAATCAATTCTATAAACACTTCATACAGAAAATAAAAAAAAAGATTCGTATAGAGAATCAATCCTAATAAAGAAAAAAAGTGTAAATGGTTTTAATTAATGTTTTAAATTAAAATATTAAAATATAAATATATATAACTAATTTTGATACATGAAGTTAATATACAAACACAAAATTCAAGAAAATATCTAATAGTTATTTCACAACTTCTACAATTTGAGACATGTTTTGTATTATGCATATAATATAATTTATGTCGTGTCTATTAATTATATTTAGGTTTTCATGTCATGAGTTATATTTTAATATTGGTATTTTATGCTCATATACAATCCCTAGATTTTTAGGGTCTTTATTCCAATGTTTCTATAATTCTAATGGTTTTCATGGTATAAATTCTTATTCATTATGACATAATATATTTTGACAAAAAATATTATTTATAGGGGTATTCATCATTAATGATTATATTATTATAATAATTATTATATTAATTTATTTTTACTATACAGTTCTCGATCACTTATTCAGCTCGCTATTGATCTAGTTTTTTCCCCAACAAGATGTATTTTTGTTTACTCAACTTATGTTCACTTATATAAGATTACCCTATTAAAATTATATCATATAAGTTTAATTAGTTCTTGAACCTTATATTAATTATTTGGTAGTAAATTTTTTTTATGGAGATATTCATTCCTATCATTTAAAAACTATGTTATGTATTTTTAAAATATTGAGATATGATGTTCATTATGAATATATGATAACACAATTGTTGTTTCCACGATATTTTCTGTTTAGTTTTAAATGTATCATATACATTCTTGAGTTCTCCCACCAAAAAATATATCCTTTATTTAATCTTCATAACACTATTCCTGAAATGATATTTTGATACAAAATAATATTTATATAAATTTTTTTATGTGAATTTAAAAATATGTTTTTTTTCTATGATATTAAAACATGATTCTCTTTTAACCGTCATATGTATTGTGATCCTATTCACATTTATCCATGAAAAAACATATAAATTTTTTAGTCTATATCCTTGAATGTTAAATTCAAATGACATGATTTTCAATGATTTTTAACTTCATCTTGTGAATCCATCAATTATGCATGAAGCTAAACTACTTATACATAAATGATAATTTTTTTTCATAATTATCAATTATTGTTTCACATTTATTTCCCATATAATATTATAATTTATTTCCCACAACATGTTTCATGATTCACTATTTATAGAAATACGATAAATATTTCTACTGGTATTTTGATTCTACTATAACAAAAATATTTTATTTATGATCCCTTCTTGCATGATAACATTTTATGAATTTTTTTTTAATTGATTTGTTTTATATATCTCAAAATTATTCCATAATTTAAATGGTCTACAAGATTTATTTTATATTATAGACATCCACTATCATTACCTATATGACTTATCATCATGTTTTTATAGGATTCAAACTAGTTGTATAACAATTTATATATACAATGTGAATTTCAAATTTTACATAATTAATATTTGATCATGTTGAAATAGAATAATTATTATTTATTTAAATTTTTAAATTATAATTGTTCATTACTTTTTTTTCCTTATATCGACGATTGTTGTAAATTTTTTATATCGTTTGAACATCCACTTTTTTTTCTTATGGATGAGTTATGATCATTTTATTCTTTTTATTATCTTAGGGAATTCTATTTTTTGTCCATATAATTATATTCCAATTTCTATTACTATAGAAAAGATTAATTTTTACATTATTAACTATATACATTTATTTTTAGTATGGATTACGATCATATTATACATTTTTTAGGATGGATAAAATATTGTCATGCTTGATTATTTATCATGAATAATATTGATTCATCAACCATTTATATTTCATATTATTCAAAATTTGGGTAAAAATGTTTTAATTTATTCTATGGTTCATTAGGTAATTGTACAAATTATATTTTCAAATATAATGCTGAATGAATTTGATATAATCATTATATGATTTTTTTATTCAATTATATTACACATTGATGTAGTGACAAATATTATCCGACAAAACATGTTATTCTTTCAGGTTTACATGTACAAATAATATGATTGTGTCATGTCATAGGGAATTAACAACTTTCTTTTGATGTTTGAAATTATGAATTCCATCTTTATAACCTTTTTATTTGTGATACACATGATTACATTTTTTAGAAGTATAACATGATCATAGTTTCAGTTCATTACGAATCCATGTATTTTACTATTCATACTCATATATCTTTTCAATTTTTTCTCCATTATTACTTTAGGTGTATTATTTTATTTGTTAATCATTTGAGTGTAACCCTTAGTTGTTACCATTTCACTAATTTCTAAATACAATTTATAATTTTATTATTCTAAAATTATATATTTTTAGAGAATTAATTTGAGATATAAACACTTTTATGAAATAACTAGCTTCTAATATAATGGAATATCAGTGTCCATTAATTGAAAACAGAATGATATTTATTATATTTTTTCATTATTACATAGTTTTTTAAACCTTTATAATCATTTATTTAATATAATCAATAATTTATTTTGTTTTTTTTCAATAAATGATAATTATATCTTGGAAAATATAGTTTTTTTATAAACAGTGTATATAATATAAGTGGTTATGAAAATGTATTTTTTATATAATTCAAGTAGAATCACATTTCACTCAAATGAATATTCCCATATAAATATGTTTTTCTAATCCAATAATATATCCTTCAAAATACATTAACATATTTGATTTAGATGGTGTAACGTACCCATATTGTCCAAATATATAGATTTCTTCTATGTGGTTCCATTGATGAAAAAATTTATTGACATTCAAAATAATAATATAATGTCTTTCTGGGATTGTAAAGTAAGTTAAAATATTTAGAATAATATTATAAAATGATTAACAAGGTTATAATTCACTTTTTAAATATATTCCACAAACCTTTACTAACCAGTCAATATATATTGATACTTACATATACTATTCATTTTTGGTTTCTCATGAAAAACTAAAAATATAATTTCATCAATAGGTTAGACATTAAAAATTGTGAATAATATAGTGTTAAAGTTAATCATTATTTAATTTTTTTTAACTATAAAATAATATCTTATTTCAATTTATTTTTATTTATAGGAATCATTATTCATAAAAATTAATATACCACTATAATAAGTGAAAAAAGAGACATATATTCTTTTATGTTTCCTAAAAAATTGACAATGGAATAATTCCCCCCATCAATACATGTTTATTTTTATATTATTATTCTCACATTACATTCATGATAATATATTCCTTTTATGTCATAATCTCACCAATATCTTGAAATAATTATCCTTCCAATATATAAATATAACTAGTATTTTTGTGATATTTTTCAAAAATGTTGATGTTAATATCATTTTTGTATATAAAATAATATATTGTGATTAACATGGTGGAACATTGATATAAATTTGTATCATAAATAAAATTGAATAATCTATTCCACTAAACTCTAGTTAAATTGAAATTATATACTCATATCCTAAATTATATAGAATCTATGTGTTATTTAATTTAGAATATGGTAAATTATTAGGCTAAAATTTGATAATTTTTTTGTAAAGATATCATAGAAGACTATTAAAATATATAATATTACATAAAAATCTATCTTGTACTAAAATAACCTCTTTGATGTTAATATGTTAATTTGACTATATGAAAAATATTATTATATATTTAATAATGCATGAATACATAGTTTATGAAATGTCTTACAAACTATCAAACATGTTCTTATATCACTTTACAAGAGTAAACAATACTCAAATCGTTTTCATAAAAATAATATAACATAGAATTTTAATTTACATATGTCTTATCTTTAAAATAGTTAATGCATTCAGTCCAACTAGCACATGAAAATTTATTGCATACAACAATTTTTAAATTATTTTTTGATTACTCAATAATAATTTGTTTTGAATATTACAAAATATTTTATCTCTAAACAATATAACTAGGCCTCTATATATTTCATTAATATATACAAGAATAATAATATTATTTCATAAAATAACTATATATCATTCTTATTATATTCCAAATTAATTTATAATATATGATATCAATGATTCAAGAATTAATGTATAATAAATTAGGAACATAATACCATTAAAGTATTCATTTAAAATGTAATATTATCATGTTCTCCCCTAAAACATATATTTTTGTTTTTGGGTAAAAATTAATACAATCAATTTTTAAAATAGAATCAATCCATATGAAAATATGTACCAGCGCTAGTTTCAATAATATAACCATTAATTTTTTTTTCAGTATGTAAAGTTTTTAATAGAATTTTTAGAGGGTTTTTAATCCTTTTTGACCTTTTTTTGGATTTTTTATAGGTGCATCATTTGGGAATATTTTTTGGAAACAATACAGTTCCATTAGGAAATCATATATAGTAAGACATAATCTAAGGGGAAGGGGCATGGGTAGGCTCACAATTTTTCCAATCCATGTAGCCTCCTAGGATAATCCATGAAAAATGTAAAATTGGCCTTTTATATAGTTGAAAAGATTTTGAATAACCATGTGACTTAACTATGTGAGGTTATTTTTAATACTGATACTAGAAAACAGTTAGCACATGATTTGCCTAACCGAGTGACTACTATGAACTGTTAAAAAACAGGTTCCCTAAAACATCAATGTAGACTTTGAATATCATTTTACACCATATCCTTTCTCCAATCAGGACCTAACTCACAATTTTTCCCTCACAAAGGCTGTGTAATTTTGCGCCATTGATTCAATGGTGATACGAAGGAATGTCTTGGTGCATCAAAGGATAACTCCCTTGTAAATTATTCATTTGTGTTAGATTTTAATAGTTTATCCTAGATGTACTTTGTTACATCTCACATAGACATTGATCTAGCACACATTGGAGAGATATAATGTTTTTTATGTAATTAATTTTTAGAATTCTTTTTTTTTCTACTATAGGAAGAGTTCACTGGTGGGTTGTTTGATATTCATCCTAGTTTTCTATGCGTTTTCTTGTCGGTATTCATTTTGGCCATAAATCATATGGTAGTTGGATTCATTAACAAATCATTTATCTCGAAACTGAATTCATAGTTTCAAAGTGGTTTTTTTGTGAAATTTACTACGAAATTGTAATTCAATGTTTTTTAGAACCTTTATATGTTGATTTTAATTGGTATTTTTTGAATTAGGTATTGTAGATAATTTTCAATTTGTTAAGATCATTTTAAAATAAATATTTTGTAATGGATATTTTGTTTTTTAATGAAAAAATAAGTTTTATAAATTTTTTTTTATTAAATGAAAAGATTATTAGAAAATTACTTTGAATAAAAGGATTTATTTATTGAAATAGGTTTTGTTATGGTTTTTAATAAGATTGTAGTTTTTTATTGAAATGATCAAATTGGATTGTAAAATATTTTTTTGTCATGTGTCTACCTTAAATGGTTAATAATTGATTGAATGGGATGAATAATGGCAATTAATTACCACAATCAAAAGTAACATGCTATAGACATCATGTTCCCCCATTACCGATAACACCAATCTTGTGTGGTTTTTTGTTTGTGGTTTTATATGTTTGTGTGGAGTTATGTGATATGGAATGAGTAATTCTAATTAAATTCATGAAATATTTGGAATGAGATGATTGGTTTCTTTCATTGGAAATTGTTTTATTCAAGAAAAACTGTTTGGGTATGGATTTTTTTGGCATTTTTATATAATGTATAACTATTTTAAATGTATTTTATATAAATTGATTTATATAAACAAACTAACTTGTTCAATCCTAGTTGTGCGAGTAGGGAAGTCTGTATGGGAAGACTCATTGTGTTTCCTTACTCTCCCCTAATTTGGAGCATTGGTACTTTGGCTGATGTTCTTTATGAGGGAAAAAATAATCCCTTTCCATTAGTGCTGCATCAGGATTCATGTATAATTTTGTGGAGTTGGAGAATTTTTCATGATGGAGTTATGGAGTTATATTTTTTCCATAATGTTTTCTCCCATTATAATTTTCACATACTTTGATGTTAGTTTCATTCCACTGAGGTACTTTGTTATAGTAACAGTTTTTCTTTCAATAGAATTAAAATTTGTTTTTTACAATGTTATCAACCATCATGTAGTTCTATTATGTTATAGTATATTTGGTTTGGTTATTTTATATTCCATGGAAATATAGTCCCTTATATGATAATTAATCCCTTTGAATTTATTCCCATACATTGGTGCCTTGAGGATGTCACATAAGCCCATTATTGTCCTTCTGCCTTATCAATATAATGACCTCTGGAATGTTATAAGTGGTATCAATCATGGTACATCTTAATACCTTTGTGGAGGAAGTGGAATTAACTTGTTTGGTATTTTACTAACATGTGTTCATCATTTTTTTCATTCCTAATGTTGAAATTCATACTGGTTTATTCCGTATGTTTTTATGGTAGTAAAGAGAAATATTTTCAGGGCTTCAAATGTATAGAATTAAAAAACGTATCAAAAAATATTGTTATGAACAATAATTTACAAGGGAGTTGGGTAAATAATTGATTTGGAGACACTAATAGGTTGTGGAATCCCATCATCATGGGTTTATCCAATGAGATGATCATAACATTCATTACAATTACGAATTTCCAAAAAGAGTGCATATTTAATTTAGACTAATTATTTTTTAAAATTTAGTGAGTTTTGAAAAATTTTGATATTGATTTAAAATGATATATTTTTAAAATAGAATATATGTTTCCTTTTGAAAATGATTTTTCATTCAATAAAAAATATTAATTTTTAAACATTGGTTGAATTTATAAATAGTTGGTACTGGAAATCATTTTAATGATAGTTGTAATGTTGTAGAAATTGAAATTTTTAAGCCTTTTGATTCTAGATAGTGATACATATGGTGTTTTTCTATCAATAGAAAATGGAACCCGATAGGAGTCAAAGTAACTGACTAGAGGATGATGAAGAAAATGTGGTTTTACTGAACCATAGGGGAACCAAAAAATTCATAATATTATAGTCCATTATTTTCAAGCTATAGATATAGGGATAAATATTTAATAATCATGGAAGGTGGATAATTCTCTCCTATTCCACAAGTATAATCCACTCAACATTTAGGTTGATTCAAAATACAAAAAAAGGAAGATGTGTGGATGAAAAATATAAATCAAGTCATTTATTTCCATAGAACTCCAGGAGAGTTGAACACCATGATGGTGATTCATATTATTGAATATCATTCATTCCAATGGTGGGATTTAGCACTTTATGCTAAATAAGACCAAATAATTCATTGTTAGTATTTGAAAAAAATTTCATTACAAATTTCTATATTCATACATTAATTATTAGATGAATGACATTTTTCGGTTACATTCAGTATAAAAATAATTCTATAACTGAATATCTGTTTAAAATCTTGAATTTAGTGCACATTTCACTTAAGGATGATACTAATTTTTCCTTGAAGGAATGCATATTTGTGTTGGGGTAATATAGACGATTATCTCAAACATTTTTATGAAATGTATAATTCATAAAATACGGATTGTCCAAATTAGATTATGGTTTTGAAGGACATCTCATGATCTATGGGTGGAGGCACATTCATCATGATAAATTGTGTTTCCAAATGTTTTGGGTGTTTTGGAAAATTAAAATAAATAATGAGTAAAATTAATCCGAAATGAATTATGTACTACACATACATAGGATTTAATTTTTTTCCCCTCAACTATGGATCCAAGACATCACCAATATGTGGTACGAGCAGTGGAGGGTTAGCAGGTTGACCCAATTGATTGGAATAAGGTCAATCTATCAGAGGAGGATGACCAGTTGCAGAATATTTATTGTGCTTTCTGTCAAAAGACACTAGGAATGTACAAGGGAAGTCTCTTACACATTGAGATAGTGAGCTGACTCGAGGATCTGGTGATCACGTTTAGAATTATCTGGGCACCGATTGAGTACGGGGTTACTCCATCTTTGAGTCAGATGAGGGGAGAAACACATCAGTTTTGGAAGTTTAACACCAAGGAGAGGAACTAGAGTGATGTTTCATTGGATGAAATTTATAAGGAGTTCTGTGAGTGACTCATTTCTTTGAAGATGAATGCCTAGAAGAGCCATGTGGAAATATCCTGCCAGTATTGGAGTACATATGTAAGGGAAATGATGATATAGTTAATGTATTCACTATTTTTTTTCTAGATCTCTTTATTGATGAGTATTATCAAGAGAGGTTCTTTAGGGGAGGCATTCTATACTTCCCTTCAAAATTTGATTACTCCCTTCACCCTAACAAAATACTTAATGGTTTCGAATAATTATGAAATTGTGGAAAAGGGGAATTTTATAGGGGGTCTGTTGTGGGAGGACATTTAAATGAGTCATTTAAATGGTATGGTCATTAGATGAATGTCTATAGTGATAGGGGATTTTAGTATATATGTACCAGGAATCTGAGCCTAGTAGTTTTTGTTTTGTCCCTCTGGTCTTCTACATTTTCCAATGGGAATGGGGCTGAGGGGGTTTTCTTTCGAAGGTCATGGTCACCTCCAAGGATAGTTCCCAACTCAAAATCAGTATGGGGGAGGTGGTATGGTTCAACAAAACACCTAAGAAACCATTCCCATCTAGTTCTCTCCACCAGCATCAAATGAATGACCATGCTCCTCCATGGGTAGATGGTGTAGGAGGAGTCCTACGTCAGGGTTCTCATCATTGACCCTGAACAAGGCATGGTCATGGAGGCGACCAATATCTGAGGGGTAGATGAGATGAGATTCAACATTTACATGATGTAGAGGAAGCAGTTCCAATGAGGACATAGATTTTTTGAAGTATGATCAGTTGTTTAGTACACTTCCTTGATCCATGTTTTATTCGAGAGAATCACACTCTTTCGTTACACCCAGTCTATGTCAGGCCATAATAATTGACATAATTTTTTATTCCTCTTCTGCTGAGTACACTTCTGGTTGACTAGACCATCTTTGTGATTTTTAGGGGTTTAAAACGATGTTGGGGCCTTATTCGTCACGTGGGGATTTCTTTCTAATACAATTGAAACCAGATGATGTCATTCATGGAATAGACAAGTTACTTTATATGCATTTTTTATCAACACATTCTGATGAAGATTCATGTTTTCAAAGGTTAAAGGCCATAATGTATCATTCATTGGTGAGAAGAACTATCATGTGGGTGGCTGGTGTATGGAGCCACTTCCATCCTTGTTAGTCAAGATATCCCTAGGGTGGATGGATTATAAGATGGTGGAGTTTCCAAGAGTTTTTGAAGAGGTTTTGGATGTTTCCCCAGGGTTTTTATGACTCTACACCCCTCAACGTGATGTTCAGTTTGAAAAAAAACATACAACCTAGTGCTAGTCTAAGTTCGAATGATCCTGATCGGATGACACCATCTATGTTTTGGGATTTGAGGATCCAAATTGATGACCTGATAAGAAAGGGTATCATCTAACCTAATGCATCATCATGGGGTGCTCTGATATATTTTTTGAATAAAGAAGATGATGGTCTGAGGTTATTCACAAACTCTGAGAGACTGAATTGGGAATCATCATGAACCGTTACCTTCTCTGTGTGATAGATGATCTCTTCGACTATATGAGGGGACCGAGTTGGGTTTCCATAATTGATATGTAGTCTTTATATATCCTATTGAGGTTGATGTATGATGACATCCCAAAGACTGATTTCAAGTGTATGTATGGGAGCATTGTGTTCTTAGTGTTTTCTTTTAGTTTTATGAATGCACCAGCTGTGTTCACAGTTCTCATGATCTCTGTCTTTTGTGATTTCTTGGACCGGTTCATCATTTTATTCATCAATGACGACATAATATACTCGATGATGGAGAAGGATCATACTTATCATATTATAATTTTTTAGAGATCCATCGGAACCACATCTCTATGGAAGGTTGTCCAGTTTAATGTTATGGACATGGGATGTCCACTTCAATTGGAAGGTGGTGTCTCAGTGGGGACTAGAAGTGGACCCATCAAAGGTGTTTCAGATGCTTTTATCGGGGAAAAGTGTTCATCTGCTTGAGTATGAAAGGGGCGGTTTCATTGCCCCGCATTCCCGCTTTCCAATGGCCGGTGAGATTCGTTCCTTTTTCAGGGACTTTTTCACTATGATCGAAATGGGATGATGGGATGTCAATTCTTACTTATGTGGATTCATCATCAGAACTCATCACCTAGTCTAGGTCTCCATTATTCATTATGTGAAGTATCGTGAATCTCATTCCTGGTGCCATATCATTGTGGACACTAGTTAATTACATTACTTTCGACAAGACATTCCATGGGGTCTTGACATGGTGGCATCCTTCGGTCAGAGTAGATGAAAACATCAGGCAAGTAGGGGCATCTCTGGATGCATGGACATTGGGGAACTTGTGTTCTTAGTCAGAATAAGGAATCTATAGGGTGTATAACCCAAGGAATCCCATGTAGAATATGTGGAATCATATTCTATAAGAATGCATCTAAGGTTTTCCTCAGATTCCAGTATTTAAAATAGGGTTTTCTGCAAGCTGAACATCTAGAAGAGACGGTTACACCCAAGGCATGTCTTATGAGGTTCTCCTCAATAATCTCATGTTTATCAGGAGGTAGGCCGTGAGTTTAACATCTTGCAGAGACGGTTACGCCCAAGGCATGTCTACAAAGGATTTCCAAAGGCATCTCATGTTTATCACGAGGTGGGCTATGAGTTTATCTTCTTGAAGAGACAGAATGAGGGTGATTAAAAATCTATATATAGAGGATCGGATTGTCAAATCACTAGGATGGAACACCTGGTTGTTTTACCGATTGGATGGATCAAAACACTCGATAAGAGGAGATGAAAGATGGTGTTTTCCATTAAGGTAAGATGTCACACCATGAAGGCTAATCTGGACACCACTAAGGGCAGATCAAGGAGTGTGCACCCTAGAATGGGTGAACACCATGGTTTACCATTGATTGGGATTGAACCTCATGGATTTTTTCTACGTACCTTGTGTAGACGATAGGGCTGAAAACCAATTTTGTTCGAAGGGGTAATGAATTAGGTTGTACACAAGGGAAATTGACCCTGATACATTTTGGGGCTAATGTGTGAATTGCATCCCTAGTAATACTTGGAGCATTGAGGGGATAGTTGACATGATCCCACTAGGATGTGGCAGCCTGTCTGGGAATCAAGATAGATGACAAAGAGTTGAATGGAGTGGATGGGGAATGAGATGAGAACATCATGAAGGTGATGGTATGGTTGTTATTGAGCCTCAAAGAGACATCCTAAATATCCCCGTGGGAGGTAATCAAAGTCTGCATAGTTTGGTGGGATGATGGGACACCTGAGGAGGTGCACTAAGATAATGGACACATAGATGGGACCCAGAAGAAGTAGATCCTCTATGATGGGGAACGATATTACGGAATCACATAGAATTGCAGGATATATTAGGATGAGACATGGGTGTTGTGGTTGAACATCATTGAAGCTTCCTACATATCCCCATGGTAGGGAATCAAAGTCCACGAAGTTGATTTGATGACAGATTACCATCAATTGGGGACTTCAATGACTTACCACCAAATGTGGTTAACAATAGATTTCCATTGAATTGGTGAACAACGACTTACCACTGACTGATTTCCATAGTTTAATGGTCATGTAGGATGGGGGTGATCCAACATGAAAGAAGACCTGGGGCTCAGATAGATGGTGGGCTTGATCCTCCGGTAGGCTTCCTACCTACCATGCCTTGTCAAGGATCAAAGGCCATGTAGTTCAGGTTGGGTTTGGTGAATCTACGTGAAGGGTTTCGGAATGACCGGGTGTTGGGATTGATCCTTAGGGAGACTTTCTACATACCGTGGCTTGGCATGGATAAAATACCACGTAGATTAGGTATGGGTGTAGGGCTTAAGCTCTAGGTTTCCCAAAGTGATAGTGATCTGACGTGAAGATGGTCGGGACAACCATCGGACAACGGGATTGAACCTGATGGAGGCTTCCTACGTACCCTACCTTGGGAAGGATCAATGACCACGTAGTTCAGGAGGGTTAGTGACCAAATGTGAAGGAGGACATGGGGTCCAATGGGTTGTGGGATTGAACCTTGTGGAGGCTTCCTACGTACCCTTCCTTGGCAAGGATCAAAGACCTCGTAGTTTAGGTGGGTCAGTGAAACGACATGGAGGAGGACCTAGGTTCCAATGGGTGGTGGTCATGAACCTCATGAAGGCTTCCAGTTTAACCTACCATGTCAAGGATCAAAGACATCGTAGTTTATGTGGGTTGTTGAAACATCGTGAAGGAGGACCTGGGGTCCAATGATTGGTAGGCTTTGACCTCATGGAGGCTTCCTAAGTACCCTGCCTTGGAATGGATCAATGACCAGGTGTATCGGTGTGGGGCTTACACTCTAGGCTGCCAGATGTGTTGGTGAACCGATGTGAAAGAGGTCAAAGGGGTCAATGGGTGGTGGGATTGAACCTTGTGGAGGCTTCCTGCGTACCATGCCATGGCAAGGATCAATGACCTCGTAGTTCAGGTGGGTTGGTCAACCGACATGAATAAGGACATATGGTACAATGTGTTGTGTGCCTAAACCTTGTGGTGGCTTCCTACGTATCATACCTTTGGAAGGATCACATACATCATAGTTCAGGTGGGTGGTGGGATTGAACCTCGTGGAGGCTTCCAACGTACCCTCCCATGGCCAGGATCAAGGACCACATAGTTCAACTGTGGTTTGGGGCTTACACTCTAGACTGCCAAAGGTGTTGGTGAACCATTGTAAAGATGGTTGAAACGACCAGGTGTTGGGATTGAACCTTTGGGAGGATTCCTATGTACCTCTCCTTAGAAAGTATCAATGTCTACATAATTCAGGTAGTGAGAACCAATTTGAATGCAGTTGGAACCAATTGGGTATTGTGCATGAACCTCAAGGAGGCTTCCTACGTACCTCGCCATGGCAAGGATCAAAGACCACCTAGTTCATGAGTGATTTGGGACTTACACTCTAGGCTTCCCAAGGTGTTGGTGAACCAACATGAAGATGGTTGGAATGACTAGGTGTTCGGATTGAACCTATGTGGGACTTCCTATGTACCTCAACTTGTCAAGGATTAAATTCCACATAGTTTAGGTATTGTTGTTGGGATTACACTCTAGGATGCCCGGTTTGTTAGAGCTGATGCATAATATAAGCCCACGTGAGTCAAGCTTGGTGTGATAAACAATAGTTAGAAAGGACCTGTTAATCACAATGAAAAGTTACATTCATGAAGGGTGGTGAATAGGGAATATGCAAGGAAGATTCCTGGGTGGCACTATGGAGTGGCAATGGTCGATGGGGCTTACGCGGAGATGCTGATCAGCTGCCGCTATGGAGTGGCAATGGTGGATGGGGCTTAAGTGAGTAAATTTTCTGAGTGCTGCAATGAATCAGTAATGGTGGATGGGGCTTACACAAGGAAGCTGCCTAGGTGCAGCTACGTGAGACAATAGTGGATGGGGCTTACGCAAGTAAGCTGATCAGGCGACACTGTGGAGTGGCAATGGTGGTTGGGGCATACTCATGGAATTTTCCCGGGTACCGCTATGGAGTGGCAATGATGGATGGTGATTATGCAAGGAAGGTTCCCGTGTGCCGCTATGGAGCGACAATGGTGGATGGGGCTTACACAAGGAAGCTACCCATGTTCCACTAAGGAGCAGAAATTGAGTAAGAGGCTTACGCAAGGAACCTTCCCTTGTTCCTTCCTCGTGTCTATCCAAGAGGGCATCCCAACCCACAGGTGGGTTAATGGCTTGGACTTTGTGATATTGCACAAGAAGGTTAGTGCCAAGAGCTTTGGAATCAGTGTGAAAAAAGAGAGATGAAAAGTGTGAATCACATGCCTGACATTCGGAACACAATGAGGGTGGCATGGTGATAGAGGAATACTATTGATCGTGTTTGAAACACATCATCCATATCGCATTAGCTTGAAATGGGAAACCAAAAATAAGGGTCAACTGTTGAACGTGTTCTAAACAAAACACCTAACTCTAAGTGTTGTCAATGTCTTACAGGGCATTGGCCCATGATGGTTTGTGAGCCGATGTGGTATTGGACCAGGCCATTAGGGGGTCTCTTTAGACATGGAAGTGGGTGATGATATGAATGAAGGACACAAAAAGCGTGAGGTGGATTGATTGAATGTTTGAAGGGATTCTAATGCTCTAGAAATCATTCCATTGTAATAATTGCATTACGCATCTTATGAAGGGAGCATAAGGCATATCTTGTTAAGAGAAAGAGGCATCATATGTTTGGAAGATAAGATGAACTACATTTTATATTAATTTAAAAAGGACTATTGACATCTAATTCTTGGAGCATGAGGCATCTCTTATATTGAGTAAGAGGTATCCCATGTTTGGAACATAGGGAGTACTAAAATTTAAAGTTGTGTAGAGAGGAGTATTGGCATCTTCTTCTTGGAGACTAATGCATATCTTGTTTAGAGCAAGTGGCATAATATGTTTGTAACATAGGTAGCACTACATTTTATAGTCATGTAGATATGACTATTGGCATGTTATTCTAGTGGAATAAGGAATCTCTTTTTTGGAGCAAGATGCATCATATGTTTTGATGATAGGGAGCACTATAGTTTATAGTCATGTATATAGGACTCATAGGATTAAAGCACCTAAAAATGGTTGTAATTGGGACCTAAATAATGGTGGCCCTTTATGGTCAACTTGGAATATGAGCCATGTGATGGGGTTCATATGAGTTACGTGAGAAATAGTTTTACTCATGGTACTTGGGGAATCGATGATAAGAATCTCAATTGACGACATGGAAAAATAACCATGAAGAATATGTCTAATCATGGTGTTTCATGGTGTGCATAGGAGTATTTGAAATCATGGTATTACATAGGTTGAAGGTGGGTCTGCATAAGGGTGCAATTGAGAATCCAGACACCATGGCCCGAAATGTTTCGGTGCGACTCTCCATTTTTCATGGGGGTCAATGACGGTATCGAAAGGACACACCTGAAGGGTCGTGACAGTAGGCCATTAATGATACTGAGCAGGGGTGTGGGGGCATAACCCACACTGTATGAGCCTGTGGGCGCAAAGGTATGATCTTCACAAAGGATAGGTCTTCGTGATGTATCTTCGTAGAGAAAATGGCCTTGTGGAGAATGGGGTCTCACGGTGCATGGACTTTCGGAGCAAGGACTCACAGTGCATGGACTCATGGGGAATGAAATCACGAAGAAGCATCACGAAAGAAACTACAAGAGGAGCCTAGACACATGGATCCACATCACGAAGGAAGATACTCGCAGAGCATGGACTCACGAATCAGCTTCGCGAAGGAAGATGTTCGCGAATACTAGGCTTGTGGAGCCACTTCACGGAGGAAACATGAGCTATGCGAACTGGTAGATCGGCCGCCCAAGGAGAATAGTGACATCCAGATAAGGGGGTCAGCTAGGTATTTATATGCAAGGGATGCCGCAAAGAATATCTCACTCAGTGCGAAGACTGATCTTGCTTCGCGTCGGGTTCACGAACATCAAAGGGATTCATAGAGACGTTCTGCCTCCTGGATTCATGGTGGGTTGCAAACATCAAACGCTTTCGCGGAGCTGTCCAGACTCCTTACATCATGGTGGGTTAGGAACGTCAAAGTGGATCACTGAGAATCTCGCCTCCTTGCTTCGCAGTTGGGCTCCATGATCACGGAGGGGGGATTCGCAAATGGGCTTCATGAACCAGTTTTCCAACCCAGCATCATATATCCATAACACCTAATCCATACCTCCATTCAGGCCCAACGACCTACCATATCAAAGCATGAAAAATTTGATATGATTATATATCATGTATAGAATAATTTGGAAAATTTTTGGAATGCTTTTTTGGTGCCAAAAAATGACACACCTAAGAACGAGGTCCAACGAGGATGAGGAGGGCGAGGCAGACTGCTTTCTAAGGAAAAGAGTGAGTAAAATGCATGCCTTGTGGTCCATTTTACATTGATCACATTGAGGAGATAGTGGACCAAATCTTTAATCCCACATGTTCTATTCTCATTGTGGGAATCAAGAGATAATTGGAGCTCTTGTACGAGAGTGTTAAACAACAGAATGAATTAGGGGATCAGCATGGGACCTTGATCACTATTTGTGAGAATCCTAAAAGAGGGGTGATTGCAAGAGAGCATGGCTCTCTAGATATCCAACCATCTTCTCTCACCATGCTCTGGAGCATGATCGTGGTAACAACAGGGGCATTAGAATCAATCCAAACAAAGGGGAGTGGAAGGTGTGAATTATGATACACAAAATATGGAACACTATGGGGATGGCATGATAATGATGAATAATTTTTGATCGTGTTCGAGACATTGTATTCATATTTCATTAAACTGAAATGGAGAAAAAAAATGAGGGATGACTATTGAGAATGTTCAAAACACGGGGCCTGATGGAAAATGATACCGATTATTCTTCTACAATTTTGGCCCAAGATAGTAGGTGACCCATTAGCCAAGAATCCATACTATTACGGGGTTCTTTTAGACATGAAAGATGATGAGGGTATGAATAAAAGGGCATGAAAATCATGGAGTTTGGAGTGATGGGTTGTACGAATGGAATCCAACACTCTTGAAATTATGCCATCATGGTGGAGGCACATTGGGTGTGAGCATTAATCTGATCTAGGATCAAACATAATTACAAACAAGACCTCTCTTCTAAGGATCTGGAATGATCATTAGTTTCACGTTATACCAATAAGGATGATGGGCACATAGATTAATTTCATACGGTGAGGAAATTGAACATAGTGTAAAGTTCATACTTCATGGACCATGGTTAAATGTTTAATGTAATGATACATGGACTTTAGGCTCCTAGTTTAATGTCAAAAAGATTGGATAGTGATAGGGACATAGGGGCCAAGAGGTATAATGACCCTGTTCCAGGTCCTGATGCAGAATTTGTGGACATCGATATATCTCCCGCAAGGATGAGAATCAAGGAAAAAGTAGTTTATGAAGCACAGTGTGGTCAGAGACCAACAATGATAGGTGAAATCCTCTTTGGGAAGGGATATGGTGTATCCCATGACTAACATGGGGCATCCTGAACTTGTTAAGGGTAAAAGAATAGTTTAGAGTCATGTGTTGAGAACATATGGACTCTGGCAGTTTACCATCGTATGTTAGGATGTGGAGTGTAAGTGTAGTTCTCAGGAATGTAGTATGTGGTGCGGTAGATTTAAACCTGATGTAAATGAGGACATACGGAGTTTTCACCACACCACGTATCCCCTGGGAGAAGTTCTTCAGGTCATGGGACCAAATGTTATAGTTATGATGTTCCCAATAGATGTGCTCGAGCATTCCTACATACCCCCAAGAGGATAGGAATCACGCCATACATAGTTCTAAGGGTGTTGTTTAACGTCATGTGGGATGATGGTCATGGAAGTGCCAATACACATCCTACCAAAACTACTTAGACCACGTGATTCATTCTCGATGTGGGAATCATTGAGTGGTACTCAAGATCTGGACCACAATGATGGAGGTGTGACGATAGGGAATAGATTTTTATCATGTTCGAAACACAGTATCCTAATCATGTTATAATGATTTGAGAATAGTTCAATGAGGGTCGACTGCTGACCATGTTCAAAACACGGGAACTGTCACAAATGTCATCTGTGATCTTTAGGGACATTGGTCAGAGATGGTAGGTGAGCCGAGGTGGCATGAGACTAGAATATGAATGGGGTCCCTTCAGATTTGGAATAGGATTTGGATCCAAATAAGGTGATCACGAAGCATGGACATGGATTGAGGGCAATGTACCTATGAAATTTCCACAAATTGGGCTCTTTGTTGAAATGAATTTGAGTACGACTATATGACGTATAAGATAGAGGGGGTAAAGTACCTTCTTAAGGAAAAGTTTGTTGGTGTATCACACTTTGAACTTATGGTGCTAGGGTGGACAATTAAAGGGGGGGGGGGTTGATTTAATGGGATGTTCATAGGGTGGAGAAATAGCCAAACGTGACGTGCGGTTCTCATAGGGAGATCTTAGTTTATGGTCAAAGAGCCAGGACCACACTAGGAATAGATATGGGATGCACATGGAGTAACTATGGAAAGGACCAAAGTGAATGAGAACCTAAGAGGTACTCACCACACCACATATTCACAGATTTGTTCGGGCCATGTAGCTGAAAAAGAGAGGAAAAGATATGTATATTCTAGGTGCTAGACCCGGAGAAAAAAATGTCTAGGCATGCCTACATATCCATTAAGGATGGAAATCAAGCCATACATAGTCCTGGAAGATGTTGTGTAGCTAAACTTCTTGAAGTAAGGATGTAGAGTGGTCTTAGTTTATGGTCATAGAGCATGGACCATGGATGGTAGGAAACTTGGGAGACACATGGTGGGGTAATTATAAAACCCAATGGGAATTGGATCCTGAGGTCCATACCACTATGTGTTCCATTAGATGGTTTTAGTTCGAGGGTCCAAAAAAAGGTTAGTATGGGCCCGAGACAAGGTGCATGGTCTTTCCAACATACCCCATGAGGATGGTGATCAAGATATACGTAGTTCTGAAAGATGTACATTTTTATGATTTTAGAGCTCGAATAATAGAGAAATGAAAAACTTCTAAGTAAGTGCGGACCTCAACCCGATCCCTAAGCCCATGAGAGTCAAACTCTGTGTGGGAAACAAAAACATAAGAGGTTTTTTTAAAAACCAAGAATGCACGCCAAATGGATGTTTGTGCGGAGCCCCGAATGATCCCTTTCCAATGGAGTTTTCCCCCTAACGTGTAAATGCACACTAGGGGATAGCGCCAGGAGTGTCAAAATTACATTTGGACATAATGAGGTGAAAATTATTTGAATCATGCGACCAATATTTAGTACTTAGTGGGGATGGTGTGACGATGGAGGATACCAATTGACCATGTTCGAATCACAGTATCCATATCGTGTGACCTGGAATGGGAACAACAAATGAGCATCAACCACTGACCGTATTCGCAACACCGGACCAATATCAATTTATAATTCGAAACTCCTGAAGTCATTTGCCGGTAATGGTAGGAGGGCCCTTAGGCCTTGAATACATTCCAATTTGGCGACGTTTAGATGTAAAATATTAGGGAATCCCAAATGAAGGGGAATATGAAGCCTAAAAATGGGAGGAATCATGTCCAAGTAAATTCTTACACTCCAGACGCATAACTAGAGTACCCTTGGGAACATTAGTGAATCTCTGAAGTGGACCGAGGGGCTTATCTTCAGAGAGGATGATTTTAAAATATGTGTATAGAACAAGGTGATAGAGTGCTATAAGGATAAAAAGGTACATGGTGTGGATGTTACAAACCCGATGTAAATGAAGACATGGTCCCACACAACACCAAATAACCCTCTCCCTGGGAAAGTGTTGTCCAAGGGGCCATGGTGAAGGAAAGATTTCTAATAGATGGGGCTGGACCCAATGCCTATACATTCAGGCAGTCCTAAGTATTCTATTAAGATAAAAATAAAGCCATATGTTGTTCTTGAAGAGGGTAATGTGCATTTTACAGTCATGCAATAAATATGAAAATGGCGAAGATACCTATCATGAAGGAGGTGTATGGTGTAGCGAGTAACCTGACGTGAATGTGGCAATAATCCCACATCACACCATAAAAACCTAATTGAGAACGTGGGTCGGGGCACGAAAATTCCAAATGGTTAGAGGCAGGTCGATGGATGGAGCGTCATGTCCATCTTACAGTTTAACGTCTTGTAGTGACGATGGAAGTGATCTTAGTTTAGGTTTATAGATCATAGACCGTATATGTCCAGTTTAATGTCATATGTGTGGGAACGAGAGGGTGAATCCTTGCGATTAAGGAGACTACAATGTGGTAATGATGATCATGGAAAACCTTTGACTAGGTTCGCAAAACAGTATCCCCCCTTGTGTGACCAAACGGTGTGGAAAACAATTGAGCATAAACCGTTGACCATATTTTCTACATGGTACATGTATCAATTTATCCCTTACAATCCTCAAGGGTTTTTTATCGTAATGGTTGGAGAGCCATTGGGCTGAGTATCCATGCCATTAGGGGCCCCTTCTGAATATAGAAGGCGATGGAAACTGAAATGATGGGTCATGTCGAGTATTGCTGGGAATGTGCTCGTAGAACAGATGATAAATGAAGGAAGGGATATCTCAAGGGGTTATGTGTGGTGTGGCCAACATAGATCGACATGAATGAAGACACCAAGTCCACGCCACATCATACAATCCTATATCAGAACATGGGCCATGGGACTAGAATGGCTGAGGGACCTTTGGTCGGGCCATGAATGGGATGTTCCAACCAGCTTGTAGTATATTTTCATGTTGGGAATGCGCTGAGTGGTTTTAAGTAGTTTATTTTGGATAGATCACACAATTTAATGTCGTGTGATATGGACGGTTATATTATTAGTTCATGGTCATAGAGCATGGACAATTTTTCATTTTATTTCCATGTTGTACGATAATGAGAATTTAATGTCATGATGGACGATGATGACCAATTTAATGTCATGTTTAACTACAATGGAGTCTAAAGTCATGCAGGATGATAATGAACAATTTAATTACATTAAGGATTAAGATGGAAATTTTAATTTCATACAGGACGATGATGTAGATTAATGTCATGCAGGATGATAATGAGAATTCTAACATCATGATAGAAGAAGATGAATACTTTAATGTCGTGCAAGACAATAATTTAGTTTAATGTCATGCTAGATAAGAATGAGTTGTTAAATTTCATAATGGATGATGATGAACAATTTAACGATATGCAAGACGAGGATGCATTTTAATGTTATGTAGAATGATAATGGACAGTTTAATGTCATGACAGATGATGATGAACTATTTAACGTCATGAATGATGATAATGTAGTTGAAAGCCATGAAGGATGGTAATGAGATGATTTATTTCATGATGGACGATGATGAATAGTTTAATGTCATGTAGGATGAGGATGCATTTTAGTGACATGCAGGATGATAATGAGTAGTTTAATGTCATGAGATGCGATGATGTTCAATTTAACGCCATGAAGGATGATGATATAATTTAAATTCATGCAAGACGATAAGGAGCGGTTTAACATCATGATGTATGAAGATGAATAGTTTAATGTCATGAAAGATGATGATACAGTTTAAAGTCATGCAGGACGATAATTAGAAGTTTAACATCATGATAGACAAAGATGAACATTTTAACTTCATGCCAGACAATGATGCACTATAAAGTCATTCATGACGATAATGTGCAGTTTAACATCATGACAGATGCAGATGATCAGTTTAACGTCATGCAGGATGATGATGTAGTATAAAGTTATGAAGGATTATAATGAGCAGTTTAACGTCATGACAGACAATGATGAACAGTTTAACGTCATTCAGGATGATAAAGCATTTTAAAGTCATGTCAGATGATAATGTGTGGTTTAGCATCATGACGGACTAAGATGAAGAATTTATCATCATGCGAGATGATAATGAGCTATTTAACATCATGACGAATGAAGATGAACAATTTAACATCAAGAATGATGATGATGAACAGTTTAATGTCATACAGTATGATGATACAATTTAAAGTCATGCAGGATGATAATTATCTGTTTAACGTCATGATAGACGAAAATGAATAGTTTAACATCATGTCAGATGATTATGATGTCTAAAGTCATGCAATATGATAATAAACTAATTGGTCATTCAATACATTATCTTTATTGTGATCATGCCAATGTTATGTAATAAAGCACCGACTCTGGGTAACTTGGGTCGGGGCATTAAAGTTGGTATCAGAGGAAGTTTAGTAATATCCTTGTAAGCTAGATTTAGATAAACTCTTATTAGAGCACATAGACCTAAGATGGACTTTGGGGATTATTATAGAAGAACTTCCTAGAATTTTATTATTGTTGAGATATTTTGAGTTTTCTGAGAAATACATCCCTGTCTAGATATGAGTAGGTAGAGGAGACTCTAGCACAGATGTACCTAGGGGTAAAACCTGAAGACACCGCTTTGATCTTGACTCGAACGGGAACTGGTGCACGACAACGGGCCTTGTTACACTATTGGTTACGACAGTCCCGGGTGATATGCTTAGGATAACTATAATTTTATTTAAAATTCATTATTAAGGGTTTATGAGTGTATAATTCCTCAAAGAAAACAATTCAGGATTATTGATTATATTAAAAAATAGTTCAATTTATGTTAGGTTTTTTATATGTATGGAAGTATGTATTTTTATTCATAAACTGGTCTAGTTTTTGACATTGTATAGAAATGTCACCTAGCGGAAGAAATGGGAACCGTATTAATGAACTCACTCTATGTATGGATTTCCCTATTTCTCAAGATAATTATAGTGGAGTTGGTGATGCAACTGGTGCTGATCAACAAATCACTATACTGGGACAACTCACTCAGGATATGAATAATAACTTTACCCTTATGGAGCACCCTGATCCGCATCATGGAGGATCAATGTTAGATCGCTTCATGAGACAACTAACACCAACGTTCAATGGGAGTACAAATCCCACAGTAGCTAAGTAATGGATAAATTTCCTAGAGAAAATATTTCAGGCTTTAGGGAGTACTGAAAGGGAAATAGTTATCATGGCAGTTTACCACCTCACTGGAGATGATGATAAATGGTGGTCACAGATTCAAAACAAGAAGGAAGATGATTAAGTATCAAATATTTAATGGAGGTTGATCAAATATCTCTTTTTAGAAAAATACATTCCTCATGACCATCGAGCAGATATGGAAAGCCAATTTCTAAGTCTGAGACAAAAGGTGGATGCTAATGTCTCAAAGTATGAGGCTAACTTTACAAGGATAGAAAGGTATTTTAGGGATTATATATTTATCCCAAGAAGTATGATTGATTGTTTTTATGATGGGTTAAAACCATTTCTCCATCTAGCTTTAGTCTCACAATCCTTATCATCTTAAGAAGACATTGTCTCATGTGCTATCAAGACAGAAAAGGAATTCTCATAGTCATATTACTTTAAAGCAAAACAAGAGAAGAAGAGATCCGCTGATCAATTTGGGAATGAAAATAATGGGCAGAATGGAAAAGATGAATATCCATCTTGCAGTAAATGTGGGAAGAAACACTGTGGTACATTCTTAAAAGGAATGGGAGTCTATTACATGTGTGGTGAAAAAGGAAACCAAGCTCATGATTGAATGGGGAAGAATGAAGATACCAATGTCCAATGCTATAATTGCAGGGAGATGGGACATTATGAAAATGAATGTCCTTAGCATCATGTGAACTTACCTCAGAAAAGGCCAAGGGATCAAGTCCATGATTATGCTATCACTACGTCTGAGCTAAAATCTACAAAAGACGTGGTGGTGGGTAATTTAATGGTTTCCTCAAGTTTAGAAAATGTATTATTTGATTATATATCATCACATTGTTTCATATCTTCCCCGTTTTCTAGGAAATTTAGATATTTCCAATTTTATTTAATAAGGGAGATTTCCATTAAAACTCCTAAGGGATGTATCATTGCAACAATGTTTTGTGAATCAGTCCCCATTAGAGCACATGTATGTTATTTATCTACTGATCTCATCATCATACCTATGACTGAGTTTTATATAATCCTAGGTATGGATTGGCTTTCAAACTATGATGCATGGATTTTTTGTAAGAAGAAGGAGGTTATGATTTTTTATGATGATGATAAGGAACACCTTCTCAATAGAGAAAAGTTATCACTACCTAATTATTATCTAGATCCACCCCAGTAGCTAAACTAAATTCCATTATTGGAGAGGTAGAGAATGAAATGACTATGGGTGAGGAGACAAATGTTCAAATATAGGATGTACCTATTGTGAAAGAATATGTAGATGTGTTTCCAGAAGATTTATGTAGATATCCTCCAGAATGATAATTTGATCTTTCCATTGATTTAATTCCTGATTCAAGACCTATATCGATGACCCCATATAGAATGGTGACTGTTGAATTAGTTGAACTAAATAAAAAACTAGTGGAATTGAGTATAAGGATTTATTCTCCCTAGTGTTTCTCCATGGGGATCCCCTGTACTTTTTGTTTAAAAGAAAGAAGGATCAATTAGGTTATGTATCGACTACAGGGAGATCATTGCTATAACAATAAAGAACAAGTATCCCCTACCTTGCATTGATGATTTATTTGACAAACTATTTGGAGCACAATTATTTTCAAAGATTGACCTTTGATCTGGATACCATCAGTTGTGTGTGAATAAGGAAGACAATCCAAAGACTACATTTCAAACAAAGTATGGGAATTATGAGTTTACAGTAATGCATTTTGGGCTGAATAATGAACCCTCTGTATTCATGGATCTAATGAATATTGTTTTGAAGGAATATCTCGATGATTTTTTGGTGGTATTTATTGATGATATATTTGTATAATCCAAAATCTATGATGATCATGAAAATCACTTGGGCATTATCCTGAAGACTTTTATAATACATTAATTATATGGGATGTTTATCAAGTGTAAATTCTTGCTCAGGAGATTTCTTTTCATGGCCATATTGTATCAAAAGATGGAATCTATGTTGATCCTTCGAAGACCAAGGCAATCCAAGAATGGCCAGCAACTACAAGTATAACTGAGTTACGTAGTTTTATTGGTTTAGCAGGTTATTATCGACGTTTTGTCAAGAATTTTTCCCAATTGGCTAACCCATTAACAAAGATCACACGTAAGGGGGTTAAATTAGTTTTGAAAAAAGAGTGTGGAGAATGTTTTGATGAACTGAAGAGAAGATTAGTCAATGCTCTTATATTGAATCGACCATAGGGGAATGATGTGTTTGTTATTTATAGTGATGCATCGAAGAAAGGGCTTGGTTGTGTCCTTATGCAGAATGATAAGGTTATTGACTATGCATCACAATAGTTGAAAAATAAAGAGAAAAACTATCCTACTCATGATCTTGAGTTAGCAGCTGTGATTGTTCCTTTGAAGAAATGAAGACACTACCTCTAGAGTGAAAAATTTGAGATTTATACTGATCACAAGAGTTTGAAGTATATTTACTCACAAAAATAACTAAACATTAGGAAAAGGAGATGGATTGAATTACTCAAGGAATATGATGGTATGATACACTACCACCCGGGGAAGGCAAATAAGGTGGTATATGCTTTGAGTAGAAAATATCATTGAGTTTTGAACAATATGAGAATTGAAAGGGATATAATTTTCCCGGATCTAGTGAATATGGACATGGGACTTACCATGGAAGGTTAAACAGTACTTCTTTTTCAAATGGTTTCCAAACCATCTTTACTAGAAAGGATTAAGAGGTCTCAGACTGATGATGAAGAATTTCAAAAGAAGATTAAAGCATTGAATGATGGGAGATTTAGAGACTTTGTGTATGAAGAAGAAATTATGAAATTTGGGAAGAGACTTTGTGTTTCCCAATATACTTGATTTAAAAAGATATTTGTCATAAGATTCTCATAGTTCTAATTTCTCTATACACCCTGGGAGCACTAAAATGTATAGATACTTAAAGTAACATTTTTGGTGGGACATCATGAAGAGGGAGATTGCTGATTTTGTTTTAAGATGTATAGATTGTAAACAAGTGAATACTGGAAGGAAACATCCTAGAGGAGTCAGGAAACCTCTTCCCATACCTGAGTGGAAATGGGATAATATCACTATTGACATTGTCAAGGGTCTACCAAAGACTCATAGAAGAAACAATGAAATATGGGTCATTGTTGATCATCTTACAAAGTCAGAACATTTTCTTGCTACAAGGGAAGATTTACCACATGAATGTCTAGAAAAACTATATATTAATGAAGATGTGAGACTTAATGGAATACATCTATCGATTGTTTCGGATCGAGATCCCCATTTTACCTCATGATTCTAGATGAGTCATCAGAAGGCCTTGGATACTGAAGTTCATTTGAGCATTGCTTACCACCCTCAAACAGATTGACAATTGGAATGGACTATTCAAACCATAGAAGACATGTTGAGATATTGCTCACATGACTTCTAGGGTATGTGGGATCAATATTTACCTCCGATAGAATTTTCCAATAATAATAGATTCCATTCAAGTATTCTGATGGCACCATAGGAAGCGTTATACGGAAAGAGTTCTCACACACCAACCTGATGGGATAATGTTGGAAAAAGAAAACTTGTAAGCCCACAATTGGTGGAGGAAATGATGGAAAAGGTGAATGTAATCCTAAACCACATCAAAGTATCTCAATGTAGGCAGAAGAGCTATGCTGACAACCAAAGAAAGGATTTGTAATTTCATGTGGGAGATCATGTTTTCATGAAGGTATCTCCAGGGAAGGGAGTTATACGTTTTGGAAAGAAATGTAAATTGAGTCTCATGTACATCGGTCCTTTTGAAATTATATAACGAATTGGGGATATATCTTACCATATACCAATGCCCCCAAATCTCTCCAAAGTTCACGATGTGTTCCACGTATCACTGTTGAGAAAATACATGCCTAACCCAACGCATGTACTCACTTATGAGGAATTAGAACTGGAACTCGATCTGTCTTATTGTGAAGAGCCCATCAGGATTCATGATACTAGAGAACACATTCTGAGAAACCGGACAACTCATCTGGTAAATGTTCTATAGAGAAACCATAAGATGGAAGAGGGAACGTGGGAACCCGAGAAACTTATGACGAAGAACCAACCAAGTCTTTTTATGCAATAATATTCATGAAATTTCAATGATGAAATTATTTTAATGATGAGAGAATTTAACAACACAAGCTTCTACGGTACGCTTCCCTTTGAATAATACAGTAGCATGTGTTGTACGCAACATCGAGTTCTAACACACACCACAACCATTCAAACTACCCCTAATGAATAGTAATACCCACTTCTTGACATGTTATAAATTTTATCTCTCAAAATTGACTACATTTTTGGATTCAAAATATCGATATTAGCCTGGGTTAAAATTTTTGAACTTTTCAGAAAAAATTTATATTTTGATGAATAGTGAAAATTAACAAATTTTAATTAAAAACAACTATTTTAATTGAAATAATTAGTAGTTATAAATTATGAATTTTAGTTGTTTTAAAGTATATTTAGAATATATTTTTACCATTTAATACAATTTTGTTCATTCTATATAATTTCACAATTAAACCAAACATGAACAAGTGTCAATCTTTTGATAGTTATTATCTCTTAAAAACACACTTCTTGTTTTAACAACATGAATTAATTTTAAATTAATTTCTACCACTTCTATGTTTTGAATTTTGAAAAATAGATTCCATATTTGGAATCAGGATTTCCAAATTGTGTAAATAAGCAACTTTTATTTTGAGACATTTTGAATAATTATTTCAGTAAATATTTTATTTACCATGGTTAAAGGGTATATCCCGTAAATAAGGGTAAAAAATAATATTTTAATAATAATAAATTTTCCTAAAATGTTTTGTAACCTTATTGGTTGATACATGTCCGACCATGAGCATCTTTGGGTCGATTTTGGGACCCCATGGAGCCACATGTATGTGATAATGACACTTTATATTAATTATGATAAAATAAATACAAAAATGACATAAGCATATATCTTTTAGAAAGACAATTTTTATATAGGGTTATATATGTTGTATTTTCAACTATAAATATTAATTAGATATATAAAACGATTTCCAACATAATGGTATTTTATTTATAATTTTTAGAAATCTAATAATTAATATTACTTATGACATAATAATGTTGCAGTATTTTCCTTTTTAATGAACCAATAAAAAAATTGGTATTATAAATGTTAAAATTATTATAATTTGAAAGTTTTGATGAAATACATGACTTTTATTGCTTAATATGACATTATATTATTGATAAAATGAATTTTTTTTAAAATTAATAATGTGGTTAAGACTTTAACAAAAATCAATTATTAAATAGTGGTAAAATTCACATAAAAGAGTTTTTAAAAGAAATATTATATTAATAATTGATATTAAATTTCTACAAATCTATGGCTCAGCCAAAAGACTTATATCATTATAGGTGTATCATTCATGGACCACTTGGGGGTCTCTTGGATGCATATAGTATGTTTATTAACTATTTAATATAAAAATACAAAGTGACATGATAAATGTTAAACTAATTAACTAAGAGTTAAAACTAAAAGATAAGGTTTATATAGTTACCCAAACCTGTCTAAAATTTTTGGACCAGTGGTTTTAGACCTTTCCCTACCTTAACCTTGAAATAATCAACCTTAGAGCCATTAGAAACCGAATATGAATTTATTATAAAATAATATTTCTAGTTTTTCCAATGGTGCCCCTCACCCCTCTTATAAAAGGGAACTCACCTTCCCACTAGTTAACACATTCAAACACTTTTGGATCGGCCATCCCCTACCCAAATACTCTCTCAAGTTCTCTCACATCAACCTATAATATGTAGTTTTATCATAAAGCCATCCTATGGAGCCCTTTTGATCCAATCAAAAGGAAGAACCCGAAGAACAGGTAATGTTTTCACCACCCTCTTTCAAGTTCCTTTCTTCTTCAACATCTTCTTTATTTGTTATTACCATTATAAAATAATAACTCCAATATATTATATACACTGTGATGTTATTATAAATATGGTACAACCATATTCAGTATTCTATCCACCCTTTGAATGACATGTCACCATACGTCCGTACGTACGGCTTACCGTCTCCACGTCGCGGTGTAATTATAATTCAATAAATTATTATTTTGATGGGTATAAAATGATGTTTAATTCAAGTAAATAATAAATATAACATGATAATGATTCTTTATATATGAAATACTATCCAATTATATATTATTTTAATATCAAAATAATGATTTTTTCGCTCGTGCGTACGTACGTACGTACTCCCATCTCCACGAAAGCGATGCGATTCATTCTCTATTGTATCCATACAAGAGTAATTATCATTTGATGAATAAAAATAATGTTTATGGACTTGATTTAATTCTGGATATTAATAAGATACATCCTATCCATAAAAAACACAGCTTATGTAATAAAACATATACGTGTAAGTTAACACCCAAAACGACGATAATACTATGATATTATTAACAAACCAATGTAAAAAGATCATATATGATATCATATTAATGTATATGATTATTGTATAATTTAATAACGATTATTTCACCATTATACAGGTGGTTAACCTATACCCAACCAAGGAAAATTACAAGGTAAGTGTTTATTTCGCAATCTATTCTTTATCTGATTTTGTTTATACATAATAATCTACTGGGAATTCATTATCCTCCACATCCATGTTATTTAAAAATGTTTTTCAAAACATTTTTACTATTTACTAGAATATGAGTTAAAGTAATATATACCCCTGTTTGAATTTTTATAAGTGGTTTATATAGAAATATTTTCATCGTTTTCCAAACAAGGTCCTTTTTATCATTTTCGACAAACTTAATGTAAGAATGAATTTTTTAACTTATGCAGTGGGTGCGGCTATTTTCTGCCGTTATAAAATCTTCAATGCTTACCTTACATGCATATAATAAAATTTTCAAAGTAAATGTTTTATTTTATAATAATGTGACTTTTAAATGAATTCAAAAAAAATAGACATTTCGTTCAAATACTTTTGATTTCATCTATGGCAACATCCTTTGACAGATTTTAAGATTATTTGATGTTGATTTATTATGATACAAAGCTTCTATATTGTATTGAAGGTTTTTTGATATGTTTGAATGTGGATGTGTTATTTTTATACCATTCATGGTTTTTGGAAGAAGTATTTACATTTCGTATGCCAGTATTAATATGAATGTTTATGTTATGTTTAAACCTTTTCATATGGGAATGCATTGGACTTAATAAGTGATTGGGGAGCCCTCTATAGATCATTTATGCATCGGTAGGTCTAATGAGATAAAATAGTATCTTGGCATAAGGCCTTGCCAAAATCTTATTTGTATTCTTGGCAGGAGGCCTTGACTACGTGGTTATGATAGTCTGGCATTATGCATTCCATCATTATAAAAGTGGATATTGATATTTCATGTGATTATTCGACTAGTAGAATATCCATATGAATAAATATATTGGATTATTTAATTTTATTTCGGCCATATTATGTTGATGTTCATGTTGTAAAAGGCTTTTGTTTTAGTTATACATTGCCTTAAATGTTAATTCTTATTTATGAATGTTTCTGCTATCTTGCTATCTTTACTGATAATTTGTGCTCACCCCTTTATATGTTTTATTTTTCTCAGGATGTGAATATGTATTTTATGAATGACCTACAGGGATAGTATGAGGGGATAAGAGTGTGGAATATGGAGACTATATTGTTGTAGTTTTCATTTTATGATGTAATTTAAAATTTATTAATATATCTATTTATTCCAAGGACAATAAACTAATCGGTCTTTCGAGACTATATCTTTCTTTTGATCATGCTAATGTTATGTAATAATGCACCGAATCTGGGTAACTGGGGTCAGGGCGTTACATTAGTGATCAAATAGTTGAGCACAAAGGATGCATTATTATGAAGGTATATGGATGAGGTGGTACAACTACATGATGTTACAATATCCATTATCTCAGATCAGGATACATTTTTATGTCGTGAGTATAGTGGGAATATTGGCTTTCCAAGGCCAATAAAATATGAATCAACACAATTTTACTCCCTCAGATGGAAGGAAAAATATAGAGAATCATCTATACTTTGGAGGGCATGTTTTGGGAATTTGTTTGATACATTAGTGGGTCATTGGTGATAAATTTTACCATTTTATCGTCCTCATATAATAATAGTTATCAAATTACCATTGGAATAGATCCAATTGAGGCATTATACAGGAAGTCGTGTAATTAACTTTTGTGATGGATGAATATTGAGGAGGAAACTTCTCATGGTCCGGATGTGGTGTAATGAATTAGAGAAAAATTTCATCCTGTCCATGATTGGATGAAGTCAACACATGACCAGGAAAAGTCAAATACAGATCATTGGAGAGGGCCCTTGGAGTTTGAGGTTGGGGACCATGTATTCTTGATGGTTTCCCCTTGATGTGGTTAGCAGAGGTTTGAAAGATTGAGGAACCTTTCTCCCAGGTTCATCGAACCTTTCATTGTGTTGGGATAGGAAGGAGAAGTAAAAAATCTGCTGGAATTTACATAGCAGTTAGTGAGGATCACCGATGTCATTCATGTCTCTGATCTTCTTCAGTATCTTCATGATGACTCCCAAGTCATTGATTTGAGAGATTTATATATCAAGGATGACACAACCATCATGGAGAGACCAGTTGAAATCTAGTATCATCATGAGAACATACTTTGTGGATGTATAATTCCTTTGGTTGGAGGTATGGGGGCTTGTTGGAGAGTACTTGGGAGCAAAGGGAATAGATTCATGCATTATACCATGTTTTTTTTCTCATGTGGTTTATATTGATTTAATTATAGAACCATGTTTTATATGAAATGAGTTTTTTCCTTATAATGTATTCTATGATAATATCCTAATGTACAATGAGGGGAGGACCACATCCCTAATTTTCATTAATTAATGTGAATGTTATTAAACATGTGCGAGTGAGTCAGTACCTCCCAATGTTGATAGTATCTTAACATTGGGGGAAATAAATTTCCTGATTCATATGTTTGGGATGTGTTATTTTTTGTTCATTTGTGGTATGTATTAATGTTTTTTCCATGAAAAATATATTAGGATGTGTTATGGGATGTTGAGGATTCACTACGAAGAGGTTGTTTTTTTTGATCGGTATCTTACGAGATGGTTTTTTGGAAACCACTTTCTTCTTGGTCAGTTTTTGATGTCTCAAGGGAAATAATAGATTTAGAGGTAACTGATGTAATTAAAAGTTCTTATATGGTCCTTAACATTGTCACAATCTAGTGTTTGGGTTGTTCTAGGAGGTAAAAATATCTCATTTAAGGAGTTTTCTAAATTTCCAGTTTTACAAAGGAATATCGATGCATTGGTAGCATTGGTGAATCATGGAATCAGTGAGTTAAGAATAGATGAGTCAGGAACTGGTAGGTCAAGGCATTGGTATGTAAACATTTTGATACTATGAGGTGTTAGTAGTTCTAGGCATCAGTGGGTCAGGAATTAGTATGTAGAGGTGTCAATAGGTTAAGGAGTCTGTATAAAGAGATGGGGATATGTCAAGGTGCCAATAGGTCGAGGTGTTAGTATGTCAAGGGAATCAGTGAGTCCAAGCCTCAGTAGAATGAGGATTTGGTAGGTTGAGGTGTTGGTATGTTATATTGTAAGTATGTCACGGGGTAGATAGGATGAGGGCAATGATGTGTTGGTGCATTGGTAGGGAAATGGGTCGTTAGGTTGAGGGAATCAGTGAGTCAAGGTACTGGTGAGTCCGGGTGTTAGTGAGTCAGGGTGTCGATGAGTCAGGGAATCAGTGAGTTAGGGTGCCAGATATTCTGGCATCAGTAGTTCACGTTAGTGGATCATTATCTATGTCATGATGTTTGTAGATGTGCATCAGTGACTTACTATCCTTGTCTCACTGTCAATGGATTGATGTCGGTTACTGACCCCTCGACGATTCCTTTTCAGTTTTCATTTTTTCCTATTCCACCCTTCTTAAATTTTATATTAAATCAATCATGTTTAATAACTTGATTAGGTATTTATAAAAATTTTTAATGGATATTGATTAAATTTTGAATATCATAATTCTATGTGGACTTTGAAATAGTTAATCTACATATTCATGGCCATGATACTAATTATTGTCCTTAGAACTATTTCCTTTCATTGATATAGGATTATTGTTTTTCAAATGTTGATTTCCTCTCTTATCTTTTGTCTTAGTGAATGGATAAATTATTTTACCAGATGAGATGTACACCTGTGTTGTATCGCCCCTTTTCAGATTTCCATGGAGTCTCATGATCACGTGACCCCCAATAATTGTGGGAAGTTGAATTTTGGTCTCTTATTCTTCCATGTTGGGATTCTTGTATCTATCATTTATTTATGTATCATTTGGGTTTTGGTATACTTATATAATCTTGAAAATATAGAGGAAACCAATTTAGTTAAGATAATATGAAGGAATAAATGGGTATGGGGAGGATTTTGATGATCACTGGCTTTTATGCATTGACTTGGATTTGTAATATTAATTGTATGGGTCGTATTCCTATGAAAATCATGGTCATTGGTGGTTATTTCTTACACACCCATGATTATTCATTCTTATCACTGATTCTATCATGGAATGAAGGTAAAAATGAAATCATATTAAACACATATACCTAATTAAATAAAAAGGTTACCCTAGGATCAAACATTATTTAAGATCACCCTTATTTTTCAATATGGAATTAAAGAAAAATTATTGGATAAATCCAAATACAATCAGATTTTTTAGTGTGGTTGTGTGATAGGATGGTCTTGTTTGGTTTGGTTCTCCATGAGGGTTATATAATAGTGCAGTTGGTAGAATGGATATGGACATAAGGGTGGAAGAAGAGTTTCTTTTGTGAGAAGGGTGTGGAATGTGTGTGCTGTGTGGTATTGATTTAGTAGTGGTTATTGTGGGATTTGCATTTGAGATGGTGAATGAGGTGTGATGGAAATTAGGTTGAGATGTTTATTGATTGTGGTTTGGATGGAATTTTTATAATGTGTTACTTCATCTAGTAAGTGGTTGCTTAAAATGGAGGTGGGGCTAGGTTCTGTCATGATTTCATGGTTTGGGTTTTATGATGGGTTCTATTACCATATTCCCTTCTATTATTTTTTTGATTTGGAGGATGTTGGTTTGGTTTCATCAAATTATATTTTTTGTATTTTTTTGGTAGTTTCTCTAATAGGTATGGAAATAAATGAATGAATGATTTTATAATGAAAAATGATATTTTGTTAAATGAATTGGTTGGGAAATGTTTTGAATTGGGGAATGTAGTGAAGTAGCATTAAGTTGATCGTCATTAGTGGTGGTAATGCATGTAAGGGTAGAAATAATAGGATTTTTAGTGGGATAGTTATATTTTTCGAATCCCATAGGATAGGCTGAGTTTCTATTACCAATATGTATAAACTTTTAGTTTTGATGTTTTATATATACATCCACCCATGATGAGCACTATGTGATGAACACAACTATTGTCACAGGGGAGGGTGTCTTTCCCAATATCGCAGTGGGAGGATGTATGAATGAATACTAAATTTAGCATTCTATCTCTTCATGGAATTGATCAACCAATACACTTATGAATACTGTAATGGCTTTATATTTAATACCAAACATAAGTTATTGACAATGTAAGAGGTGTTTTGTTTCCCTGGTGACTTCCGAAAAAGGCCCAATTATTTTCGGGTGAGGCGTGTGGTGGTAGTGGACCAGGTGTCTACATGAAGGATGTGATGTGGTGTGCATCTCAGGTGTATGTGTGTAGGTTGGTACAAAGCGGAATATGGAAGAGTGTTGTAGTATCAAGATGATAGAAATTAGGGAAGAGGTGTTAACTAGTGTAAAGTGGTATTGGGTACAAAAATATTGATGTTATAACTACATTAAATTACTTGAATTTCTTTTTTTGGTGAGTATGTTTTTGTTAGGTTGGGGTATAAAGTATACCTTGTTAGGTGTTGTTGAGTTTCTACAGTTTTCTCACAGGGGCATTAGTATGCCTCTCCCACTGTTGAACAATTTACTTTGGTTTTCCATACTAATCATACCTGTAAGATCACCATATTTATATAAAATTGTTTTTAGGATTCCATGATATTACATGGACAACAATAGACCTTATCCTCAAGGATGTTGGGGAAGATAGTTTCATCGCTACATAGTTTTATTTTGATACATAGATATTTCATTGTATTTCAAGATGTTTTACTAAAACATACATGGGAGATCAATTTTGTTTTCGTTATAAAAAATTGTTTTCGATTTTTTATGGTTGAAAATTCATATATCCTAATAATGGATACTATCAAAGTATAATTCCTCCCACTTTTGTGAAATTTCTATACCCTTGGTTTTGGTTGCCGTCTTAGATGTCTATTAGTGGCGGGACTCGATGGTTATTATCTCTTTTTCATCATGAGAGGGAAGGTATAAACAACTTTTTATCCTTTCCATCATCTTGAAAATTGTGGGTCATGAAATCACTAATGAAAGGGGGAGTATCGACTCATGTTAAATCTGAGTATGGGGACATCTATGATTTTATGATAGGGGAGTACTTAAATTGTAATCTATTTGTTGACCAAACTAACCATTTTAATTGATTTACCATTTCAATATGGATCTTCCTACTCTAATCATATCACATCAGAAATCTAATCCCAAATGGATGGCCAACATTGCATCCAATGTTGAAATAACAAAAAGATAAGATACACATGTGACCAATTCTGAGACTATAAGAATGTGATATGAATAGAAATTCTAAATGAATATTCATGTAATTTACATTGGGTAACATGACTTGTAATATCATTAAAATATATAGATATCTTGTTCCACCACACACTTATTTTCCACCAATATATATCCACATTTACTGTAAATGAGTGGAAGTCCCATAAATTTCAGTTTGGGGTCATAGGTGTGTCGTTTTGGAAGATGGTCCTATTGGTGAGGTACAATGACACAATATGCTTATAGAGGTAAATTTAGTGTCTAATAATCTTGAGTATTGGGATTGTTCCCTTGGAACATGTCTTGGGTATTCAGTTATTACACATGCCATGTCCACAAAAGGAAATGTATTTTCTATTTTCAAGGGGTCCTAGCCCTAATTCCATAAAAATGTCTTGAATTCCATGGTATAGACATAGGTATTATATGAAGAGTCAAATATTATATTTTATTTATAAATTTCTGTAAATCTATCCAAATATGTGACTCACAACACACATTGTGATTTCCCCTACGGTATATATCATGTAGCTTCATTTCCCATAGAAAATGATTCATTATTTTCATGTGGTCTTTTCAATCCACTAATCCAATCAAAGGATGAATCAAATGACCAGTTGAATATTTTAATTTCATTGGGGGATCTACTAAGTCATTTATTCATAGACTTTTATGTGGAGAAAATAAAATAATGATCTTATGATTAGTAACTTCCACACTCTCGACACTATTATTTTGGTAGGTAGTTAATTCAACATTTTATTCCCTAAATACACCATGATCTATCATCAAAATATCAATTACCTAGTTATTAATGCATCCAAAATGATTCTATGAGCAAAATTACACTTGAACATGTCCAAAAATGTCAAATCACTAAACCCAATGTCCAATGGTGATCAATCTGAAAAAATAATGTGTTAAATTGAACAATATTGAAGTCCAGTCATCATTGAAAAATGTGAAAAAATCTATAAAATCTATATTATATATAACTAAGTGAATAATATGGTTGTATAAATAAATATTACAATATGTTCATGAATAATAATGAAAAAAAAATAATTGGTGGAGAATATAAATTATTGAAACTAAGATAGACACACAATAAATGACTGGAAAAAATAACAAAAGGAGGTATTACACAAAATAGTGATCCCTACATTGAGATCAGATCAATCCTTGGTGAAATAAATGGTTTATATTGAGTATTATGAAGATTATACTTGGTTAAACATTCAACTCTCAAATCCCATTGATCATATATTATTTATCCACATTCTTAAACATCTAAATTCAAATAGTGCTCACACCAACTTCATTAATCTCCCTAGATAACGAAACAACACTATAAATTAATCATAATGATGTATTTATAGATGTTAATTATTTTATAGGTCATTATGTCAAATAAATAAATTTATTTATATATGTTACTCATTGAAATCAACATATTCTACCTTCCATTGAACAACTAATACAAGAAACTATTATTTATCATCAAGGGTAAACCCAACAACCAAGAATCAACTAAATTATTATATTTTCCATTTGAGGTCCATGTCAAAGGGACACACTATCATTCATAAGAGATTCATGTGTATGAAAATATATTTGACAATATTTTTAATACATCAATTATTGTGTCTGGTGAGAACCAAAATATACTCTAATCTCCAAGGACAATCTTGTGATATATATTGAAATATTGAAAGGATCAATCTACAATAACCAGTTTCATTACTACTTTCAAATAAAATTTCATGTTTATTAAATAGAATTTAATATAATTATTAATATTGTAGTTTTCTTTATCAATAATAGCAGTTGATTTAGAATTTCTAACACCCTCACATAGGTAATATTACATTATCTTATCATAATTATTTTTGTTAGTCGGTGTTGTCCCTCCCCTATTATAAATGGAGGGGCTTGTGTAAAATGGGTTGATCTCCCTTAATGACTTCAGAAGTATCAAATTTGATCCTTGTTCCTCTTCTTTTATAGAAGGTGATCCTTTGGTAGAGATACACATAAATAAGTTATTATAGGAGTTGATGTTTATGGTTGTATCTTTGGATTCATCTTGGTATTATTATCAATAGTTTGTAATTGATTTTTCTCAGTAATTCTTACTCTGAATGACAACCTAGAATACCACCAATAATCCAAAGTCATACCCATAATTTCATACATGAAATGATCATCAAGATGCATAATGGTATAGAAATCATCATATAGTAATTTGGATTACTGGTTGTATTTTTATCAATATGTTGTACTTAAAATATTTCAATTCATATGCTCTCCACATGAAACATCAAAACTTTTCATCACATTTTTGCAATTAGAAATTTCATAAATCCACTCTCTAAATTTAATTCGACAATCATATCAGGCTTTCATCAATATAATTAAAATTCCATCATTGAATCTAGTGTTATATTTAATGTATTTGTTTTAATCCAAGTTAATATCTTGATCAAATCATATATTTGACTAGATTATGAAGTACATACTGGGGATATATATGGGAAGATAATTTTCCCAAACCAAAGGCATTTCATGAATATTATCCTCTAGTTATTTCTGATCAAGGGTTTTATAATATTTAGGGCGATGGTGTAGTGAGAAATTCTGCATTGAAAAATGGAAATAATATAGAACTATGTTTGTTATTGTTGATTTTTTTCATCATAATTTCCATACTAATGGATATGTTTTTTTCCTCCAAGGAATCATGATTGTTTAAGACACTTTCAGTTGATTAACCTTATATTGTGAGGTAATGAAAAATAGAATGGAAATCATGATTCATGTATTATGGAATGATATAATCAATAGACTAATAATATGTACCATTGTTCCTATAATTATACTCCAATTAAGGTCTCATTAAAATTTACTATGGGGAAACCAAATAACTATTTGACAAATTTAGAAGCAAAACTGAGAATACTATGATATTTTATAGATAATTAAACATGTAATGAATAATATTTAATGTAATCGTTCTAATTTTATTCTTCTATAAAATTAGTTTCTATTCATGGGATATAACACCTAATAAAAAATAAAGGATAATAGATGTGAGACATTTATTTAATTGATGTTAAGAAATATTCAATTTAAATATCCTAAGATAACTCAATGTTGATTGAGAATTTGTTCCAGGATGAATGTTTTGAATTATATTTAAATTATTTAATGAATAAGAAATTTTAATCCACAATGTATTGGGATCAATTCAAGTGTTTGTTGTCATTTTATTATGATGAAAAATATTATGATTTCATCCACATAGTTATTTGTATGGGATCATTTTTATGATCACTACAATGATTTTTTATATGTCACTTAGGAAGAAATATATAAGTCATAATATATTCTCAAGCTTTACACTAATAATGCTGACCATGTAAGCTACTAAAACTATGTTGGTGAAGTCTACGGGTATGAGGTCTATAAAAAATAACCAATTTATCAGATTTTGTTAATAATAATTACTAATATTTATTACTGATTATGTTTATGACAATGGGGATAATATCTATCATGTTATCATAATGGGATAAATGAATTGGGAACTAGGATAATATTAACCTAAATTTTTATTATGTATTTTTAGATCCAATTAATCACACACACAAATACAAATATATATATGTATACTATTTTGAAGGGTATATATTTAATTGATAAATTAATCTCAATCATTTATAATTGAATTGACACCTATTAGGTAAAAAACAAAATAAAATATTTCACTATAAGCATAGTGATGAATTAAATAACTAGAATGATATGAAATTAGTGATACGATTTTAGGATAGGAGAGGGACTACGTTGCGATAGTTTTTTTCCCAATGTTGTAGATTTATTTAAATTTTATGATTTATGATAGAATTCCATATTTCCATGACAATTATATAATGGGCACATCATATTAATAAATGTGTTTCTATAATGGTTAGTATATTATAATGACGTGGTAAAGTATTTTTATTTTTTATGGATTTTAATAGAAAAATTTAATGTATAGTTCACATTTTGTGATAAATTTGTATATATTGTTCACCTATTCTTAATATCTAAAAATTAATTTTTTGTAAAATATTAATTAAACCATATTACCTTATATGTATTCTAGAAAAACTATATTTAGTTATGTTTAATGTCGTTGTTAACATTATTCAGAATAATTAATTTACACTATCAATCACCATGGTAGGTGGGTACTATATATATTTTTTCAACCATACATACTATGTAGATACTGCTACACAATGTGAAACACATTATGATCTATCCCCAATACATGCATTAGGATTCACTGTCTAATAGGTATAGACATCTATGGGTTAGAAGGTGTGAAAACTGGATACATATATTGTAATATGTTTCACCATGATATATCATTTTGTTTTTTAAAATGAAAAATATATTATTTATTATGTTGGGCCATATGAAAAACCATTTTTAATTTTAATAAAATAATCATCTTCATTAATAAGATTAAAAGAATTGTCTAACAAATCATAAATATAAAATATAATTAAATTTCATTTTTATGTATATATTGTTTGTGAAAACATCACCACTAATATCCAAGTGGTACCATCTACAATATTATATTATCATATGATAAAAGGGATGAAATCACTAATTTTTATTTTTATTGTATCATTGATGAACATCATATAAATATGATACCAATTTTATATTGGGAATAAAAAATTAAATATTTCAAATGTAAATATTATTCACCCTTCAGTCTCAATCCAATATTACTTCTTCATATACATTGGAAAAGAAATAAATATAATATTTAGATAATATTATTATTATTGGTTTCATCAGCATAATTCTATCTTTAGAAAATAATGAATAATGAATATAGAAATGTAGTTAACTAAATTCACATTCAAATTAATCAATATCAAGACCATGGAATGAATCCATGAATATTATCAATTTATTAATTTATTTTCTTATATTTATAAAAATTGTAATGATGTAAATTATATGATGATCGATGTTTTATTCAAACTAAAAATTAATTGTTATCATAAATTATTGAAACGATGGTTGATTAATAATTTTGTAATTACTTACCAAATCCCATTTAAAAAGACTAGCCAGTTTTTTTATCTCATGATACATATTGATTCTTTGGGAGACTTTGATATTTTTACCCCACATGTCACTGAATTTTTAATGAATTCCTCATATATTGAATTATTATTTTAATTTAAAAAAATATTACATACAAAATATATATATTTTATATAAAAAATATCAAATATCTATATTACCCCATTCAATAAAATAATATTCAATATAAAAAACAATATTCATAAATAGTTTGAGATTATCAAATTTGAATATCCACAATACAATGAAAATGGATATATTTACTGAAATATTATCATAATTATGTGAATAGAACATGTGAATGATAATGAATGGAAAAGTAATTATGAAATGATACATGACTGTCAATCGATCAAAAAAGTTTACTTTTTAGTAAATTTATTTCATTTAAAGAATATTTGAAAATAAAAGTATAACATATAAAAAATTTAATAATTTAATAATATTTTTTTAAAAAATACTAATCATTTTAAATAATAAATATTTTATAAAGTAGTTATAGAAGAATAAATATATATTAATATATTATAATTTAAAATTTAAGCATTCCATTTGATTTTGTTTAATGTATGTTGATGTAAACCGTTTATAAAACATAGTAAAAATCGCCATATATTTAAAAAATGTAAATGATAATGTAATTTTTTTAATAATAAAACAATTTAATAAATAAAAATTTCTTTTGAAATATTGTTTTAAAACATATTTCAATGGAAAATAATATATTCAATGAAAAGGATAATGAGGATCTGATTCTAACATATAAATTTCTTTTATTAGATATCCACATTCACATGTTTGATGATGATTAAAATGAAGTCAGTGCTGCAAATATAATTTTCATGATATAATGTAATGCTCGATTATTGTGTTTACCTTATATATATTATCATTCTCGTAGAGGTATGGTTCTTAATAAATGAGATATGTTCCTATTGTTGTGTAGTTACCCATTAGTAGAAGATTATGAATGATTTTTCACGTTGATAAATGCATATAATGATATACTAGATGAAATATATAACTCAATCCATTGGGGATTATGATAAAAATCCAAAACACAATTCATTTTGGATTCTATGGATCTTATCCACTTGATGCCATGTGGAATATTATTGGTGTTTCCAATTGATGAATACGGGTACCAAGAAACTTGTTGACATCTGTTAAGAATGATTTAATTAGTTCCAATATATTCTATCGTCATTATAGAATGGATATAAATAAGGTACAATCAGGGGACTGGGATTCTTAGTTTGAACATAATAGGTCAATACATGGCTACTTGATGATAACCATGATACAACTATTATTATTATTGAATAAATATATTATTCAGGTGGACACATTTTATGTATGAATTGGGAGAATTATATGAGGTTTCTTAATGAACTACTATATGGGTTTTCCAATCAACATAAAAACATCATTTATAGTGAACCAAGTAAGTGAAAAGTGCATGTATTTGATGGATTATTGAGGATAATGGAACTAATAAATGGTTAGGATGAAATTTAAGGGACCTAATTTTAAGACTTATTACTTTTCTTCATTTATTACTATAGAATTGATTCAAACAATAGGGGATATTTATTACCTTACTTGCTTGTGTTCCATATTCCTTATTCAAAACTCTAATTTGGTATTATATTTATTATATTTTTTCATTATATTTTTTATTGTGACAGGTTAATGAGGTTATAGTCTCCATAATAATGAACATAGTATATCACTAATATTCAAGAACCACTTGAATTATGGAAGGAATCCTTGATATGTTGTGGAATAATAATTTGACCATGGTGTTTCAGTACTGGGTATAAAAAAATGCATTTGAGTACAATTTGTTTTTTTATTTTTATAATATATTGGGTCATTTTAGAAATGATATTTCTCTATGTGACATGTTTTAGAAATATTCCATGTTTATATCAACAAGTGTGTGACCTACATCAAAAATATTGTAGATAAGATTTCTATTAAAGATTTATGATATTTTGGGTACATTTATGAATCATTTTTTGGAAAATATAATTACATTTCATATATATAAATTATGTTCAACAACATTTTAGTTTTTCTATTTAATTACATGAATTTTTATATCTTTATGTAATTGAATTTTATTTATTTATGACAAGTTTTTTTACATTAAATTTTGATATATAATAAACTTAGTTAATAAGTATTACTCAAGAATGAAATTCGGATGGCATATAAATTACATTGACAAATGTGTTTGCAAAATATTTTTATTAGTGATGCGAATGTTATTATTTTTTTTATGGGTGAACTTTTAGGGAATCGTTCTTTTATCCCATATAATAATTATGTTCTACCCAAATGTATCTAATTTTTACAAAAATATTTTAATCATTTTTTCGAATATGTCTCCCAATACACTACTAATAGGATCACCTATTATGCACAAAGGTGCCTCAGAGAATCCAAGCAGACACTTCCAATAGTTTATGTAGAATGAAAACTTCATCATGGATGCTTATATATCGTTTTCATCTAAGGGGTCATATTCATATAATATATGGACAATTATAGAGGTGATTTTTCTCTTTATTTTCATCAATAATTTTAGGTTACTATAGGGTCATAAAATAATGAGTACTTTATTCTTATTTGTAGGAAAATCATTTACCTTGTAAATATATTAGAGTATTTGGAGGAGATTATTAAAACTCTTATGATTAAAGGATATGCAAGATATTAGTTTTATATTATACTCCATAAGATAGGGTAAGAGGGTATCACATGGAAAACATTGAAGGACAATTTATTTAAGATATTATTTCAAGAAAAGTAATGCTTCACTAAGAATGTGAGTTCATGGAGCTTTGGAAAAAAGTGATGATAATTTCCTAATTATCCTCACTATTAATAAATCGTAATCAAATTTCTCTTATATTATATGTACATGTGGTATTGAAATTATTGATGATTGGTATTGGTCATTTTATAGTGTTGAAATGAAATGGAAGAAACATTGATTTAATGACTCGCACTCATTTTTTATAGAGGGAAGTAATGATTGAGATGGGTATAGAAGACAACAATGTAGTTGTTTTCCGTTCACCATTTTTTCAATGACTCATAAAACACCTATAGTTACAATGTCTTCCTCTATTGGTATCCTTAAGTTTAAGGAATGTGGTGTGATGTGGACTATCACTAGTATAAAAACTTTTTTTAAATTTCTAAATTTGAAATCGGTTTATTATAAACCGATGTAACATATTTTTTCCTATACTATTTGGCATGAGATGTATACAAATGATGCAAAAAACTAAAAAAATTGTTTGGTCATAAATGTTTAAATGAACTGACATGGAAAAATAAAACAAATATTTGGCGTCTGTTTTTATGAAAACCTAAACAAAAAATGAAAAAAATTACAATGTTTTATAGAATTTTTTATTCAGATATTTTATTGTTCGCGGAGAGAAAACAAAGTTATAGATTAAATGATATGGAAGTTAGAAATTGATCATTTCTAAGATATGTCTTAAATATTTCTAACATTAAAATGCCAAAACATTTATTCCGTAACTCTATTTTAGCTCCATGACTAATCGAATAGAATTTTAAGGAATTCTATAAAACATTGTAATGTATTCCAAAATTTTGGCATCAGATTTCATAAAAACTGATTCCAAAACATTTATTTTTAATTATTCACATCGGTTTTTTTAAAAACATACACAATTTTTTATGAAATATTTAGCATCAGTTTATCTAAGAATCTATGCCAAAAATAAATTTTTTACTTATCAGATTCGTTTTAAAAAAATGACGCTAATTTTTTTAATTTTTAGCATCTATTTATTTATAAACCAATGCCAAAAAAATTCTTTTTGGGTTCCATGAGTAAAAAAAATAGATGTGTAAAGTGTATATTTATTTAACTTTTTTACATCTGAATATTTATATACCAATAGAAAAAATGATATTGATAGAGATATTTGGCTTCAATTTTCTAAAAAAATGAAGCCAAAAGACCTATGTAAATATTCATTTTCATCGGTTTAAATAATTACTAATGCCAAACAGTTTTCCCCAATATGTAGGATCATAATTTCAATTTTTTTCACAACGTGCATTTATCTTTATAAAATATCACCTATATATTCAAACAATGAAATCGAAAATATTTTCATTTACTATATATAAATCCATTTATCCTTCATTCAATATTTTCAACCTCTTCGATTCAATCAAGTATTCAACGCGTCTTTAATTGTTAATTTTAACATGTTACCTATTCTATTCATTTAGTTTTTTTTAATTATTGTCCTTCATTTCTAAACCACCTGATTGGCTTTCTTATATTGATGATTTACTTTTATTATTGATTTATAAATATAAAACATACAGATGAGTTTTACAAAACATGGTAAAAATTTTATTATCCATTAACACATTCATTATCACATGAGTTCTACACTAAGTATAATAGCTATAATGATAAACAACATATAATTTAAATAGAAGCTCTAAAACGATAGAAAAATGTAGGAAGTATAACCTTTATTTTTTTCATTTGGTGTAAGTGATTTTAATTCATGTTTATTAGATTTTATTTAAAATGAGTTGTATTAATCGAAAAATTGACAGGTTAATCTTTCAAAAGCCTGAACTTTTGAGTTGTAACACTCTTTTTCTACATGAACAGTCAAATCAGACTTAGGAAATTCTATAAAATATTAAATTTTTTTCAATTTGTCATCTGTTTTTGAAAAAACTTATGCCAATTCATTATATTTATAGAGTCGTATTTTTTAAGAACCGATGCTGAAACTATTTTTTCAGCCTTTTGGCATTTGTTTTTAAGGAAACTGAGCCAAAAATAATTTGGATGCTTTTTCCGCAGTTTTTTTCAAAACAGATTCTAAAAAATAAATTAAATTCCTTTCTGGCGTTGGTTTACAATAACCAAGGTAAAAAAAATTTATTTTTAACGTTGGCTACTTCAACGTCAGTTAAAAACTGACGTCAAAATTATAAAAACCAGTTGTCAAAGACCATTTATTAATAGTGTAATGGCCCATTTTATGATAAAAATTTGGCATTATAATTCCCCTAAGGAGGGTTTCTATAATTCTTCATCATTAATATTTTCAGGCACTGTCATATGTTTTTATATCTCATAATATAATCATTTTCAATGCAGAACACAAAGGAATATAATTCATTGTTTCACCATGTATTGTATATTGATGATCCCAATATTATGAAATAGTACAGATAATTTACTTAAGGATCTAGTTGTGGGACTCAGTATAAGAATCTTTTTGTGAATTAGACTTTTAATTAGACCCAGTGACATTGTAAATGAGATGGTTCTGCATATCTGTATTTAGAATATAATACTAATTTAGAATTATTTGAGAGACATTCAACTGTACACATTAATTTCACGATCATATCTACATTATCTGTGGTATGTTGAACGATTCCATTTATACACATTATTTCATGTTTTATTATAAAAAAACATAGTTTATAGATCCATAAATGAACCTGGGCCCTAATATATTTGAGAAATTGTGTAAATATAATTATAATATTGTATAGATATATAGTAATATTATATAAAACCTTGATACATGATTCAAAAATTCCACGAACCTTCTAAAACTGTATGAGATTAAATAAGAAAATACATATGAAATGGGTGGTTTATAAATCCTGGTAACAAATTATGTATAGTTTAAAATGATGATAGTGAATAAATGTTATCTAATTAGTATAATAATGTTTTATTAAAGATTTAGGTAGCGAAAAAAGAACATATAATCATGATATAATATGAGAACAACTTAATAACATTAAATTTATGGAACCACATAAAATATGAGACAGTAATAATATTTCACGGGTAACTAGAGAGTCATCATAACATATTTCTAATAGGATAACATTCCAATAATTATATGTGGTTCCCATGAGATAAAATCTTTACCCAATGGATTTTTGGGTTATATAATCTGGTCCCACCCTTCACATTCATATCGTGTTCATTCAAATGATTACAAAAAATACCCAACAATAGAAGATAACCAGTCATAATTTTTATTCCCCCACTATTTATTTCTTGGATACAAAACATTATGTAACCAATAAGTCATTTATTTGGTCATCTAGACGAATATATTTTTAAAGATTTTTTGTTGGTTATTCATTACTAAAAAGATTATCATGGACAATTTATTGATAATTTTGAAAGATTTTTTTTTTAAAATAATTCATAGAGTGTATTAATGAGAGAAAATGGTTGGATAACATTACATGTACATTATAAGGATATATATAGGATAATTTAAAAACATATTTCAGCATGAATAAATTAAAATCAAATGTCATAAAATAAATAATGTGCATGAATTGAGTTGAGGGGGATAGTAACTCAGTAATTCTATTTTGTAACTGCTTTGTTAATGGTTATAAATTGTGGGTATAAATGATATTTAAATATTAGAAAAAAGTGTACATTAAATGGATAAATATATATTTTTAAAATATAATCAATATAGATTCAAAATGATGAATATAATGAAGGTGTTGTAATGGGAAATGGGAGTGAGGGAGCCCTTACCATAGGAGGGAACCTCTAACTATATCAAAGGACTATATCAAGAGTGTGTGAATACTATTGAAGTGATCCAGTGAGTTATTTTTATTCCAAATAAAATATTAATAGTTTTTTACTGAATGATATTTTTAGTATGTGTATTTTTTATTAAAAAATTGGGGGTTAATCTTAAATAATTTAAAATTTTGTTTTATAAAATTAAATAATAAAAATATATCAGAACCACAAACCAGAACCTTATTATCCATATGATCTCTATTAAAAAACAGTGGTGTTTAGTATTTTATATGATTTAGAATTGAAATAATTATTATAATACCATTGATGATGTTAAATATACATATGATTATAAATAATTTATTTGAACCTTAAAATGTATTATATTTGTTTTTTAAGGATTTATTATTGGATAATAACATTTATACAATAAAATAAAAATAAAATATTTTAAATGGGGGATATAGTTTTATTTTTCAAAAACCATTTAGTATTTATTTCATATCTTTTTATATTCATAAATGATATAATGTTTAATCAATATTTATATATTATATAATTTTCTCAACAATTTTAGTTTTCTTAGAATGTTAATTAAAACTATCCATTGGATAATTTATACATGGTGATTAAATTTTTTTTAAGTATATATATATAATAATATTAATATTATCATTTAATAATCCTAATATTAAATGTAATTTATTGTAAAAATAACATGTTTTAGCAATATTAATTTTTTGGACCAGATAATAAGTATGGTTTGTAATGGAGACTCTCTAATTTTTGGGATTGGTGAATATGTTTTCGATTGTGATCATGATAAGATTATAATTCATTCGTAAATTGTTTTTCTCTTTCATATGTCTATGGTTCTCATCATCGGATTTAACAATTTCAAATACAAGGGATACCATCTATCACATAATCTCTAATAAATAGGCATGGAGGATAATCCTACATTAGAATATCAAAGTGTTTTTATGGATGTTTCAAGACCTATATGGGTGTATCTCATGTGGAGGTGGTGTTTCCAGGGAGTGGTCATAGTGCAGGTGGTTAGGATGTGGTTATTAAGAAATATAGGAAGGAGTTTTATACAAACGGTATAGATTTGAGGAAGGGTATAGGTTGTTCTTACTTGATCTGGGAATTTCCTATTATGGAGGTTATATATATATAGGTTACTGTTTTAGGAATATTATAGTTGGATGTGGATATTTAGGAGACTGAGGATGTTTTAGTTTTTTCTATGAATGATAATTAGGACCTCGAGTGTGAACTCATTATAGTATAGACAGAGGATGAGTTCTTCGGTGATAGGCCTATAATCCAGATGAAGAATAAGAACCAAAAGGGAATCCATAAATAAATGAATGAATACTATTATTTTCATATTCTATTATATACACATTCTTTGAAAAAAATATATAATTAAAAAGACAATGCTATTGATTTTCAGTAGTGGATTTCTGGTGACATGTCTTAACAATCCATGAATTTCTAATGACCTCAAAAAGAGAAATGGTGAATAGGTTTTGACTCTCAATGTCACTGATGCATTTAATCAATAATTATGGGGAGGTCATTGAGTGGGTCTCTGAATGAGGAGCTATATTCATGGATTGACAAGAAAGTATTTATTCTTGCTGGAGGATTGAATATTGGGAATAAAATCATTGAGACATACATCGAGTCTTCAGAAAAGTTGGGGTTTAACTTTAATGATATGAATATACTAAAAAAGACACTCAGGTAACCATTATTTCTTGGAAAATCTAATATAGTTTTCATCTAGTATGCAAAAATACAATGTCAATGGCTCTGTAATATCTTTTATAGTTTAAAATCCATGTTTCTCTCTATTTCCTCAAAATGATTGGACTACCAACGAAAGGTAATTTTATTCATTAGTGAAAGTTTTTTCTACTACTAAATAATATAATAATGAATATAATCATTTGAAAAATTCCATTTATAAATGATCATATAGTTTAATTCTACCCATAATTAGTAAATTTTACCCATTGATTTCCATTTCAGGTTGTAAAATAAATGGGTGTACTTATTTATCATCTCTTGTTAGCTTTCCCATGTTTCTACATAATTTATGTATCAACTATATATTACTCTTTTGAGTTTTCATGTTTCTTTTATCAATGACCATTAAAACTGAGAACTTCTCTATATGATCATTGAATAAATATAATTCCCCCAATGTATCACATATAAATTAAATACATATGTGAGATCTATATTGTACATCATCAATAGTGATACATGGAACAAATATAGAACATAAGATAGTTCAGTAAAATGTTATACACAATTAGACACATCTACATTGTGATATAATAAAAAAATGTTGATACTATATCGATGAATAAGATTCCCTCTAATTGAACACCCTATATTGTTATCTCTAATGATTAAATAATTAAAAACATTCTCTAACATGAAAATCAACAACAAATTAATGATTGTATGCCTATCTTTTATGTAGACTTGTAATGAATTTTCTATGATGATTAATGGTTTGAACCATCTCTATCCACTCTTGGAAAAGATTATATCTCGTCATATTTGACTCTCAAACACCATCCCTATATGTTTGAGTCTGACATATATTCCAATAAAAATATTGATAAGGATCCATTTTAATATTATAATGGATCTTTTTTGTGTATAAGAACACTAATAGGTAAATGCGATGGTCTCATCATCATTTAAAATTCATTAATAAATATATAAGCATACCCTAATGATTCGGAATGTTACACATACATTGAACAACATTATGATGATGATAAGAAGCAAACAATATGATATCTATATACAACACAGTAAAAAGGGTTCCCTAAAACCTTGAGATTAACTATACATACCAATTGAAAACAACCGTGAGTGGAAATCCATGATGCCATATCACATCCATTTTTCATATCTTGGAATGTTGTTCAAGAGAAATATATTAATTGAGAGAAGTTAAATGAGATTAATTGGTAAGGTGATTGAGTACCACCAAGTTGATGTTATTTATATTATCTGTATAGGGGATTCCATTGATAAAATTCATGGTTATGTTTTCACATTTTTTTCTGAAATAGTTGCATCATACCCTTAGACTTATGTCATTAATTTTGAACATTATCATATAACAAGCATCATGATACAATATTTGCAATATCCATATTCATTTGATCACAAAAGAGTTGTTCTTCACCTATATATACATCATAGATCTTATTTAAGGGGTTAATAAAGGCGATTTTGTGCATCATCCATATGGTACATATTTAACATCTTTTAGGGGACACATATAAAGGGTCCAAGACATATAGATACATCTTTTGAAATATTCAACACTAGAAAAAATTGTTCACATAAAAACACTCATCATAATTTTTACATCAATGAAACTCTCAATAATGAAATCGTGAAGTGTTATTTCAAAAAGGTAGTATAGTGATCCATTTACTATTCCCAGGTACATCCTATAAGTGTATAAAATATTGCATCTCTTGTAATTCCCACCATTGATTTTTTTTCCTGATCCTTTCAACCCATATCACGTGTCCTATTATTTTCCATAATCAGATTGAATTTAATTGATAAATAATTACCCATTTCCATCTAAAATTACCTATGTTGTCATATATTCCACTCCTCCAGTGAGAATATGCACACGATAGTTTTATCATTTGTATATATATTATGCATCTCCATGTCATTTGTATATATATTACACTACTTTCTGTAGATATATTTTCACAAATCATAAGAATAATGAACAAAAAAACTAACTCAAATTAATCAATTGTGTAGATATTTAAATTGATCTTTATTTGGATTGGATTATAGCTTTTCCGTTTTTTATACTTCTTTATTATTGTACAAATTCTATATTCTGGAATCATCGTTGTTTATTAAAACTCCTACCCCACTAGTAGTTAACATTTTAGTAAGTGTACTTGTTGTCGTCTCTATTATTATATTAAAAAAATCCACTCAATCATCATCCAATATACATCACTCCAATCCATGAAATTTTTTTAGTGGAATTGATAATCATTGGAAAATTCCAAAAAAACATATATTCATTAAACCCAATTCATAAAAACTATGTACATCTATCACATGATTTATTGTTTTTCATCCATCAATTACCATTATTTTTTAGTAATACATTTATATCCCATTTATCGTTATAACATTCCCCATGAATGTAACCTTCTATAAAAAACCGTTCAGTTAATATATTTCTCATATAATTTTTCATTTTGAAATGTCAGGAGTATAAAATTAAAGTGTGTCTCATGTTCCAAAATTACATTAGAGTTGATATTATTAGAATATATAAATACTCTAATAATTTTGCTTATGTAATCCCTAATTACTCTATTCATTATGTTTGTGAATATATCTAGAGAATTATTATGTCCAAATTATAAAATTATGACATCATAATGCTCATACATTATATAAAAGATAAGTCTTTGTGATATCATTCATCTTCAACATTAAATTTTCATATCCTCACCTAATATCAAATGTGGATTTGCACTATACACTATATTGTTAATTGAATATGCAATTAATGCATGTAAGAGGTTACTTGTTGTTATTAAATATCATGTTGATAAGATGATAATAAATACATTTAATAATTGATCCATCCTTCATTGTAACGAAATGTGGTCATTCACCCCTTGGTAAATCACTTTGGAATATATTCTCATTACAATGATTCCCCTATAGAATCTTCCTCAAGAACATGAAGATAAAAAATGTCTATTTAATATGAAAAGTAATATATTATTAACGCTATATAAGTAAGATCAATTTATTATAAAACCTCCATACATGGAGTAATACTACTTTATTAATCATGAAATAAATCATTGAATTCCCTCAGAATGGGAAAGTCATCAAGGTTAATCCTTTACATTGATTTATCCATATTAATTAAAAAAGTTTTCAAGTCATTAAATTATATCCATTACTGAGACAATTATTCTAATTAAAATTCATCCTCTTCCTTTCACATATATAGAATAGATATGATATTTTTGATATATAGGTTGAATATATTCTATCATAAATTTTTTGGAAATATTAATAGACATTTAATCCATACCTGGAAGTGTTTGAATTACACTAAGGGGAGTATGAAAATTTTCTCAAATAAATTAATTCCATATATGATGGCTGGTGATAAATAATATTCTTCAGTTAAAATTTTTGAAAAAAAATAAATCTCACTATTTTATCAAAAACCATTTTTTAATTGGTTATTTTGAAAAAGTTACACTAATATTACATGAAATGAATTTATTCCTAAAACCATAATAGAAATTTAGGTTTGATATCTATATGTTAATAAATATTGTACTAAAACACTCTTAATTGTGAGAAACCACCCTAGTAATTTTTTTATAATATTATCCCCCTTGATCTCAATTCCTCAGATATAGATATAGTCAGTTATCATGGGAAACCATTTGATTAGATAATTGATTCACATAGTGTCTCTATTCTTTGTTGTTGAATAATTATATTTCTTTATTTGAGTTAAGAATTGAATTCATTTCATCCATTACATTAGTGGATTTAAATTATTTGGAATATTATTATTGGTTCCCTTCCTTCCCATTCTAAAGGAATATCTATTTACCTTTTAGAAAATTTATAAGATTATTATTCCCACACATTTTGAAATTCATTCATTGGACATCCATTCCACTATAATATTTATCAATAACTCAATAAGAATTAACGTATATTATTCACTTATTATATATATTATAGTGTGACCCTTTTGATTTGATGATATTTTCATCATTTGAGATCAATAAAATATTTCATCACTACTCTCAATGTCAAAAATCACTAGTGGTTTGAATAGCTTTTCTTTATCCTTAAACGAAGAGTTCAAAATTATTATCGAGTTCAATGGAAAAAACTAAGTGGTATTTTTAATATAATGAGATGTTTTCCTAATATATTATGAAGGATTAATCATCCATTATTTTGAGGAAAAAGAAACTAGACTCGGTTTGATGATTGACAATACAAGGATAATATTAATCAAAAAATATTTTCCAAAAATAATTATACACTATTGATTTGATCATATACTCATTATATGTATTTTTTTGTACAAAATTACCTAATTCATCAGCATGTTCCATCAGAAAATAAATATCTACTATGAAAATACAATTTTTAGACCATTTCAATGTTAATTATGATCTTTTTTGTATAATTGATCCATTTTTTCAAATTTTGGGTTATAAGATCCAATAATAGTCAGGTTCCTTTTTATAAAAAGGTATAAAGTACAATATTTCCATTATTAGGGGTATGTGGGTGTTCCCTGTAAATCATTTTTCTTTTCAAAACATTCTATAAAATTGAATGTATCATAATAAATTCTTGATTTTATTTTCTCATTGGGTTTGGATTCTCATTTCATTAGTCATATCCTTTCCCCCGCAATGGCTATTGACTCAGTTCCTACTATTTCCTACCATTAACTGAAATAAAAAGGAAATTATAGATAATAACATTAAATTAATTAATAACATAAAAGGGATACAATTAATATTGAAGTAATAACACAAAAATTTCATATATTAAAAAACTAATAAATTTTTACGTTTCAGTTTTTGATCTTCAAGGTCGTTTTCCTAATATATAATTATATTGTAATTATTATTCAATTTATTAGGTTCATAATTTTTTTTTTGGAAAATCATATCCCATACTACTCATATAATATTTTCATAGTAAAAACCTATTTTTTATTCCATCTGATTATTGGGTGAATGCAGAATTACCCCTTTTCAATGTTGATACCCAAATGTAAAACTATACTAGATCCACATCCACATGTAGTATGATGACAAAAATTTTATTTTCTGGGAAACCACATAATCTATTATGTACTAAATTTTAGTGATGTCTTCATATGTTTATTATTATCCTTAATAATTAAAGAATGGTTTTTCTAATAGTAATTCAGAAAAATTACTATATTTTACTCTAATACGAACTAAGATAACCTATGTATTTTATAAAAAACATTTCATGAATTGTTTCATTTATTCAACCTTAATATAGTCCGTTAAGATTGAGATTCATTATTTTTTCAGGAAATTAGTGATACTGAAAAGTATCATAAAATAGGTATAAAAATAAATTATTTAAAACTCTATAAAATGCTTATAAAATCAAATCACCCCTCTAAAGCATCAATGGATATGTTGGGTATGTATATATGAAATGGTTTAGTTATTAATCCGAGTAAAGGATTACAAAAAGAATCTCATAATAAATTGAAATATATTTCTCTCAAGAGGATTATATAGTTGACATAAAAGAGGTGCATATGGTAATCATAAACATTTTATCATGATGCAAGATGATAACATCATGTAAAAAAAGTAATGTGGAAAAAATAACACATTCCATGATAATCATAATTCATGGATAAACATTCAGAAATAAAAACATATTATACTTAGGAAAACCTCAAGTACACCATTAATGTTATCTATTTATATAAAACTATTATCCACTCTAGTAGAGGTATATTTAATTATTTCCCAACTGATAATATCCCCATATCTGAAGAAACTAATTGGTTCCCCGAGTCGGGTCTCCATAGGACCTCTAACATGCCTCCCAGTACTCCATAGGTTTTGGATTAGTCGCATGGGTCTAAAGGATCATGTGGTTAGACTATTACCTCTCTATTATAGTATAACATAGTATATAATATGTAAATTAATTCCAACAAAAAACAAATGACCACCAATATTCATTACTATTAATTTTCCCAAACTACTTATAAACTATAATGAATCTGTAAAAAGTTTCATACCTATAAAATAGATAAAAAAGTGATAGAAAACCAAAAATAATGGGAAAAGGAAGAATAAAGAAATTTGGGTCCTAACTCAATGTTCAGATCCTCATGTATGAACATTGAAATTCCCAATATAACTTCATGTCATATTTCCCATTCCCGTATCTTGACCAACAACAATAAAATATTCTTTGGTAACCAATTGAAGCATGATTAATGTGTGATTGTAACATTGTATTCCACTACCAATGGATTCTTCAAACTATACCATTTATAAACATTGTGAATTCATGAAATTTATAAATTTCGTGATAAATAATATAAAACTCAGTAGCCATTAGGAAAAATTATATACTTTATTGGATTCAACATTTTTCTCCGGGGTTTGGAATTTACATCATTTACACAATATCCCAAGCCAATCAATTACTTTGAATAAAGAATATGTGAATTTCAATATTTCACTACATAAATACTTTCCAATGTAATTTGCATGCCACTTACCCCAGAGAATAATTCTAAGTGATTTCATCTAATGCAAAAATAGGGAATAAAGAATCAGTAGGACACACTGACTCGTAAATTATATGTCTAGGTCATTGAATCAGTCCAAACTGACCATTGGAAGGATCCACATTCCGTAATCATAGAAAATTTATCTATGTTCACGTTCTTATTCTACCATTTACCACATATACATTTTCAAAAACCATACACAACCAATTAACATAATATTAACATTTCCATAATATTTCAATATGTAAATCATTATTATGAATTTAAGAATTAACAATATTATTATTAACATTTCATTACATTTTAACCCATTTCCCTTTATATTTCCTTAACAAATTAATAACGACACACAATTCCCAAACATTATCACAATTTACATATCTCAATAGTTCATATTATTAAATCCATTAACATATTTTCATTAAAAATCAACTTTTTCTTTTGAATATTCACCTTAATCCATATTTTTTATTTTAAAATTATATCAAACAGACCATTATGTTATTAATTGTATACACATAGCGATTAATTTCCCCTTTTTGTTAAAATTTTTGTACCAACACGTTCATATTGGTGTCTGTATCATTGAAAACAAATTCTATGAATATCAGTGTGATTTTACATGTTCAGGATCACTAGCATACCACATGGGTGGCCAAATTTGGACTAGTCAGCATTAACACATTCCATAGGGATTGTGAGGGATTCAAAACTCCATCAATACAATCATTTAACCAAAAAATACTAAATGATTCAATTTCACAAAAATAAAGAACAATAGGAAAATCATGCATGTGTAAATCCACTGCATGACTATGGGATATAACTTATAGACCACATCCATCAAATCTGACGATGAACACACCTGTAAATATATAATTATATCTTTTTTTAGACACCCATCGAAGCCCAAACCTATGATCCTATAAAAATGATGGTTTTAGGTATTTAGAATAATATTAAAAAAACCACAATCCATATCACATAAAAGACAACGAATATGAGAATTTTACATACACATAGCTCTAATTCCCAACCAATGGTACTTCAAATGGACATGAATGAAAGGAGATCCACCATAAGAATGGGTTTTTAGATTGATTTCTTACCATGGATGGATAAAGAAGGGAATGGGAGAATAATGGATGAGAAATATAAAATCACGAGTGGTTGTTTAGTAAATTTACACGTTTTAATGGGGTTAATAGTTTTGTTTCATAGTAATTCAAAATTTGTGAAAACAATGAACCTACATCTATCAAGGATGGGTTTAGTTGAGTGGTATCTAGGGGAGTCCCTCATTGTTAGAAAAAAACTTGTGCCAACAAATGGGAATTCCTTTATCTATGGTTTCAAATATTTTACCTCCCCATGTAGTGGTTTTATTAAATTTGAACCTCCTCCATGCTAGCACGATTTGAGAACAAGGTTATTCGTAACAATGTAACAATTAGAAAACAATCCTTGGATGGATACTTTTTTTCTATTGGGTGTTGAACCCTCAGAACACCGTTGAACATATTCATACCATCAGTTACATTTAATTAACGAAATTTTTGATATTTGAATCAATATATGGCACAGAAAATACAAATATGATGTCTAGGATCATAAAACCTCCCCACCTAATAATGGATCATCCTTGAGTAGCACTTCCAAGCCACACTGGTCTTATTTAGAAAAGAGATTGGACCAACAGAACTGTACATATGACTCCCATTCCCATGTTTCCTCCTTAATATTACCATACTACCACAAAACTCATACCAATGAAATTTTATTTCCCAACCAAAATTTCTCATTTTGGTCTACATTATGTATTAGATGCCATTAAAAGGACACATTATTGGTAAGCTCAACATCCTCCACATCAATCACATGAAATTGGTTACAGTGATATTACAAATGGTATTAGAAATGAAAAACATCATTCACATCAATATACATTTATAAAATATCCAAGAAATACGCCACTGATTCAATACTATCCATGATATCAAATGGACCCATGAAACTGGGTACCAACATTCCCTACATTCGATTCTAACAGTCTCGAAATTATATTTCATCCAAAGAGACACAAGATCAGACACAAAAAATCAAGATATCTATGAAATCATTTTACATTTTAATTTGTCCTACATTGATCTATTTCCATACACTTAATAATCAATTGAATTATCCAATATATCCTACATAAGACATGATCCTAGAAACTGTGATTCCCCATCCACTAACAAAAAATAAATAAATATACATGTTCAACCATAGAACACCTCAAATGGTTCAACTAAATCGTATCATGAAAAATATTATTGTGTTAAAACACAAGTGGTACTTGATTATTTTCCCATGATCCACTGAAATCCAAGACACAAACCCTCAAATTGTCCTTTATTAACTAAATAAAATGCTTTGACTTCATTTTCATCAATCGGTAGAAGGTCATAAGCAAAGACACCTAGGTTAGAAATTTCTTTTGTAACCACTTCTTTGTGAATTATATGAAATGAAATTATCGATATGAAAATATAGTCTGTGGTACACTGTGTAGTTGTACTATCTTCAAAACTTATAGTTCACCAAAATGGACTGCTGCGAAACATTTTCTAGTTGGCATGAAATGGGACACAATAGTCAACCAACACAAAACTACCCAATTCACATTATTATTTTGAGGGTACACTTGGAGACCCACCACATTATACAATATAACATCAACCCCTTTACATTCTGGAAGAGGTAGTAGAAGTATAAAACCACCACCCCATTGATGCTCATCTTTCACAAACTGACATGTAAATAATATCACCATAAAACATGAAACTCTTTCTTCTTCCATATTCACCAACAATAGCTGCAATGATCATGATACATTTTTGTCAAATATGGGTGCAATTTCAACTTTGATTCAAGGACCTCACACATAAACTATTATGACATACATGTTTGCATAACAAAACATCATTGAAAATAAATGATCACATCATGACCAATGCACCTACTAGAAGTTGGATCCCTACCATTATGACATTATCATAAATAAAAAAATTAAGAATCCCCATTATGTTTCTACTTTATCGGACTCTGAATCATAGAATCATCATTCAAGGATTAAAGGGTAATCCACCCTTGGCCATCATGCACCTCAAGATGCCTCTTAGAAAAAAAGACATCATCTTCCTCTTTGAGCATGATTCCCGAACCATCGAATTTTGAGTTTTCAAACTTAATATCAAAATACTAAATGTATTCAACTTGTATTCACTATCTCAAACTCATATCATAATAGTATTCAATTTACATAATTCTTTTATTATTTCTATGCACTATGTACCATCCTACACAAATGTAGTGTCACAATCACTACAAAGCGTACACCATAACAACAAACTCAAGTTTGTGTGTAGGGAAATTTTTTAATGAGGACCCATCTATCATGAACTATATACATCCAATAAATCATAATTCACCAAAAATCCAAAAATCCTAACAACGGACAAATAACCGAATCTGCTGTACACCATACACAGTTCAGTAAAGATCTAATTACCATGATTTTCAACATCATATTTTACTCTTGTAATGTATTATCATATACTAAAGATAACTTAAATATGATTACCTTCTAGGTAAATCCTAAAAGTTTTGCTTCAACTATAAAAAGAATCCAATTAACTTCTAGGATAAAACAAAAAAAAATTAAACAATTAAAACATTCATGGAATGATCCAAAGACATAACTACTTGTACATTCTACAGTTCCATTGAAAGACCATCCTTATATATTATGATACCCAATCGATGCATCCTGTCAATCCAAAATTTAAATTAGATAGATTTGTTTATATAATATTCTCTAAAATTGTACATAAGATTTTATCTTGATTTTTACCATGATCATCCTGATTCTAAGAGTACACCAATATGCCATTAACAAAAACAACCACAATCTTATGTATACATGGGTCACATATTTAGTTCATTGATTCTATAAAATCTTTTAAGGTTGTTGTCAACCCAATTAGAATCACAAAAAACTCATAATGCACATACTTGCTCCAAAATGCATACTGCATTACATCAGATGTTCTCTCCCACAACAGATTTAACCCCAATATAAAATCAATCATGAAGAGCACAAAATCCCATATATTTTATGAAAATATATAATCAGTTATAATAAGAGGGCAGTAGTTCTTAAAATTCATATAATTTAGAATTTCAATAATCAATTCATAACTTAAAGGGATATTCTTATTTCAAGAAAAAAATGGATATCTCAATGGTGGAATATAATAATAAATAACCCCTTTAAACTCCAATCCCTAAAACTATGTTTTCTGATCCTATAGTTATATTGATATTGTTTTATATGGAATAATTTAATCTAGTTCATCACCTAGAAAGTACTCTTTTATGAAAACGACATCCATCTCATGATAAAGTCTCATGATGTAAATAGAAAACCCATCCTTGAACGAATCCACCATATTTGGAAGGGATAGATACTCCCCTCTATCATCCCTCACGAGACAGGTCACACGGGTTGTGAGTTCACCCATCTACTGACAATAATTCACTAAACAGCCAGCATAGACATCCCTTTCATGGAAAATGATATATATTCCTCCCTAAAGAGAAGTGAACAAAAACATTTATTTGGAAAAATCAATATTTTTGTCGTACAAGACTATCCCTTCTATACCCAAAATAAAATAACAAAATGAAATCTCTTGAATGAGCAAATACCATGGAAATAGGTTCCCATCATCTTCGTGAGAACACCCCTTACACTACCTGATATTTTATACCCACACTCATAAAAATGGGTCAATCAACCTATACACAGATATACATTAAACTGTTAGGACCAACCGAAAGAAAATATAAGAATAAATAACATAATTAAGAGAAAATGTATCTAAAAGTGAACTAAAAAGAATTGACGTACTGAAAATCATACCTCATATTTTTGATGACCCATCCTCTCAACCTCTAGGTGTAGGCTGATGTTTTGAAATCTAAACTACACATTTTCCATGACCACCAGTCTGTTCCTGGTATTGCATTACACAGCTGATATCGGTGCTCTCACCCTAGAGTACCACATCCACATCCTCATCTAGATTGACCAGTCATAATCCAGCTTCCTACCTGATACGTGGTAATTGATCACCATCCTTCACATGGATTATTTATATTTCCTCCATATATTCCCAACTATTGTTGGTTCATAAATAACCTCTACACAATCCACTTTCTAATGCATTCTCATCACTCAACTAGTGGTTAAGGAAACATAACATAAATATTTCATAACCTACCACACAGATAGTTATAGACTTTGTCGTTGTACATATATAATGTTTCCTTACTAAGATTAAACTTCACACAACCACCCTGGTAGAGACTCTCAAGGTTTTGAATCATACCACCAGAAGCCGAAACACTAGATTTACTCATTAGAATAACATTACCCCCACCAAAATACACATTAAGGTTCCATTCTGAAATATTGGTTTGATAAATTTTTTTTTCAAATTTCTTTAAATTGATGATATTCACGTTTACTTGATATCTTATTGTAGTCCATACTGTAAGTTTATTTATTTTATCTCCCTCATCACCCACTTGAACTATAATGAAGTGTAGTGAATATGTGAGGTTTCCAACCTACTCCATCATAGACACAAATCTTGGGACAACCATATAAAATCTAAATAATTCTCTTTCCAGAAGGTCAAAAGATTGAAATGTTCCGAAATATATTATTATAAATCATACCATGAAAGTCCATAATATTGTACATTATGGACCCAAACATCCCAACTTTTTTTCATTTTCTTGCAATATATAAGTCTCCAACTTATTAATCCAATTTGGAGGAGTCTTTATGTGATCTGAAATTGTTTATATATAACCAATATAGAATTTAGTTACATCTGGTAAAACTTCTCTCAATGAAGATAGAGGGTTCTATAATTAAAACACCCATTTATCTCAAACATACTCGACACAAACCCCATGGGTCTCGTTCCATCATCTTCGAAAAATTTAAATTTTATCATCAAAATTATCTTCAACTAAGTTACCGTGAATCACCGATGTGCCTTAATCCACTTCTATAGGAGGATCATAAGTAATATTTTTTTTCCAACTGGCACATGACATCATTGTAGAATCTTCCGATAATTCCATGTTCACAACATAGAAAACAAACATAAGGATTTCATCAATTATATTAAATAAGGATCACAACTGGACATATATATCCCATTTCTCACACACTATATCAATGGACATATCCAAACACAGAACACTAATATATACAATCTCTAATATGGCTTATGGAAGACATGGTTAAACCAACATATACAACCACAAATATTCTAGTATACATATTTTTAAAACCATTTCCACATTCAGAATGTAATTTTTACCTCTTATGAATATTTTCAATTTCACTACATATTAAAACTAATATTCAAACACATTTGTAATAATTAATTAAAAACATTATTTTATCCAGTATTTAATTTCCCCTTTATTTAACTATAAGGATCATCTTAATTACAATGAATTTGTTCAAATTTTCTATTAAGGGAAATTCATTCTACACTTTATGACCCACACACACTTCTTGTGTGTGCCTTCCATGATGCACACTACCCATATAACTAGGTTCATAAATTGAATAACAATTGAACAACCTCATGTAATTATGTCTACGAGAAAAATATCCTCAAATAGTCACATCACCAAATAATTGGGTCACCAATGTGTGAAATATCATTCAAATGTTACAACCCATATCATGAAAAACAACTTCCTCCCAAGGTACACGAGTTTTCCCTCATTCATATATTATCTAATCAAATTCATGGTCTCATTACAAAGACCTGATATGTCATAAACTCCCTTATACCAAAAAATATTTTATGGTACATATAATTCCCCTCTATAATATTACTTTTTACCTTCCATAACCCAATTTACATTAAAATGTACCTCAAGATGTGTTGCCACATGGCTTCATGCACACATCCTAATATTCCAGAGGTTTCTAACTAGCAGTGGGGGTCAAATGGATCATGTGGGAAGACTATATCCTCCATATCATAGAATTCAACTATAGATAAAATATAAAAAAAATGAAAATAATGAAAATAACCAAAAACATTCATTTCTAACAATTTTACCAAATAGGTTATAAACCACAACCAAACTATGAATGTTTCATGTCAAGAAAATGTTGAAAAACATTATATAGACATAATATATGGACAAAAAAAGAATCCCTAGAATGGTTCTCAACATAATTCGTATTTCCCCATCCACAAACATCTCAATCCGAACACAATTACCTAGAATATGGCCCTTGACATTTTCCTGATATGAAACCATTAAATCTAATCGAGTAAAAAATGGATGCCATAAAATGGTTCAATACCATAGGCCACCACAGACGGTGTCTAAAAATACCAATATAAAAAATAGTTCATTAATGTACTAAATAAATTACATGATAATGAAAAGGCAACTCATGTTCTATTTGGAAAATTTTTTTACATTAATTGGTTCATCATTTTTGTTGTGTGTTTAGAATTTACATCATTTAATCAATAGCCCAATCTAATCAATTACAAAGCATTAAGAATAACTTATGTTCCCTATCGCACTATAGAAATCCTTTTCACATTCATTTTTATCACACTTATCTTAGAGAATCAGCCCTTTTAGTTTCATCCAATGCTTACATTATATCCTAGATCATAACACTTACACCATAACACTTAAATTCCATGAGTAGGTCGTAGCATTTTCCCAACCCAATCCTTGGTAGGATCCTCAGTCCTTTATCCCAAACCACAGATCCATCTACAGATGATTATACATTCATTTACCACATATTCCATATTAATAACCATACAGAAACAATACACATAACATTCACATTTCAATAATCATTCAAAATGATAATAATTATTAATCATTTACTCAATATCCCACTTATCATTTAAATTGTGTATCATGATTAACATATTTACCTTCCTCATGTCTTACACCTTTAACAATAATCAATAATTCTAATACAATGCCCCATTTAAGATATCTCAACAACTAATATGACTTAATCTATTAACGGAAATCCATAACAAATCAACAGTACATTTAACATATGAACATTAATCCATTTTTATCATTTTCATGAAAATCCAAATAAAACCCTAATTTATTCAAGTTCTAGACATAACAATTAATTTCCCATTTCTGTTCAAATTAACATACCAAAACATTACTATTGGTCTCTATCTCATCCAAAACAAATACCAGGGTTATCGATGTAATTTTCCATGATTGGAATTGTTTGCACACCCCATGGTTGGTCTTATATAATTACGTAATCCTCAAAGCATCATATTTATATCGAGAGGAAATAAAATCACCATTTTCCCAAAGTATACTAAAATGATCTATTTTACCACAAGAGATAAACAATAGCACAAAAATGAATACCTAAATCAACCTTAAGTCTACGTGATATAACATGAAGGCCACTTAACTTTAATTATAATATAAAGACACCTTTAACCTTATCATTCGATTCAGATTCATCCACCCCTTGATGCTGAGACCTAGGATCATCTGAAAATTAGGGGTATAGGGATTTGGAAGAGAAGAAGAATGAATCCACAATCCCATATCCAACAAATGGTAGAAATAAGTGTATTAGACATACCCATAGAATCAACCTACAACCAAAGGAACTCTATATAGTCTATAATTGAAGTATATCCACCCTTGTGATGATTTGGGAGATTTATTCCATAATCAGTTGTAGGGGAAGAAGAAATCAGGAGAAAATTGGGTGTTCGATATAATATTCTAAGGGGAAATCTTAGTAAATTCATATTTTTTTAATGGGAAGCATGGTTTGGTGACACTGTTTTCCATAATTTGCACAAACCGGGCTCCATCCTTTTTACAAGAGGGATTATGTCAAATGGTTTTCTATGTAGTCCAACACATACTTAAATGACATCCACCAGCTATGCAGAATTCATTTTTCCAAGGTTTCATGGTTTCTTTATCAGCCTACCATGGATGTTCGTAACTTCGCAACACACCTAGATATCATAGTTTAGCCAAATGTATATCCTTAACCATGTGTAAATCTTGAATCATACACTGGATGGCTAATTTTCTTTTTCCGTTGTCTCCCAAACCACAGGAAACCCCTAAAAATCCTCATACCTCTATTGAACATGACATTGACTATGTTTTATATATTTATCCAAAAAGTACATATGTACATACCACCCTGATGTCTTGGATGTTACACCACCCATCACATTTATATCATTAAATGCATTTTCTCATAAATTTTACAACTTAAGTGTTCCATTCATATCATTTAATATCGTGTTAATGAAGTCTGTTAGAAATACATAGGTTTCACAAACTAAATAAGGATATCTTTTTCAGGATGAATTCATTTTTGTTAAATTGTGGATGGATATTTACTATGTATATAATTTCAAAGGAAAAATATATGATAATTTTCCACGATTAAATGTTGTACTTAATGATTCATGGAATTGTTTAATGATAGTATATGATGGTCTATAAATAATATTAAATCATAATTATAATTATTTTGTTGTGTAAAAACATATTATAACATTTAAATTTTGTATAAGTAATCTATAATAAAAATTATTTTCCTTAATAAAAAGGATTAGTACTGGATAAACCTAAATTGATTTTTTATCAAATTAACTAAATGATTCATAAATAGGGGACATTTTATACATCAATAGAAGAACATAAATATTAATTTAATGAAATAATGGTAAATATATTACATCCTAATCAATTGATTTCCAAAATTCTAAAAATAATGAATGTATTTAACAAAAAATAAGTGAGAGAGAGATCCATTTCCTTGAGAGTTGCTTTTTATAATATCACAAGGAACTTCTAATGAGATTCCAATATAATTTAGTGGGTTTTAGAGATTTATATAGAGATTAATTTCTTTCACAATTTTATGTTAATATTATTTCATTTTTTCATAGTTATTAATTTACAAATAGTTAGGAATTAATTATTAGTTTCTAAAAATAGGATTTAGATACTATATAATAAAATAATCATAACCAAAAATATTACATAGTTTTTTGAAAAATATTGTTCATTTTTAATATTTTATAATGATAATAACCAAACTAATTAATATAAAACCATCAAAGATGTGGAATTAAGTAATAGTGATACAAAAATGAGTATAAAACTTTAAAATATAATATAATTTTTATAGAATTCATTATTGATTATATAGTTAATAAAAAAATTAAAATCACATTATTTAAAGGGATACCATATTTCATTTTGTGAATAATTTTATTAATTATTATTTCATATCTATTTAGATTTTATGAATTCATAATATATAATTTTTTATACTGTATTTAAATTTCACAGAATTATTTGACTATGACACAAAATTTTGGAAGTTCACTATTGTATAATTTATAAATGGCGATTTAAAAAATCATATTTATCTATTCTAATTAATACTATAATTTTGAGAGTTTACAATCTTGAAATAAAATATAAATTTATTTAAAACCAATTTATGTTATAACAATAAATTTTCTATCCATAGAAATAATACACATGTTATTAATAAATAATATTTATGTTTATATCAAAATAAATATATATTAATAATGATTCATTTAAGAATATATTAATTATTTCAAATATTCAGAATTTTTAATAAATTTGGTTTTAATAAAAACTATCTATTTTCAAAAAATTAAAACCATGTTTCATCTAATCAATAGATACATTTTATACAACCCATTATATATTCAATTATAACATAAATATAAAGCAGATTAAATATAATAATTTTTTTCATTTAAAATAATATATTAAAATTCATTATTGTATGGATTTGAAACATAACCGCATAATACACCTATGTAGGCCTGAAGGGTAGTCTGTATGAATGTGATTATTTCTAGTGGTGGATCATTGAACATGGTGGGGGTCATGATCTAAACATGAATGAAATTGTACCATAAACACAATCACCAAAGTTTAATTTTTTTGATCATATCATGTGATTGTTAATTGTTAAAACCATGTGATTTAATCCCTCTCATATTCTCAAATATAAGCACTTAGTTGGTCTGGAACCTACTTGTTGAGGTTGTTACTACTTCAGTCTGTGTCAACCGGAAATTATCCTAATAATTAATAAATAATAAATTTAATGGTCAATTTACAATGACTATATTTTACATAATTATCATCCATAAATTTCATCCAAATATAGTAATACTAAAATTTCAAAAATACCCAAATTATTGAAAACTTTTTTTGTAATTAAAATACATAATATAAAAATTAGTCATTTAAAAATGTAATATAATTTATAACATTTTGGGTTGAGACATTCTACCATGTCTTATACATGTTATTACCATTCCTTTATATATATTCATGTATTTTATGGATTTTACTTACTAGTTGAGTTAATATCCCTTGATACAACTTTGAGAAAATATCTATTTCCATAAATTTCTATAGTGACCTATATTCATCAATATATATGGAATTAATTGGGTATTCAAGATATTAATGATGTTTGAACATGATTTCATTATCAGAATGGAATATATGAGAAGCTTCTTAGGCCTCATTGAATTGTCTCAAAGGCTAAATTTTTACATCCCCAAATAAATAGAGGTATGTAATGACTTAATAAAAAGATCTATGAGATGTTTTTTGGGTCCATAAAAGAGTCTTATAGGGTTTATCATGGTACGTATGAGAGGCATGGATCATTTAGAATAATTAGAGAAAAACCACTCAACCTCTAAACCAAGTATAGATCTCTATCAGGATGTATTCATATGTGACATTACAAAACATCCCTGCATTTTATGAAATGACATTGGGGTAGCTCATGTTTCGAGTTTGCTCCCAATTCTAATAACCACTTATCATATGACACATGTTGAGATGAAGAATCATAATATGCTGCCTGATGTCATTAATAAAAAAAATTCATAAATGTGGGAACATTACACTATCGTAAAAATATGTTGTTCAAAAACAAGTATGATGTTAGTCATCAAATATATATTGATTATGGTCTACTAAAATTGGTGTTTGTGAAAATAAATTTCCTTTTACATTGATCGACGAATTTTCGATCTGTTATGGGTATACCGGTGGTTGTAAAATGATGATAATTAATCAATATTACACTATTTATAGAATATATAAGATTACATCATGCATAAGGATTTTAAGAGTTGGAATGTTATCTATGAGTACATTTTAATTGTTTAGATTATGGATTAAACACTAATTTATCATTGATAATGCAATAAGTTATTACCACCCATTCATTTTCTCTGTCATAATAGTCTTTTTTTGTGACATCCTCATCTACTCATTGACACCAAAAATATTATATATATATATATATATAGTTATTCAAGATAATTCTCCATGAAAATAAAATATATTCCATTCAATATAAGTGTACCTTATAGTTCCTAGATGGTTATGTTCATAGATCATGTAGTTTCCAAGATCCATATGTCATTGACCACAGTGAATGATAATGTAGTTATTTAATTGACATTTAATTATAACATAATAAATATTAGAACCACTCTTGGATTTCGAAGATTATATCATCATATTATAGAGGATTTATCCTGATTATAATCACCGTTTAGTTAACTAACAATGAACCAATTGATGTTCCTTTAGTCATTCCAGTTTAAATATCTATTTCATGACTTGATTATGAGTTTGAATATAGCCTCATTACTGACACTTCATATTCCTCGGATAGGGTGTTCAGTATACATTGATGAATCAATTTTTAAAAATACTTATTCAAATTTTGATGTTAGTATATTATGTGTCTCTAAATATATGACCCTATTAGTCGATCTAAAACACTCATGACATGGATCTCGATGTCGTGGTGTGCACTATGATGGGTGGATATATGTTTTTCTTCAAAGAAAAGTATATAATTCATACTAACCACAATTTCCTCTATTACATATTCACATAGTGGGACATGTAAATGATTCAAATTAGTATTGTCGAGTACCTATATTATTTTACATTAATATAATGTATGAACCAAGGAAATGTAACATCATTTATGATTAACCTTTATAGAAAAATAAATCAACTTGGGATCATAAGAAGTTGTCTTTCGTGATGAAGTGGAACTAGATGAAAATTTTGGATAAATAGAGGTTCCATGTTTCTTAGGATCAAGGATTGATTTCCTGAAACCACTATTCTATTTATGGATTAAAGTTAACATTGTTGACTCATCTAATGGAATTTTAGGCCCTGTAGGATGTGTCCCAATAGTCAGAGATCATCTTGGCCAGATCTCCATGTGATTTTTTAGAAGCTATTGTATTTCCTTATCTCTGGAGGGTGAAATGATGACATTTATTAATTCTATTTAATTATCTAATAATTATTGTTGGAAAAACATTTGGATTGAATGCTATTTAAATACCATAGTGAAATTAATTTGGAACAGTGTGATTCATCTGGAATGTTCGATAACCACACATTGGATTGATTGTCTCCATTTTCTTAGTGACATAATCTATATTACCAATCGCACTGTCGTGATGTAAATATGGTTACAGATGGACCTTCTAATAAATAAGTGAGTTAGAATATTACTTGTTTACATGACCTCTCTTACAATTTAGTCCTTCTTTATGAGAATTATTGTAATATGATCCCTTTTTTAGACTCATATAGTGTATTTGTTTTAATAAATTACACTTTATAATTTTTTCCAAGGTATCACTTTCATCCAAAACATTTATTATACAGTTGGCTAGGTAATTGATGGAAAGGAAATTTACTAAGAGTGTTATTTGATGTAGAAATCTATGGAAAGAGTTTACATAATACACCTATGGTGTTTGGACGAAAATGATGTTATCATTCTACATGGGTGACAGATATTCCTTGGTTCATTCAAATAATAGATGATGAGGGACTTACATTCGACCAATTGGGTAGTAAATCCAAGTGTGACAAACACATAAGACAATATCGTAATTCTATATAGTTTACATAGTTGAAGAGATACATCAATGGTTTTTTCTCTTGAAGTCTTAAGAAAAAAAAGGTAATGGTCATGAACCACCATACTTATGGTTTTCTTCATCATCATCTAGTAACCATGTTGTAGTTATAATATTTTACTATTGACTGTATATCATTTTCACCTATGGACCAATATATCATGCATTTTCTATGTTATTTCAAAATGGTTGATGATATTTCCTCACATCATATTGATCCGAGATACTCATTTTGTAGATGATACCAGGGAACTATATATCATTTAGACATTATGTTAAAAAATATAATTGACATGATAATTATTTATGAAATAGAAAAAAAATCACATCACGACTTCTCAAGAACTTATAAAAATCCATAGGGACAAAGATGAGATTAGGAATATTGTTACTTCCATAGAATGTATGATATTCAGAGTGAATGGTCTTCATAATAGAGGATTTTCATAAATAGTAGATCAATAATTCAGAGGAGTATGGTTGATCACCTATACATGGTGTAGTTCTCTTACAAAATAATGTTTCGAATAATTTATTTGGATGGAACTATTTTTTTCTCCTTATATATAGTTATTCAACTCAAAATTGTGTTGGAATGAGGGTGTAATGGATGTAGTTATCTGGATTAGTTTAGAACAAGAGACCATTGAGAGGGTGACACTTACCAAGATACGGTTGGTGACATTTCAAATAATGTAGTGATCAAATCGAGATCAGATGAGACATCCATTATATTACGATATTAATAAAAAAATTCTCATGAGTTTCAAATTACATTAAAAATTTTCATTTGATAATGTAATGGAAATAGAATTATAGTTTTTTGGACTCCATGATCTCTCTAGGTAGATATATAATGTTGAAAAGCATCTTGACTATACCCCCAAAATATTAGTGAATTCATCATGTGTTACATTTTATCCATCATCAAAGGTACATGTCTAGTCGTATTCATGTTATAGATTGTGATTAAATGGATTTATAACTACCATCATATTATAAAGAGCTCTTGGTGAATATTAATTTCTTTTGAATGAAGTAATTGTGATGTAAAATTTTTCAACATTTATTTATCTTATGGAAGCACAGATGGATTTATGATGATATTTCCTTGAACGATTCTAATGTTTAAGCTTAGTTGATTTTGATTTTCAAACACGAACATTTGAGATATATCTATTGGATTAAATTAATATTGGGTTCAATAATGGAAACATTGTTTATTTTAATTTTCTATTTATATTTTATTTTCTATATAATATATATTTAGTTTGTGTTAAATTTTTATTAGTAAATATCACCCATAAATATGGTTTTATGGGATTATATAAAGGAAACCCTTGATTTACAAGTGTTACATAAGGTTAAGGATTGTCAATAAACCATTAATTAATGGTATGAGATATTTTTATGTGTTTTATATTGGATAACACCAGCTTTGTATGGTTAAATTGAATATTATATAAGTTGTATAAGTGTATTATGTGACCATTTTAAAGGTGGAACTATGTTTCTAATGTTTATATAAAGCTAAATTTTATGTTATATAAGTGTAACAAGGAATTTATAAATTAAATTTAAGGGTTACTATATACTTTTTTATGGTTACCTAGTTGTTAAATAATAAAATTTCCTATTAAATATGCATAACTAATTACTGTTAATGTTTCCATAAGGGTAATTCCATCACTATATATAGGAAACTACAATATTCTATTATTTGTGTATGGTTAGTTTCAATGATGTGTATTTGTACCACATTGAGTTCAAGTGTATCATAATGTTATTCATAAATTATATACTAGTATATCATGGTTATGTTATATGTAAGGTAAATCAACTTACACTTACGAGACACCTTGTTGATTCATTAGGGTAAAACCATATAGCCTTAAAATAGTGCCCTTATAATGGAAAAATATATTAAAAACTACTTTTATACTTTATCTTCTCTTATGAGACCTTTTAGTAAATTTTTATCTTTTTAAAAATGCAAAAAATATTCGTAAATAATTTTTTTGAGTAATTTAGGGATTATAAATCATGTGTTAATGTTTTTAATCTATCTATTTGGAAGACCCACATGAGGAATTACTAAAATGGTTATTAAATTTTTGGTATTTCAAATATAGTGAATCATATCACATTGTTAATATATTAATATTACAAAACCCTTGTTGTCTTATATATTTATTTATTCTCTATAGTCATTAAATTTATATTTATTTTTTTCAAGTTTTTCAAACCCTATTCAATGGAATGATGTACATATTTTATTTTTATCATAAAATAAATTAATACTCTATCACATGTTGTCATTGTATAGTTTTATAAATATAATTACTTTGTAAAAATTCTATATAATAATTTTAATTTTTTTTAAGATTTAATTTAAATAATTATTTTGAAAAATGCTAAATACTTATTCAATTAATAACAACCAAAAATTATAGAAAATGATAGTAAGAAATATTTTTGGGAACCTCTAATTCTTCAAGGGATGATGTTTTTTTTAATATGTAATTTGTAATAATTATTTATCAAATAATATTGAACAATAAATAAGGATAAAATAGATTTTTTTTTCATTTGTGATTTTCAAAGAATGATAGTATATTATAATTTATTTTTTAATTCTTTTATCAAATAATATAATATAATCATTTCTATGAATATTTGTACACTATTTTGAGATAATGAACACATTGACATTTTTCTGTTATAGATTCCCTGACAAAAATTGTAAAACTATAATGTATATGTAAATAACTATGATTTTGGATGATTCATACATTTTGAGGGGTCTTGTATACACATGTTTATTTTGTATAATTAATTTGTTAAGAGGGTTTTTTCTCTATTGATATTGATAGATTATGGATTTGGTCATTTTCATGTTACCCATAAATGTTTTTTAACCCAAGAGTTTTTTTAGATTCTTATTTACATCTCAGGTGTTAAATCACGATGTTTTTGTGAGGAAACAATATTTCATAACATTCCATGTTCTGTATGTTTTTCATTGTTTACCTTGATTTGAATAACATTTCCAATGGATGTCCACTCCTTGTTTTATATGAAAGATAACCTCCATAGAATAGTTAACCCATAGAGGGGGATTTCAAATAATATGTTATTTTGGTTAAATTATAAAATTTTATAATTTTTTAATCGTTTAATACAATGCCTTGAGGATTTTGATGAAAATTATTAATTATGAGGCATAGTGGATTTGATGTAGCATGTTAAAACAAATCCAAATGGTTTTTGAGTATTGATTCCTACTATTAAATTTTGGATTTGATGTGAATTGATGTCACCAAATTAGGAAAGTTTGGAAGATTGTTGATAACATTGATCATCATTTTATAATGCAAGTAATACATCCCTGAAAGAGGGTAGTGGATAATTTGTTAGAGAAAAACGACTTGGTAAATTATATATTGATTTTTTCAAACTTTTTTATTAATTATTATCATTTAATTCACCCATTTTAAATGTTTACACAAGTTAAGGATATATTTTTCAGGTCCAAATAGTTATTATTACAAGCTCCCTGAATAAGAATATTGATGAATGTGCAGACTCCATGTATACTGATATGAGTGAGGGACTGTGTAATGTAGATGATTGTATAGTATGAATGAATTTTACATGTATCAAAAATGGATAGATTATTCAAAACAGCACAGTTTTATTTATTTTTTATTCTATTCTTTTAATTTAAATAGTTTTTCCGTAAAAAATGGGAGAACATTTATTAAATATATTATAGGTACTATATCAATTGTTTTCATCCGGATTCAATTTCTTATCTCTTTGTTAAATTTTATTATATAATCTTTTTCATGACAAGATGTTGACTTTATAGTCTCCCAATAATGGAAATAGACCCTCCCATCTATTTAACATCCTCTTGTATAAGTCATCAAGTGCATGAAAACATGTGGTACATAGTTAATTATCGGTAGTTTGTGCCCTAGAATTACAAAATAATACTACATGATAGTTTCTTATTTTATTTTCATACTAACATGGGATATTTTAGAAAGGATATATTTGTTTGGGACTCAGATTATGGACGTTACATGATCAAGTCAATTATATGTGTAACCGACCACTAAGTTACCATGGGTTGGATAATTACTTAATTTTTAATTAGATTTCAAGTGTTTTCATTGAACATGAATAGAATTATATAATCACACTATATATATACACGTTTTTGTTATATATATTAGTTCATTAATTTATTTCATTGAATTAAGATACCATTATTCCATAGAAAATTATTTTTATTGTGAAATGTATCAATTATTGTGCTATGATGATATACTTATTCTATATTTAACAAGTAAAACCTGATGTTGTGGTATGTTTGAATATATATGAATGTGACTAATGTGTACGGATTATTTATTGTATATGATAAGGAGGGTTATAAATTGTGATATAGATATACTTTTAGGGATGCCTTGTGTGATTCTGCAGGCTTCTAGGGTTAATCCTAATGACTCACCATTCATTAAATATTAAATATTTGTTATAGATTTGTATAAACGACTTGTGGGACCACATTTTCTATATGCGGGAGTAGTCAAGCAGACACCCTCAAATGATCCAATAGTGTAGGAAAATGGTTAAATTTTCACCAGAGTATGCTACCCCATTTTCTTCTATATTATTTTTGTTTTTTAGACTTTGTTTGACTATGATAAATATTTTTAGATACAATTTTCTATATAGTTTTCCAGTATAATAAGACTATAGAATTATGAGACATAGCTTCATCTTTTCAATACTGGTCTATAAAATTCTATTGAAATTGAAGTATTTAAAGGTGAATAATGATACAATTACATTGTAGGGTATTTCTTTATGTTTGTGGGATGTTATTATCTGTTTTAGATTTATAGATGGTATAACATATAATGTGTTTGTAGAACATTTCATCACAGAGTTTCATATAGGAATAGTATAGATGGGATGAGAAAAAGTGTTAACATTTCTTATTTAGGGAGTTATGATGTGAAATTCTTCCTAGACATTTATCATAGAGATTCTGCTCATTTATCCTATATTTTATGGAGATTAGGAACATGATGATAAGTATTTATAGATTGGGATTCGACCAGGGTTGTGTGTCTTCATTATTTACCATGATAAAAAAAATTATACTCAGTTTATCCAAATGGAAATAATAATAGAGATGGTTATTTAACAATATCAAGAATTTAGTTTCCCATAAACCATTTTTACAAAGACTAGTGGAACTATTAGTGTTATGATGTGTTCTACCTCTTGTAGAAATATGTAGAGAGATTGGTATATACAAAAGGCTAGTAGAAGACATTTTTATTAGAGTACTGATTTATTATAACCTTTCTAGAAGAGTTCCATAGTTAATTAAATATTGATAAGTAAAATATTGTCATATAATTTTTATATCACATCTGATTTGGTTCTATTAGTGAATTAAATGAGGGCTTCTACAGTAGGTTTTCTCTGGGGATTGGATGACAATGTTCCATAGAGGTGTAGAGAATCCAGGGTATTATAGATAAGGATTTTTCGGGGGGTCCTCGGTAGTAGACATAATCAGTGTATCGAAATGGACATTTTTTGAGATATTGGGTATTGGAGTTTAAGAAGGCCTTGTCTCTTTAATGAATCAACCTGTTACAGATTATAGCTGGGGATGATCTACACTTCCAGGGAAAAATTTGACCATATCTACTTTATCCAATACATTTTTTGATATAGATGTTTTGATTTTTTTGTATAAATTAATATTGTTAGTTTACATTACACACCATTCATGTTATCCTCTATATTACTATAAATATATTTACTAATGTGAATCAATTTACACCATCTTCAGGTACTATTATATTTCATTAGATTGATGTCTATCTATGCAAATTGTTCAATCTTCATGATATTGGATATGGTGAGATTGTATTGATAGTTCTCAGTTTTTTCTGAAGACTGTCTTTTCATCTCATGTTTATTACTATGAGAGATAATAAAAATTTATGTATCCAAATGGATAGAGGTATGTGATGACTATAGAAATGGAATTGGGGGGAAAAGTTTTGATTTATAATTGAGTCAACTTGTGATTTAGATGGTGTAGACCGAAGGCCTTGATCATTCAATATGAATAGAATAAAATCAATTCATATTTCCTTCCACCCATTGATCTCTATCAGGATAAATTCACAGATGAATTTAATGAACATTCAAATGATATATTATTTGAATTATATGTATATATTATGATCGTGTTGAACATCACATTTTTATACCACCATATATTTTGCTTCCTAAATATCTAAATGAGCCAATTTACATCTTGACGACTTATAAAATATTTGAATTATCTAGTTGAGTACCATCTTGTGTTGTGAGGCACTTTTATTCTATAAGACGTTTTATTGCATTCATTCCCTATTAATTTATTACATAAAACTGAACTATGTGACAATCACTACTGGAAAAGTAACCTATACCAACGGTTTGGAACCATTGGTATAGGCCTCCAAACCGTTGGTATAGCCTATACCAACGGTTTGGAGAACCGTGGCGAAGTAAGCCGTTGGGATAGGTCTATACCAACGGTTTTGGGAAATCCGTTGGTATAGACCTATCCCAACAGTTTTGAAAACCGTTGGCATAGGTAATATGAAAATCTATTCCAACGGTTATAAAATCGTTGGTATATGTATTTCAAAAAAAATACATTCGGTGTGATTTGATCCCTGAACCCTTCGTTTATAATAGAACGACTTAACCACTAACCTAATATGACTTTTTTAAACATAATTTCTTAAATATATATATGTATTATAATAATTATTTAAAATTTATATTTATATAATGTTATCGGGCAGTAGACCTGGAAAACAAAATCGAAGAACCTATCTCAACGGTTCGCAAAACCGTTGGGATAGGTACATATTTTTTTCGGGGTGTATGCTAGATTTTGGGACACCCTTTCCCAACAGTTCTGGAGAACCGTTGGGAAAGGGGTGGGTCTTTCCCAACGGTTCTACAAAACTGTTGGGAAAGGGGTGTTTTGAGCTCCCTTTCCCAACGGTTTGGGGGAACCGTTGGGAAAGACCCACCCTTTCCCAACGGTTCTCAAAACCGTTGGGAAAGGGGTGTTTTGAGCTCCCTTTCCCAATGGTTTGGGAGAACCGTTGAGAAAGGGGTGGGTCTTTCCCAATAGTTATCCAAAACCGTTGGGAAAGGGGTGTTTTGAGCTCCCTTTCCCAACGGTTTGGGAGAACCGTTGGTATAGAAGTGTTGGGAAAGATCCGATTTCCAGTAGTGAATGAATATCAGATAAAACTATACAATGAAAGATGATATTTTGAAATAAGTATTGGGATAATGGTGTTTCTTCGAGATTGATATATGATTGGGCTCCTACCAGAAGATGGTTATAATGGGCGACATATTATATTGGCTGTTTTTAGGTAGGTTTGGGTTGTTTGTGTACATAGATAAATTTTTTTCATTGAAAATTATAATAGTGTTCATATATATCATGAGTAAGACCTATCTCCCATACCAAGACTCATTCTTTATGGTTCTCATTAATGAAGTCATCATATAATTTTAGACAGAGCATAAATATCCCAAATTTTTTAATATACATGTGAGTATGATTTGAGCTTATCATCATTATGCCATGCTATCAATGTTTTTTTAGGAGGTTATGATTATTAGGAATGAGGTGTTTGAGATATGTATATATGTGATCCTACAAAAAATAGTGGAACTAATATATTGGAACTATCACCAGAATGTTTCTAATATAAAGTGCATTTTTAAAATATATGGTCAACTAATTCATTTTATCTCATACATATCATGACTATAATTAATTATGAAAACATTTAAAATGAACAAATTAATTTTATAGTGGTTAGAAAATTGTGGGGTGGAATATATTTATATTATTATGAAGATGACTACAGCTAATGTACTAACACTTCATGAGGTTGTGTTTGAGTAAGAGGTATATTAGAAAACTTCATGTTTTATTTTATGATCCATAATGATGTAGTGGTATTATGTAGTATATTAGGGACCATGATAGATAAAATCCCGTGATTAGAACTTCTGAACACATGAATTGTAGCTTTTTTTATTGGATTAGACACAAATTTGTTAGTGACACTGTTATTTTGGTGAGAGTTTTATTATCTATAATAACCACAAGTTCCTCAGTTACAATATCTAATAGTTTGAATTTATCATGAGGTGCTTAAACTAGGTAGCGTACGAACAGACCTTTGACATTAATAATATGTATATCAATATGAATGAAATTGTAATAATTGATTATCATATCCATAATGTGGAGATTTCATGGGAGATTATTGTGTGTTAATCTAAGGATTAGTGGTTCTTGATCCCCTTGTTGGTTGACAATAATATATATTATTTTATTGATCAATTATATGTTGACTGGGATACCTTGTTGAATAAATATTTTATAGTAAACCAGGTAATGTCTAGATAAATTACTGACCAATAGTGTGTTGGGTTGTGGGGTCATTTAGCCGATGGTGAACCAATATCCAAATGGTCATTTAGAGACAAATATGTGATCCTCGTGTTTGGTATTTTCATATTCACTACCTCCACCATAAATTAAATGATGTTGGAATTACCATATTATAGATGGTTATTACATTAGAGTGAAAATATGATGCACCACAAAATCATGTAGTAGTTCTGGTGGCCAAACTTGAATATGGGTCCTAAATGAGTTCATCTCCATATTCCATACCACCGAAAGGCTATATACTAAAAACCATGTCCCAATGGTTTTCTCTATCCACTTATATTTACCATGTGTGTGTAGGAGGATTTCACGGTGGACTTTTAGAAATAATATCTCTAGTCACTATGTTCTACTGAATGATTCTGAAAGATTATCACTTGAATAATGAATATTTCTCACTTCTTACTGATCTAGAGACTCACATAGTAGAATATTGAGGGATGACATATGTATCTGAAATATTATAATTACATATATTACCCATTATAATTTATTCATATAAGGATTCATGTTTCATGTGTCTCTTTTAATAGGGATTATAAAATATTTTGGGACTCAGATGAGGTTAATAAAATAATACTATCATTATACAAATGAATTGTCCGAGCGAATGATTATTATATTGGAGGATATGATTAAATTTTTTGATAAAAATTTATTGGTATTTGACCCCATCCTTTGTTTAGTTATCATAATGTAATAGATTGTAGGTCTTTATTCAAATGACACAGAATGAGGCTCCCTATAGAATTAAATACCTTTTAATGGTATAATTGAATGAACTATGTGAATAAGAAATTATTGGATATTGTATGGTACAAGAGACTTCAAAAAGGATGCATCTGATTTAGAATAAATTGGTTACCACTGTGAAAAGGAATCAATTGTACAATAAATAAAGAATATTTAATTTTGTGTTTTCTGTTAGTGATCAGGTTTTCATGAATGTGTAACCTCTAATAGATAATTATCATTTTCAAAAAAATGCAAAAATGAAACTGTTGATTTTTTCACCCTTTGAGATCATTGAGTGAGAAGGGACAAGGGTATACCATCTAAATCATAGAACATTTTTTGAATGGAACAATGATGTGTTGCACTTTTTTTGTATTAATAATAACAAGCTTATACTTGAGAAATAATGATTATATTTATATTTATTTATTTTATTTTTATCTATATGCAACAGTTGTCGAATTCTCATTTCATAATATTCATTTATAATTTGTTTTGAATATTCATGTTTTCAGAATAATAAAATTTTTTAGTATATGTTTTTCATTGTGAATGTTTTAATAACAAATAAAAAAATATGTCCAATTTCATAAAAAACTGCTAAATTGTTTGCTGATAAGATATTTTTACATAGCATGAAGTCATAGAACATGTATCTTACCCTAGTATGATAAAATTAGACATGTGGTGGGTTACATGTCAAGAAAAATAGTTGTTACACATTTTATATTCCAAATGTTTTATATAAAAACAAAAAAAATAGTATTCTATCTTACACAATATGTATATAGCGTACATTCCTATTATTATTAATGATTTAGCGATGTAAATAACACTATCCATGTGAAAATTTTACATGGTCATGATGTATGAGACTATAATAGTTAGGTATTTAGGATATTAATGATATCAATGTGGTGTATTATTTATGTAGTTATTTTTCCCACTTTTCCATAATACACATTGATCTATTCTGCAAGATCATCAAATAGATGACATATGAGATACATGTCTTGTATCTAGATTGTTAACGCAATGTGATCCCATAGATATATGTTACGAATAACATAAATAATTATATTGGGATCACAGAATGTAGATACACAATATATAAATGTCATGTAAATGTCACGTGGTCTTGCTAAGTATATAAACCATATCCCCAGGCATGTACCCCAAATACATAACAATAGAGGTGCATTAAGTGTATGCTAGTTGTATATATTTTCTAATCTCCCAATTATGGGTGTATTTAAATTACATTAAAATGATAGTTTCATCGGTCGAACCATATTTATTGTATTGTTTTTTTAATGGGATTGAAAATTTAATAACAGTTTTAAATAATATTTAATTGTCTTTTAATTTATTATTAGAAATCTATAGTTTCAAGTTCATCCACTTTTTTTCCATTAATGCATTTATGATTTTTCTATACAAGAATATTCATATATTAATTATGAAAAAATGGATTTTATAAAATATTTAATTAATTTGTTGAAGTGAATTTATCATTATAATAAAAGACATATAATAAATTATTTTTATCCAATTACTTTTCAATATATATTTATGTCTTAAAGTTAATGTGATTTTCCATGACCAATCAATGTAATGGATTTTTTAATTTTATTTATTTCATCGGATTACATTTTTATTAATAAATTATATATGATGCATTGTGAGTCAGTCCTCACTCCGTTACTATGTAAGACCAATGTATTTATGGTTATTTATGTAATTACATTTAAAAAAATCATTATTTCCCATAAAAATAAATTGAGATATAAATTCATGTAAGTAATGATTTTATCCAAGGCACATAAGGAATGATTAAGATGATACTATGTTGATTATAAACTAGGGAATGGACATGTTTGTAGGGGGGATGCTGATACTCAAGAAGAGACATTAAATAAGGGTTATTTCTCATATTAAAAGAGTATATTTAATAGCTTTTCATTAAATTATGCAATATATAACACATTAGTGAGTCATATATATATATATATCAATAAATTGTTTATTCTATTGATATAATTCCATGATAAAATCAATAAATTAATTAATGTGAAATTGTGGATTTTTAAAAAATAGATTACGTTTAAATGTTTTATCTAGTATGGTTATGCAATTAAGATCAAAAATATTTTAATAGGACATGTAAATGATAAAAATTATAATTTTTTTCATAATTAATTAAAATAACTGAACATAATATTATGAATAAAATATTGTTTCTAATACATAAATGGAAATAAATCCATAGATCCAAGTGTTGTACATGGATAAATACAAGACACATATATTTATTATGGACTTATCCTGAGGTTATTGGTTTGACTTAATTGTTCATGTATTGAGTTTAATGGTTAAATTATATTTAATGTATATTTGTATCTAATTTTTTAGTAAATCCATGTTTGGATTTCAAGATAAGGGAATACAGTCATGGGACCACGAAGTGGAAAGCTCATAGATGGAAAAACAATCTTCCTAATTACATTATTATATTTTTCCTTATCCAATATTGGATTGATTGTGAATATTAATGTGGTTCATTTAAACTAGAATGAATTATCAATAATCCATTATAAGTCCAATGGTTAGAGAAATTGAGACATGATAAATTATTAAGAGATATAACTAGTAAAATCAATTAATTTATTATATTTCACATAATTTTTAATCAAGATAAAATACTCACAATAATGAAATTTAGTCTAGAATAAATTATAAATATAATCATGGAGATTGTACCTAAAATAAATATTAGATATAGAAAACCTCCTCTCTTGTAGTAACATCTAAAAGTGGTTTTCATTCGTTAATATTAAGCTACACTATGAATAAAAATATTATATTCTAGAATACTCAATGACTGATTTACATATAAAGAATGAGAGTGATGAAGTGTTCCTTGTACATGAATATAATTTCAGAGACATGATCGATGATCAGTTTTTATGATTTTATATATTTATAGTTAACTCAAGTATTTTCATGAAAAAATTTATTTCAATAAAATTATTTAGAACCATTTGGGTTTATATCAGAAGAGATATAAATAATAGTTGTTTGAGATTATACGATAACATAAATGTTATGAGTATTGAACACCTCAATGAATTGTAAAAAATTATCATTATTGAATCATTACCTTATAGATTCTCCTAATTTTTTATATTTTAACATGACAAACATTGAGAAGTCTCACCAATATATACGTACTATCAATTTAATGAAGATAATGAAATGAATAATTAAATCCATTCATTATATGGTGAATAAAAGGAATGGGATTGTGAAGATATCTAAGCATAATGATTCTTAACACATTTCCAAGAAGAGAAATATCATGGGGAAACCATTGGATCACAGATTTTTTGTTTCACATGTTGAAAGAGGGGCTGCTATAAGTAAAACTACACCCACCCAAATAAGAAATAGGTTTCTTTTGGTGAGTATCTTATTGAATGAAATTTATATCTTTCTACAAATTTAGTATCATATATAACATTTGGTTCTCACATAGGTATTACAATAATGGAATTAAGTATATTCATAATAATTCACTCAGTGGAGGTCGATCTACATGGATCCAATAATGATACACATGACAATCTTACTATTAGAGACTACCACCTCATGTTGCCGATGAAAATGATCTTGGTTTTGAAGGATTTATTATGATCCATCCATTTCAAAATGATTATTTATATATCAATACATGATAAAATAATACTTTTTAAAATTATGGATTTTTTATCTATATTTCATTTTAATGGTAAGAATTATTTGCTGATCAATATTTATTTTTTATAGTACATAAAACATTTAATTGAAATCAATAACAATTTGAATTCACATAACTCGTACCACACCCCACGTTTTATTAATTATTTAGGTCATTTCAACACTTAAATAAATTAAATATATTTTGATATATCGATTCTTTTCTGCAAGAACCTGAATCTTCTTTTATAGCATGCTTTTTCCTTCTCTTGTGTTTTTTAGAAAAAGAGGAGCTTTTTGATTTTTTTTGTAAAATCCATGTACTTATATGTACACGTCATGTACTAGTTTTCTGCATGTATCCTTGTGTTGTCCATGTAATAGCTAAGCACATAAACGTGTGTGATGATCTTGAGAACGACTTATGCGGGGGTCGAATAAGGAATGTACACGGTGTGTATTTTTAATGTATGTTTCGTGTACTTTAGTTTTTTCATCAAACGTACCGGGGCAGTGTCTGATAGATAGAAAACAACCCTTCTTGACCATGAATATACTAGAGATTCTGTACAGTGTAGATCATTATTGTGCTCCCGATTGAGCTACCGTTCTCCAAATCGAACTCTATCGGTTGCATTGGTATCACATCGTCGAGTTCCTTCTTCTTCGTGAACAAATTATTCTGATTCCTTCTTTCTCCTGAGATATCATTGGTTGGAAATTTTATACTTTTTGTAGATATTATGTATTATAGGGGATTTAAAAGCTTGTTATTCATGTATAACGATCCTACACCATCGATGTATGAGTTTTGTGACTTTCTGTAGATAGTCTTTGAGATATATGTGAAATTGTTCCCAATACTCTTGACCGGGGTATTGTGTTTTTAGTGTTTTCACCGAGTTAATGTCTGCTATATTTAAAATTATTGAATATAAAATAATTGTCATGAATATGATTTTTTAAAATGTTATAGATGTTTTTCCCATGCTTGTAATGTTTATGAGTGTTTGGTATAGCTTTGAATGGTAGGCTATTGTTTTGATTTCCATGCTTAGTATTGTAGGATGATGTGATTGTATTATGACATGTTTTTATGCTATAGAATATTTAGAAATGTATTTATAGAATTTTACCTTGGCCTCTATGCATTGTTGTTCTCGTTTGACTTACACAGTGCTGTGAGAACCAGGTGTAGTAGACCAAACGGAGAATGGGCATGAGGGCCTCTCTAGAGGGACTGTTTTTTCTGTTACGATGCGAGACCATAGGGGAAAATAACATAAGTGATTCCTCATAGTGTCTATAGTTACATGACGTGGTCCGTAGGGGTAATGTGACAATATTGCTTCCCCTGAGATCCACATAGTTACTCACACAAGCCTATGAGGGGGAATTGTCGGTGACTGCTTCCTCAGATAGTCCGTGAATAAGCTGAAATAGAGGGGTTATACTGTGAGTACTTCTTTGAGGGTTTAATGTCCTTGTTTGGTTGTACCAGCGGGGTTAGGATGTGAGTACCCCCATAGGTTTACCTACATTGTTTAGTTGATTTTTTGAAATATGAAATTTAATTCATATGAACAATAATATTGTTTAATTTTGAGAACTTCCTTGATTAATTATTCATCAGGATTATTGCATGTCAAATATATTAACAGACTATTATGCCCAAATATTTGTGTGGTTGCCTACAAGTATTTAGTCTCACACCATATTTGGGCCATGCTTTTGGCCTCGAACAGATTATATTGGGGTATGTATAGATAATGGAAAGAACCATTATATATCATGCACTTCATTTCTGAGGAGATAGAGAGCATGGGGCCCAGATGAGGCTTGCGATGCTATTAGAGTTAATATTTTTTTATACATTGGTTATTATTAAATTGCTACATTTTTATTGGTTTGGATTCTTTTCTAGACATATGTATTTTCTCCAGATTATTCTTTTAGACTTCCATGGTGCACTGATGTATGTTATTATTGCTTCTTTTACTATTCTATATTATTTTACTTCAAATGTGTTCATCTGAGAATGATGGCATTGTTTCCCCAATATCACACACAATTCCCACACTACTAGTTGGTAGCCTCTGTAGTTCAAGAAAATTCACTTGAGTCCATGTGTCCAAAAGTGTCTAGGGCGCCTCTGGCCAGCATCCGGAACCGAGACAATACAATGTGTTATCAGAGGAAGGTTTTTTCGTCATGACATACTGTTTGGAGCCTATAGCCAAGGATAGGAAGGAATAGGTACTTGGTAATATGTTGTGACTTAGAGTAGCTGACCCATGTATAGGGAAATGATAATTTACATCATATTTAAACTTTTTTCTTCTAGTTTTGCAATATTATAGTGGATTTGATTTTCACCATTGGGTAATTCAAATGTTTTGTGCAGTTATAATTAATACTATTGAAGTTCTATTTCAGTTTAAACCTAGTGAGCTAATGGTATTCCATTTAGGGAATTATATAGGCTCTTTCGAGAAATAACTTGTCATGAAAATTATGATGCATTAGAGATTTCATGTTGTTGTTATAGACGTTGCGCCAAATATGTATTCTGTTGTGGTAGATACCTTGATAAAAATAATTGATGTTCATAGGCTACTAATTTTAATTATTGTTTTGTTTGAATGAATGCCATATATAGATTATTGAGGTTTTATGGGACCTCATGGATCAGAAAATTGTGGATCATTAATATGTTATGCATCAATATTACATTTATATGATGAAAAGACATGATTTGTAGGGAGTATGGGCCCTCATGGATTAGAATTCGGCTCTTAAATGTTTTTTTCTATGTTTTTCTAGGCTCCAGAGTAGTTTTTAAGACTTACTATCAAGAAAAACCCATAATACCCACTGTGTAGTGATGAATACATTCCATGTGTCATTATTTTCAAGAAGGATCTTTTTTTATTGACTGAACACCGTGTATTGTATGTACACGTAGTGTAGTCTCTAACCATGTCACTGACTGTGTGGGAAGAGACTGGGGGTGGAAAAATCATTAGGGGAAACTCGTCATGTACTGACTGTAAATGTTGTGTTATTTAGGCCTTGTTTCTACCCATGTGACTAATGAAATGGAGGGATGGAAGCTTATATTATACCCATTATGTCATGTATGAACACACCATGTAGTGTAGACTAGGTATCTAGCCATTTAGTGAACAACACGGGTTGATGAAACCTTTCTAGTACACGTCGTCTGTGGAAAAAACACGCCATGTAGAGCGATCCGTGTAACTGGCCGTGTGACTAACACCATGGGTTGGTGAAGTTCTTATAGTACAGATATTTTTTGGCACTAACATGCCATGCAGTATTTCTCTAGGAGTATTGTGTGGTTTAACTGTGTAGACGAACTCGAGCAGGGAAAGAGGATTCAAGTACATGTCGTGTGTTTGAACAACACGCCATGTGTATGAAGTGTTACACGACCTGGGTTGACAGAAGTACACACCCATGTGAAGGATTAAGGTAACACACCATATAGTCATTAAACATGGAGTGTATCAATTTTTGGAAAATCATGAGTTCTTTGTTTATCTTGTACCCTTATAAAACGTCCATGTTTCAGTCCTTGATAATTATGATGTAAGGTGTGTGGTTGACCTTGCAGAGTCATGCCACCAAGACATCTTATGGTTGTTTTCAAATTATTGGGTACATATCAGACACCAAATATGTATAATTAGAAACTAATTGTGGATCCTCAAATTGTTTCAGTATTAGTAATAGACGTTATTCTGGACACAAGTGATGTTGCACAGTTTTGAGAGGTCAATGTGAGGGTTTTACAGACCATCGTAGGAGTACAACATCCGGAATCATCCAGTTCAGAGTTGGCATATGTCTTTCAGTAGTTATATCCTCCCCCCTTAAATGGGGAAGGAGAACCTCAAGCTGTCAAATCATGGTTTGAAGCCATTCATTCTATCACCAAGCATATGGAGACGCCTCCAGAGAGGAGGCTAGATCTTGAAACATATATGATATAAGATTCCTCCAAGAGATGGTGGGATGTTATCTCACAAATAGGATGCCAGTATGTTATGGTGGGGGATGTGTTCCACTATTCCTTATATGACTACATCTTCCTAGGGTCTTTATGGACCGATCGAGATTCAGAGTTCATGAGTCTATAGCAGGGTAATCATTTTGTTATGGAGTATTATTCTCTCTTCATAGAGCTACAAAATTTCACACCTATTCCAGGAGTTGATGAGTTATTTCTGGAAAGGTTGTTTGAGGATAGTTTTAGGAACAACATCTGATCTCAGGTGAACATCTTCAGGTTGACTTCCATAAATTCAATATTCAACCAGGAACTGATCACAGAACGTAATTTGAGGTTGACTTCCATAATTCAATACTGACAGTAGGATGTCCCTTTGGGAGTCTACATGAAGGGATTAATGGAGGCGGGACACATCTTCTGGTAGCCATGTGTTGTGCTAATAGTGTGTAAATTGTGGGCATACGAGGACAATTTTCCCGATAGACCCATTGATGTGTCTATCATGCGGCATGATGGGCCATCTTCAGATTTTCTGTCGAATTTTCATACTAGCTAATAGTGAGTTGTATTTTTCATTGACTCCTCATTCCGGAGAAGCACCACCAGTTTCTCACCAGTCTTGGAACTGGATTTCAACCAGCCATTCATGTCGAGGCGGAGGTCGTGGCAGTGGTATCCAGTCACCAGGCATTCGGCGACATCATGGTCGATCAACTCTGACTGGTCATGCAGGTTTACAAGGCTGCAGTGCAGGTAAGACTATTACAGTGGAGCAGACCCTGCAGGAGCAGGATCCCAAAACATTTACAGTTTGATGTACAATCCTAGATGATGCAGTTTTAGATTCTACTTTTTTGATTCATGGGCTTCCCATAGATATATATCTATTTTTGTTGTGGAGAGACTTGTAATCGGAATCATTTCTTCAACTGATATCTATATGTTGGACACTCTGTTTGGGAAAAGAATAGCTAGTGTATGGAAATTCATGGAGTTACCTCTAAAGGTTGGTGGGTGTTACCTTTTATGGGTCCTTTTTCTTCTAGAGATGAGAGGCTATGTTTTATTTCTCCGAATTGACTTGTTAGTTCCCTTCCAGGATGTCGTCGATTTCTAGGATCATAAGGTGGGTTTCATGTCACAAGAGGGTAGATCATTTCTTCATAAAAGAGAATGGGATGTCCAGGTGAGAAGAACGGGACCCGGGAATTATGGGTAGAGAGGTGTTAGAGCCGAGGCTGCTAGTATATATCTGGATGACTATGGGACTTCATAGATGGAAATATTCTTGTGATGAAACATTTCAGGGAATTCTATCCTAATGAATTTTTAGGGTTGTCTATGGATCCAGGGGGAATTTTCTTTTGATCTTGTTCCAGGAGCATCACTGGTATCCATACCGCCTTTTATGATGGCTACACTAGAGTTGCAGGATCTCATGAAGCTATTAGAGGAGCATTAAAAAGGGGTCTCATCTGACCCAATACATCTCATTGGGGTTCATCTATCCAGTTTGTTAATAAGGCAGATGGTACCCCCCAATGTTATTTGGATTATTGGAAGCTAAACCAGTATTTGGCCATGAACCAATATCCCTTGTCTAGGATTAATGATCTCTTGGATCAACATTGATGATCCCGGGTGTTCATGAAATTTAATTTTGACATGGTTATCATCATTTGTGCATTATAACATCTGATATACCTTTTATAGCCTTCCAGAGTAGGTATGGTTTATACAGGTACATGATTATGTATTTTGGTCTCACGAACGCACTTGTAGTTTTCTTGTCACTGATGAACCAAGTGTTCTATCCACACATGGATTTCATTGTAGTGGTCTTTGTGGATGATATCATGGTGTACTCTCACACTCTACATGACCATGTTACTCATCTTGAGATCATTTTGAGTACAATGAGAGATCATAGATTATATTCTATGATCTCAAAATGCCACTTTTGGATGGATCTGATTCACTCCTTGGGTTTTCTAAAAGGAATTTTGTGAGAACCTCTCCCAAAACATCAAGAATTACATGATTTATGTCACTATGGTTAGAGGTTTCCTCTATAACCTCATCCATTAAGATGTGGAGATCTTTTGACCTGGGCCTCCTTCTCAGAAGTAAGCCCCAGTCACAAGTCCCTTAAACAAGGGCCTCCTTCTTAAGAGAAATCCCCAGTTAGAAGTTCCCTTAACCTAGGCATCATTCTCTTGGGAAAGCCTCAATCACAAGTACTTTTAACCTGGGCCTCCTTCTCAAGAATAATCCCCAGTCTCCAGTCCCATTAATCTAGGTCTCCTTCTCAAGAGTATTAGCTGATCTTAAGATCCCTTAACATGGGACTCCTTCTTAGGAGTAAGCCCCAATCTTAAATTTCTTTTAATTTGGGCCTTCCTCTCATGAGTAAGCGCCAATCATAAATTTATTTTGATTTGGGCCTCCTTCTTAGGAATAATCTCCAATAATAAGTCCCCTTTAATTTCGTTATCCTCTTAAGAGTATGCCCTGGGTTAAAACTCCAAAACTTCATAAAGTACAAATACTTTAATGGACCATGCTCCTAGGCTTATTTCATGAATTAAGTCCTTGTCTTTATTTACATGGGCAGTCGTACATACATAATCCCCACATCATTTCTTGTTACATCATATTTCATGGCACAATCATCCAGTTTACTGATACCTCTTGTTTCTCAAACTGAGCATGTATCATGTGAGATTTAAGTGTAAAGGTAATCACGAAATCTCTTTTGGGCTATTAACCATGCATAAGTCCCATATTTGTTTACCCGATCTATGTGGACTTTGATCTCTGCCGTAAAAGTAGAGTACGTAGGAATCCTTTCTAAGGTTCAAGCCCATCATAAATTAATTCTTTTCCATCCCATATGACGTTAAACTATATCATTCTTATAGAACTACGTGGGTTCAGATTCATTTTTAACAAGGATATATAGGTATCCCATTTGCAGGTACGATCCCAACTCGGAAATAAACCCTATCTTTCTGAAGGAAAATAAACTTCTAGTGCCCCACTGACTGGCGTTTCAACCAGTATGGCCATCATAATGACCAAGATATTTCTATATAATGTATTTGAGGATACCATTGAATAATAATCTCTAATACATAAGGATGATTATCTGTTTTTGATGAACCTCAAATACATAATAAAGATTCTCAAAATCTAATACATATCAATCATTGATCTATAAAACTTAATGAAAACTAATTTTCATACTTGTTGAATTAATAAGGATTCGTGAACATTAATTAAATCTATAAGAGAGTCCCGAAGTAGGTAATAATTCCCCCCAAAAGGGTGTGATGATACTGACCACCCATCCTCTTAATCAATGAAAATTTTTAAGCCCCATCGTTCCACAACTAATGATCACCTACCTTTGGAAAGTAGGTCCAAATGGTTATAGAATCATTGGATTTTTTTGGTTCAACTAATACACCCTTTAGAAACCGATTGGAATGTTTTTACATTAAACAAACAGGGCCATCCCCATTTCTAGAAGAAAAAAAAATGTTGAACCCGACTTGAATCCTTAACGAAGTTAAATGATGTTTTACTTATTTTTTTGGACTCTATGAAACTCCATATGAGGACCAATAAAGCAATAAATAACATATGTTCTCATCAAAAAGATGTTTTCTGGAAATGCTTATCTTGATTATGTATTCTATATCATGCATGAACTCTTTTTCAAGATCTATCTACAACACAGAATGACTTCATTAATGCTCATACATTTGAATTCCTCGACTTCTACTCTAGCTGGATCATCGTCCAATCTGAGGAGGACACCACCTACTCAGCATATTCAATGCTAGGTCTCAAATTCATTAATAATGGCATACCATTAACTTGGTACCATCCGGAATTAGGAGGCCGCTTGACAAGACCTCCAAGTTAAACACTCACCCTGGTTGTCTGGACAGCGATGACTAGTGGTCAAGAAGCAGGTTGTGCTAACCACCATCTCCAACCGTTTCAGGTCGTTATACCCGGAACATAACAACAAGTGCCTCCAAAATTACGAAGAGGTGAATGAAGAGGTCACTCAAGGCCTCAGTTATAAAAGGTAGGAGTCCTTCCTGAGGATTCCCTCCAACAATCCCTGCCAGACATGTGCGGTAGTGCATCCTCAACATAATGAGGGTATTGGATCTAGGTGTTGGTCTCATGTTTATTAGACCAGAGTAGGAAAGATGAATAGTCAGAGGCAAAATTCAGTCAACAGGGACATGGTTCTTACCACTGGCCCATCTGAAGAAATCCATCAACCTAACTTGTTGGCAAGCAACAGACGACCAAATACAAACGTCCGTCAGAATTTCACTGCCCAACAGACTCGTTTGGTAGTAAAAAATCAATCCCGCTAGGAAATTGGGACATAGTACTATGGGCAGGCACATACACCTATTTATAAATCATCTCCTAGTCAGAAATCTTGTCTGATTGCATCCCAAGAAGCCCATAAACAAAATGTGGTGACCACCTGTAAATTGGAACATACACCTGATTACACTCATCAATTATTCCAGCAGTCTCATCATCTAGTATTGAAGGAATTTCATCAATTTTATTCAGTTCAGAACAATCAGTAAGCAACTACTCCTGAAATTCATCAATCTAAACAACAGACTCAATTGGTAGCACTCGGAGATGTCAATTGGAATGTTCTAATGATAGACATGAGGCATACACATCTTTCTTCCCCCATAAATGAGTATTGTCATAATTTACTAATAGGAAAAGATGATAGTAGTAGGGACACAAACCTACTCCAAAAATAGAATAGACGTATATTCCCATTCCGGCAGCTGAAGTCAACAAAAAAATTCTGAAAATTGTAAAAGAGAAGAAGCAAACCCATGGCCATATTATGGATACTGGTCAGAATATTATAACAACTTCAACAACATCATAAGGAAAGAAACCTAAATATATCCTTATTAGTTGAGTGACACATCAACATGAAACTTTGGAGCAGATACACAACTCTGGTTTAGTCCAATATGGTCGTGGGGAATACTCCCCCGTGACATATGGACAATCAATTCAGGCACATACACCTATTCTAAATGGAGATAGTCAGCCTAACCTAGCCATTTCTCTAGATCAGGCACATACACCTGCCCATAATAACCACTTTCGTCAAAAAGTGGTTTCCAATGTGATTAAGAAGGTGTCCAAGAAAAAGAACCATCTAGAAGAGTTAAAAAAACAATAGCCAATATGCTATAAGTCCATGCTCAATGCTGGAGTCCTTGAAGACCTCATACAATTATTTTTTTCAGTTCAAGAATATACTTTGTCATTTCCAAATTTCGGAAATCACAATCGTAATTCTGATGGTCATCATCAGACTTATCCTTATAAAGCCTTGCCTCCTGAAAATTCAGTCAATCTTGAAGCATCATCTTCAAATCAGAGCCATGATAACCCTCTGTGTGGCCAGAAGACTAAGGAGAAAAAGGATTCATCTTTTGTTGTAACCCACCATGGTGGTCCTCCCCATGATGATGAATTTAGCTATGAAAGTCCTCTCCATAGTAGTAATTCACATTACATGGAAAATTCATCAACGGAAAATGCAATAACGAGAAAGAGCTATTATATTAAGGAAATTGAAAATGTGAATCCAATCACGTCTGATGCCTTACCACTAGTAGGTGAAATAATTTCTCAATTAGAAGATAGTTTGGGGTGTAGGTCATTCTCTGAACCACCCTTGGGTCATTCATCTTCTATTTTAAAATATGAATTCTCTACCAATCTTGTTTAATATGATTAAGTAACAAAGAAGAACCATCTTTGGTCCAATCAGGTAGAATGAACTTCATTAAATGATGGAGTGGAAGTGCTGAATATGAGAAAACAATGGTTGAATGGTGAAATACCAGCCATGTTTGGGCCTTTAGCTGACTCTCAGTATGATATTCCAGAAATGTTGACAAAGGTTATATTGACGATCTTCCTCTCAACATGTGGAAAACACTTTGTTACTTAAAATAGAATATAATACCTTAGGATGAATATCAAAATCAAGTTAATGTAATAGAGGGGATGCAATGCCAAATTGAATTGGCATATCTCTTATATTCATGGAATCCAAATGTTGAAAAGCAATAGAGAACCCTTCATCATGCATGCCTTGGTGAATTAAAAAGTTTGCACCAGTTGATTACCAATGCCCCATATGGTATTCATATTATTTGATGGGGTGTTCATAGAGAATTGCATTTCCCTATTCTCTCCAGTCAACAAATCCTTCGAAAAGTGGTCTCATGCAATGTTGTTGCCCATGGATGGCCACATCTAACTAGGTTTTTGTGTAATCAAAGGCTTTCACAAGAACAAGCCTCCACTAGTTATTACCAATGTAAGGCATACAAAGAACAAGTTATCGAATTACTCATGCATCAAGAAAATGAGAATATTGAAGAAGCTTCTTTTTTAGAGCATGGGTATCATCTGGTAATAGAGGTGTCAGAAATAATCCAAAGGCCATTTGAGCCAGGTGATTTGAGTGGATGTCGGATGATGCATCCGGCCAATTTCCAGACTAAAATCGTCAAAATTAGGAGAGATTATAATAATGTTCCAGATGTATAAGTTCAATAGCCACCTCATCTTTCTAGTCTGGGGACTATTTTAATCTAACTCTTAGGATCAACAGACAGGATTCAAGAAGTTTAGAAGGAAAAATAATAAACACCCCCAGTCCACCGGACTAGTGACTTTTTCAAATTCTCAATCTCTTTCTCAACAGAAGTAAGTCTTCTCTCGATTATGGAAGTAACCACAAGAGGAACAAAATTCCGAATTATCAGGAAATTCACATTATATTATGGCTCATCAAGAAGTTCTTGAGGGATCAACCAAACAAATTTAAATGTCTGATAAATGACATGGATGAATAAAATATTGTAGAAACGCTGGGAGAAGGGCTGCAATGCGTTATGCCTCAATTAATGTCATCCATGTCATTATCACTGATCCCCCGAGACATGAGGCTCACTCAGAGGATTCAGAGGAAGTAGTTCATATTCAAGAGGCTGTATACACCGAAACAAATGAAGAAGGTGTGCGTACCTGAAATCGAAGGCTTACATAGAATCTTGGTATTCCTTCAAATAACCAACCCCCTCCTCTCCGAAAGGCATCCAAAAAAGTTAAAGGAAAAAAGTCAGGTTACATTCCACCCTACCTCTATAGAAGTCCAATAACTCCCATTAGAGGAATGGATTTGCATAATAAGAATAAGAAATGAATGTGTTATGATGGCAAAATGAAAAACTACATCAAGGTAGTCTTCCCCCTAAGCAAGCTGGAGTTAATCAATCAGGTGAATTAGATGAAGCTACTAAGATGGATCAACAATATCCCCCATTAGAGGTACACCCTCACAGATCCAATCCTATGGGTCATGTGCAAATGAAACGGAAAATACTACCATCAGTGACTATATTGGTTGCCACACCCATCCAAACTCCAGTTATTGTACCTAGACATAATCAATCTCAACCAGAGGTTTCTCAAACATTAATAACTATCATTGAGTCATTAATATCTCAATTGGAAGCTATGGAAGAAAGGCATGCACCAGTTCAAATGGAGAAGAGATCTTACCCGGAATTAGTGGATGCAATTCCCCCCATCAAATTTTATGAGTACCATATTCGCATTTTTTATGGGTTCGGAGATCCAGAACAACACATAACACAATTTTTTCTATTTGTGATCCTTTGATGGTAACTACTCAACAACAAGAAGCTGTTAGGTTCAAGTGTTTTGTGCAATCATTACAGGGACCTACTTTTTTCTAGTATACATGATTGAAATCTCAGTCAATTACTGGGTGAGAAGATCTCCATCAAAAATTCCTTTATTATTTTAACTCAAAATTACCAATGATGATAGTTTTTATTATAACAATTCTATGCAAATAAAAAATGCAAGAGTTTCGGATTTAATTGTACACTAGAAGGGATTAACTTATTCCTCATGTTTAGCACTCTCTCAAGAAGAGATACTACCAATATATATGGAAAATCTGCATTATGAATTACGCACAAAATTGAACCATCTGAAATACACAGTAGGGTTTCGAGAACTTACTTCAAACACTCAGCATATAGAAGAATCTTTTATAAAGAATCAGTCTAAAAATCATGTAATCCCATAAGTTCTAGGAAGGAGAATAGGGAATGTAGATACTGCTATAGTTACACTTAAACAAGCACTTGTACCCGCTTCAACATCAAAACCTTCATCATAACAAAAGGATCTACCTCATGAGCGTTAACAACAATGGACACCTCATCAAGATGATCAAAAAGATCAATGGAAAATATAGTTAGTGTATTTAATGAACAATGTTTATTATTTCTAGAATAAGCAAGTTCTTGGTTACTTTAGCTCAGCTCAGGAAAACAATCTGGTTATGTTTCCAAGCCCCAATAGGCTGAACGAGGAAGGAGATGATGACCTCCCAAACTATTTCTCATTTCATCTTATGTTGGGGAATACCATTCAAGAGTGCTTTGTATTCAAAGACCTTCTGCCAATGATGGTGCACTGTGGACAAGTAAATCTGAAAGGTTCATCATCCCATGTAGCATCTGTTTCTGCAACTGCTCCAAATAAAGAATACCAGTGGCACAAAGTCAAAAGTAAAAATGCATATAAATATGATGATTGGATGGTCATGAAAATGATCAACCGAACTCATTCCATTTTACATACACAATTGAATCAAACAATTGTGTCTTCCGCTATTTCTACCACAAAACCCACTTCTTCAGAAAGAAAATCCCCAATAAAGTGACATAATTTGATGAATGAAGAGCATTCAGAATAAGAAGAGCCCATGTCAATGCCTAAGTGGACCTTGACTCTGGAAGATTTTATGCCATTTATTTCAATAGAACTTGCACCGCCCTACCAAATGGCACAACCTGAGTTGGTTCATCATGCATGATCTTTATCAAATGAAGAACATATATTTCGTTCCATTAACATGATTCATTTAACGGACCCCTATGCCATAGAAAGTTTCAATTATGATGAGAATATATTCCATGTATCTAATAGATGAATTAGAGGAAGAGACAGAGGTCTAGGATATAGTGGAAGACATGGATATTCTAGAAGACAATATTTCAATCCTACCCCTACTAGAACTATATATGCGGTAGAAACTCATGGTAAAGCCCTTCAGTAGGCTCAACAAGAACAAGAGAGTTCTTCCACACATAGCAGATTCGGTCTTGACACAGTTATTTTGGAGAACCGGTTAGAGGTTATAGATTCTTCCTGTCAGCAAACAGATTGTCCTAGTCAGTATAATCTACCAAAGCCATGAGTGTTTCCAATTCCTAACCCGATATGTGATTTATCTAATGCCAAAGCATCAACTTCCAAGGAACCTGATAAACTACATTTTTATGATGGGAAACGTAGACCTATGGACCAAAAGTAGGGTTTCTTGAATAATTTGGCCAAAGTACTGGACAAGTTATCAATTATGGATTCCTTGAATCTATCAAATGTTATTCGGGAGGAACTTATTGAGGCGTTATCAAGTCCTTAAGAATTCAAAACCGGAAATGATGCGGCTGAGGTCTACCATATAGAGATTGATTTTGCATAATTCCATGTAGTGATATCATTTACAGATGAAGATGAAGATGATGATAAACATGGACTTGTCAGACCTTTGTATTTATCTGTAAAATTCAATTACATAGACATCCGACGAGCATTTATTGATAATTTCTCAAGAGTCAAACTCATTCATATTCATACACTTCTTCGATTGGGTCTCACCAAATATGATTTAACTCCTTCGACATTGATGTTTCAAGGATGCGATAAGAATGAACAAGAACCTCTGGGCGAGAGAACACTCAAAATTCAATTTAGATGCCTTGTGCCTAATTCAAATTTAATGGTTGTTCATCGGGACACAACATTCAACATTTTTCTTGGAAGGCCTAGACTACATCAACATGAAGCCATACCTTCATCATGCAATCAGCGTCTCAAATATTGATTCAATGGTCAAATTGGGACATTGTATGGTGACAAGGCCCCATTCAAAACTTGTGAATCTCAATAGATTGAAGCAAAATTTTATCACATTAATGGAAATAAAAAATCCATGACAAATAAGTTTACCAATATTAATGCCACAAATGGATTGGGAGATATTCTTTTAAACCCATTCTTACATGTGAGTACAGATTATGTGTTGTATATCAGTCAAATTGATAAGATAGAGCTAAATCCAAACACTCTTATGGAAACATACATAATGTCAATTATGGCTACCAAGCCAGACATCATGGGGGAGATTGTTGATTCACCAAGCAGTGATGACATCTTAAATGAATATGTCATCATTTTATCCACAAAAATCCTGAAATTCTATACTTCATAAACCAGGTCAGAAGAAGTTAGAGCGATACCAGAGGAAAAAATGATGTCGATTATCAATCCATCATCTTCTATCTATTACCCCAGGATAACCATTCATCATTAATTGTGTCAGAAATCGAAGCCACATCTCCAAGATTTTCTAAATTTAACTTCTCCCATGATAATGGAAATTTTTCTTTGTCATCTACTATGAATGTAGAAAAGTAATAACAGACACTTGTAGAAGAAGAAGAGGAAGATCTCAAAGATTCTCCTCCAATATTTGCAGAGGGTATCTCTACCACTGTGGATGAACTCATAGAGACAAATCTATGTACAAATGAAGATCTACGCCTTACATTAATTAGTGTATCCATGAATGTATAAGTGAACGAAATGTATAATTCATTTCTATGTTAAAATCAAGATATATTTTCTTGGAATTATACAAAAATTATAGGACTTGATCTCGATGTTTCCACTAATCATTTGGATTTGAAAGATGAACATTGAGGATACAAGAAAGCAGCAAGAAGAACACACCCAACTTATGGCTCCAAAATTGATGATCACGTTGATAAACATATAAGGGATATCTTCATCAGTGAAGTTCAGTATCCCAAATGACTAAATAATATTGTCCCTGTGAAGAAGAAGAATTGACAAATCAGATTTTTCATTGACATCAGAGATCTTAATCGGCATTGTCCCAAGGATGATTTTCAAGTTCAAATCAAAGAACTCATAATTGATGCAATAGCTGGCTACGATGATCTTTCCTTCATGGATGGTTACTCTTGGTAAAATAAAATACAAATGGTCCCATAAGTTGAGGAGTACACATCGATTAGATCTTCTTAAGGTGTGTTTCTCTATCGGGTAATTCCCTTTTCCCAGATGAGTGCAAGTGAAACATATCAACATTCTATGAACCATATCTTCAACCACTTTTACGGAAATTTTCTAACTGTTATGTGGATGATTTGGTGGTTAAATCTTGACAATTTTCTGATCCGGAAATCATATTTAACAAACTTCGTCAACACAATTTTATAATGAATCCAATTAAATGTGCTTGCGGGGTAACCTTAGGAAAAATTCTCGGCTATGTTGTAGGCCATCACGTTATTGATATTTATTGTAAGAAGACAAAATCAGTCCTTGACATGTCACCTCCTAGAAATTAGAAGGAATGAAGAGGACTTTAAAAACACTTGGCCTATATTCAGCATTTCATTGCCAATTTGGCAGGTAAGTGTTTACCCATCACTAGATTGACGAAGAAGTGAGTCACCTAATAGTGGACTATATAATGTCAAGAAGCATATGATATCCACAAGAAATATATCTTTAGTCCACCAGTATAAATGCCACATGTTTAAGGATGACCACTTATTCTCTATCTGATAGCTTTTTAATGATCATTGGGTGCCTTCCATGACTAAAAGAATGATGCTGGGAATGAATATAGCCTTTACTATCTCAATCAGACTATGCATGAGGTCAAAACATGATATTAAGGTATTGAAAAGTGCTTCCTAGCATTAATATTTGTAGTTTTGAAATAGAGACACTACCAGAAACATCATGAGGTCCAATTGGTATCTCATAATAACCCGCTCAAATTTATCCTTACTTTTCCAATGCTTACAAGATGTGTGGGAAGGTGGGAAGTTATTTTGTTATAGTTTGATATCCAGTATGCGTATCAAAAGTGAATAAAAGGCCATTCTTTGTCTAATTTCATTGTTGAACACCCATATGTAGAAGATGCATCATTAAATATTTATCTTCATGATGGGGATGTTTGCTCTATTAAAGATAATCCTAAAACATGGGAAATGTATTTTGATAGTGCCTTCAAAAGTCCAACAAGGAAGAAAATGGATGATCTTAAATTAAAAATTGTTGGCTCATGAATCGTGATTATTTCCCCAGAAGAGGCAGTGCTTCCCTCTTCCTTCCTATCATTGGAAGGTGATAAAAAAATGAAGTAGAATATCAAGCTCTCATTAGAGGCTTGGAATTGGTTCTTCAGGCATAGGTGAATCACATGAAGGTAAAAGGTGATTCAGATTTGGTAATGAATCAAATCAATGGGGACTATACCATCAGAAATGAAGAGTTAATACATTAGTGTGATTTCATTATAGTGTTAATGGAGGAATTTACTTTATAATCGATGATTTCTTATGTCCCATGATCACAAAATGCCCAAGCTGATGCACTGTCTAATGTAGCCACAGCCCTGGAAAATCCAAATCGGGACAAAACAATCACCAATATTTCCCCCTGTTGTGTAGTTTCACCTTTTGATAAAATCATAACAGAGTAAATCAAGGAAATCAGTCCCATTTCTTAACCATATGGTCATACTATAGGATGGATGACACCAATTTGGGAATACCTTCAAAATTGAACTCTCCCACCTGATAGAGCTGGGAAAGAACAATTCATGTGATGTATGGTCAATTTTACTCTTTATGATATCCTATATCACCAAAAACTTCTCTACAAGTGATGTTTTGATGGAATTATCTATAGATGTATTTATGGTTAAAAGACAATGGCTGTCATGAATGATGTACACGTAGGATTTTGTGGATCCCACCAGTCTTGACATGGACTTTCTGGTCAAATTAGAAGTCATGGATACTTCTGGCCTTCAATGATATAAGATTGTGTTGATTTTACTATGAAGTGTCATTCATGCCACTTATGTGCCAACAACATTCATCAACCCCCGGAGTTGCTTCAAATGGATAAATACTCTTGGCCAATTACTACATGGGGAATGGAATTAGTATGACATTATCCTTCGGGAATAACTAAGTAGTTTAAGTATATTCTTATGCTACTGACTTCTTTTCCAAATGGGCAGAGCAAATACCACTCAAAGCAGTCGGTGCTAAATGCATTGTTTTATTTGTCAAGTCCAACATCATTACATGAATTTGGGTTCCCCATATCAAATTTATGGATAATGGATCCAACATTTGATTATCCGAGGTAAAAAAAATCTATAAAACATGCTCTATCAAATCCAACCATTCATCTCGATATCATGCAGTGGAAAATGGTCAAATAGAGGCTTTCAATAAGAATCTTTCTAACAAAAATCAAAAGTTGGTAGATAATGATTAGAATCATTGTCCTGATAAACTTTTTCATCCTCTATGGGCTTATCAGACTACCACCCGCACTACTACAGGATCAACTCCGTATTCATTGGTATATGTAATGGAAGCATTCTTGCCAATTGAGGTCCAATTACCATCACTTAGAGTCAACATTTGTGATCAGTTATCTACATTTGAACAATCATAAATGCTGTTGGATGAATTGGAATGACTAGATGAAAAACGATTGTGCACACTGCACCATTTGGAATTCTATCTGAATCGAACAAAATTTTCTTTCAATAATAATGTTCATATTCGTTCATTCATTAAAGGAGAATTGGTATTGTTCTTCAGAACCCCAATGATACTTGGAAAGATGCCTCCAAATCTTGAGAAAAAGAGGGAAGGACCTTACTCAATACATAGTGTTTACTCCAATAGATCTTATTCATTAACCTCAATGGATGTAGCACTCATTACATGTCCAACCAATGAAATATTAATGAAGATGTATTTTGTGTAACAAAAATACACCTATTTTCCTTGCTACATGACATTAAACTACATATCCCCCTCTATCGTCCAACATGATGTTAAACAGTGTCACCTCTATCATCCTACATGATGTTAAATTGTGCATTATATGAGCTGTAAGACATTAAACTGCAAATAACCTCTTGTATGTGACAGATGACATTAAACTGTTATCGCCGCATGCCCAATTTTCTTTTAAACACTATTTCCATGCATGCCACAGGTAGCTAACCAGTCATAATCCCCACATCATCCTTCATGATCACATATTTCCCAACATGATCTTCAGGTCTTTTGTTGCTTCTTATTTGTCACACCAAGCATGACTCATGTGAGTCTAGAATATGATTCGACGATGATATTTTCTTTGTGCTGTTAACCATGCTTAAGTCCCAACATCATCATCGGGAGGTTGTCCTCATGTACACCCTGATCATTAAATCCCTCTCGATTGAACTATGTAGACTTTAATCTATGCCCCTAGGCCGGTTACTTAGGCATCCACCTGAGGATCAAGCCCGAAACCAACTTTCTTCACATCGATTAACCTCAATATCATACAGAGATGATCCATGAATCCCACATCAACCATCTTATTCGTATTGGCTCACATTCTACCTACATGACATTACACATTGTATGTCCCATCGTCCTAGCTATATGACATTAAACTATATAGTTCCCCATTGTCCTTGCTGCAAGACATTAAACTGTATATCACTGGTCCATGCATACGACGTTAAACTATTTGTACTTTTTTCATGTATGATAATAAACTACAACAATCATTGATACCCTCAGTCGAGAAGAATCATCATTAACCTGGTATCCATCCATGTCATGTTTCAAGAACTATGTGTGGATTTATTCTCATCCTTATGAGATACATAGTGACACCCAAATATTTATTCTTTGGTCCAGCATTAATTGAAATAAATTCCTCTTTACCCCTCATATATACGAACCAAATCTATACAAGGATTATTTCAATAGCTATGTTTGGATTGATTATCATCCTTATGATATACATATGAATGCCCGAGCATTCCTCGAGTCCATCCAGAGCCTTTGGGCCTACCCCCAAACTATACATTCAGTCCCATTGCTAAAAAGCCCCCCTAAGAGCACATGGTGTGATGGGAATCACCCTAGCCTTTATTCGCATCTGATTTATAACAAATGCCTGATGTGACTCCCTCAATATGGTCTGATCTCTACGATCCTAAAATAATATCTTCCATCCTCTCATCCTTCATGAAGTTAAACTATATTTAATGAATTGTGTGTGGCTTGATTCTCATCCTATTGATATACGTTGTGACATCCAGAATCTCGATTCAAAATCCTGCCACATCCGTATACAAATAATATTAATGGTCTCCATATTCATTTTCTTGACTTCTGTTCACAAAATTTCTGAGAGCTGAGAGTTAATTTTCCAGACTATGCAGCAGCTGCCCTTAGGTGTCTTTGCAAAAGTTGTCTACATAACGGACCTTTCAGCCAATAAGATGCAACTATTTGACTATACAGCTTATGCCACAATTGGACCTGTATAATTCAACCTCTATAATGGGTTTTTCAAGTAGATGTAATTTCATTCTTAGGAGAATCCTATTTTTTCCAAATTAGTCATAATGATGATATGTAGGGATGTGAAAAAAAAACATCCATCCTTAACATATTTGTTCCATAAGATTTTCCATGATCTAAAAATATTATGTACTATAATGTTTTTATCTCTTGTTCAAATCATATGATTTAAAACCACAAATAACTTTTTTTCTAAGTTTGTGTTAGACCATTGTAGAAGTCACAATCCTCCAATTAGTTGAAAATTATAATTGGAAATATCCTCTCAATATTCAAGTACCTTTCTCCATATATCAAACTCTTTTCTTTGGAAAATTTGAATCCCCATAAAACATTCATCATCTTTTAGTAATAGAAAGTAAAATTTTTCAGTGTTCTTTTGCCCGACTATGCAGCACACGCCCTTAGGTGGCCTTGAATAAGTTGTCTATATAATGGACCTGTCAACCAAAGTATTCTACTATTTGACTATGAATTTTATGCCATAGTTGGCCCAACATAATTCATCAACCAAAACAGGTTAATAATGTAGTGGTAAATTCATTCTTATAGAATACATCCTCTAATTCATTTTAGATCTTTTTCCATTTCATTCCTCATATTAAAATCTATTATGTCATAGTTTATAATTTCCCCCACCATAATTGAATACGGTAATATTTTTGAAGTACAATTATCAAGAATTGAGTCAATATCATCCATTTGGTAAAATCTATTCAACCTTAAATATTATACTTTTTATAGTCCAACATGCATGTCATTAAACTGCCAATAACAATAGAGAGGGTACTCATTAAATTGGAAACCTATAAAGGGTACTTTGAACAAAAGTCGAGACCCAACTCACTAGACATAAATTTTGTATGATTTAGGAAATATTGAGCAATTAAAAAATAATGTGTGTGGGGTTGTTTATATAACCCTAGTAAAAATCAAACTATGTTTACGAGGCCCTTTGGCTTAGGTAAAAATTAAAGTGCATTTATCATGATGGAAGATGAACTATTTTTCATTGATAAACTAGATTATAAGAACATCCATATGCTCGAGTCTCTTGTGTTTTCCTTCAGAAATTACACAAGACTTTCAATACGACTTCTCATCTATTTCATAGCATCCTGAGCTTCGTCATCAGCCACTTGAAGTTCATTTACCCGACAGGAATCTCTCACTTAATATCAATGAAATGCTTCTTTATCATCTTTGATGGCTTTTTATACCATCCTCCCGGACTTCTTCCAACAAATTATGAATCTGGTCAAGGTCCCTAGTAATAGAATCTTACACTTAGTGAAGGTAAAACAGCTGGAAAATCTTCTCCTTGAATTTTTTTCTTCAGTTCCATTAGCTTTGCAGTATGATCAGCCTTAGCTTGGGACACTTCTGCCTGAAAATCACTTATACTAATCAACAATATAGCTCTTATCTGGTCTTGATGAAACCTTGGATCTTACTCCCTCCTTTTAATGACTTATTTCACTGCGACATAGATTTCATGATATCCAATACCGCCAACTCCCATCACGATGAACATTAATGAAAGTCGAGGAATTTTATAAGCTATCACATCAAGAGGGACCTCAGATATTATCTTCCATATATTTTTCCATGCCTTCTGACGTGAGAATTAGAGTGCCTTTTTCACCTCTTGGTCTGATTCAGCTTCTCTATCATATGTTGGAACATAGTCCAAGATTAATAAACTTAATGAGGTTTCATGTTATGCTCCTTCCTTGACCCTGTTTGGTTAACCATATTCTACTGTTTGGGATGAGGATGAGGCTTCACCTCCAGATCTATCAATTTATTTTGACAGCACTGTTTGGTAAATTGAATGCATGGTTAGTTTTAAAGGACTCTTAAAGTTGACTGATTTCTTATATATTAAGTAATCCATAAATATCATCTCCTTTTACTTAACAGTATATCAGAAACATGTGATGACACTTCCCCATCTTTCCTAACTTCAACATGATTTTCAAGATGGGTTTCAGGAGGGTCTGTCATGTTACGTTCTACCTAAGCCAGTGTTTCTGCAATAATTGGGTTGAGATTAATGTCTACACACCTTTCAAGTGTTGTTGGATCTACAGTCCCTTTAGATAGAACTTTACATTTTTATCCAAATAGGGACAGAAGTGTCATCATGAGAATATTTAATGAAAAAATGATGAAACTAAGATCCAGTTAATTCTATAACTAGATCTACAAAATCTTCTAAATCACATGGAAATTTAACCTGATCTAAATTTTCTTCAAAAGACATGCCATGTTTCATCATTTTATCCAATGATGTCCCAAATCCCAGGTTAGTCTCACCTGTGGGAGCACTCAACAAGTATTATTCATGAATTTCATTTGGAAATCTCTAACCCCTAATAGCTTCTTCACAGATAGTTTTGGGGTCATCTGCGGTGGTTTCCAAATGTTTCGGTGCATGTTTTGAATATAAAGGAGCACAAAATGGACAATAATTGTTGTCTAATTTGATGTTCTTAGATGTATTGTTAATTTACAAATGGTATTTTCACTCCTAGCATCAGAAACAAGAGCGGTGTTAGAAACAGACATCGGCTCATCTACTCTCAGTATATCATTAAGAACAACCGTTTGAGCAGATGCTTGTGGATGTTCTCCAACATCCTCAGTTGTACTCTTAGGACGGTCAGTCGATTCCCTTAAAGTGGAAACTGAAGAACCCCCTGCAATTCTGAGAAGTTTGAGCACCTTTTCATAAGTTAAGATTCATGACTACTAGAAAGACTTACGACTACTGATAAAGCGTTTGACTGTGGTCTTCTTTCGTCCATGACTTTGATTCGTTGACTTTTTGTGAGTATTGGTATCATCATCTCTAAAAACAGTTATCGGAGACAACAACACCATTTCTAACTCTTCATCCATGGCTTGTTGTCCTAGAGATACTTTGCCCATCTCACAAGGATATTCAGTGGATCCAAGAGAGGTGACACTAGGGCTATACCGTGGAGAAAGTATTTTAGTGGCTCTTCCCTTTACAAGTTGTAGGATGAAGAATATTACTTCCTCAAATAATAATTCTTTGATAAAATTCAAATTTCAAAGAAATTAGAAATATGAGAAAATGGAAAAATTACATCTTCGGGAGCTATGTAATCATGCCACTCATCATCTAATGAAGAACTAATCCCCTCATTGGTACTGTGGTAAATCATTTCCTTCACCAGTTTTGTGACAGGAACTGATTTGTCAGTGGCATATATGAGAATTTCTAGAACTATGATGTAAAGCCTCACTTCATTGGGGTTGTCCTCAAAACACATGTTAGTGTAATCCTGGAGATTCCAAACTCCATGGATATGAAGCCCTTTTCATATGTCCATCCAGGAGGTTTCAACATCATAATATAAAATCCGCCATGTCTAGACAAACTCTATTCTTAAATATTCAGAATGTGCACTAGAAGGATGCAAGGAGGGTCCTATAATATAGGACATCAACTTCTTTCCATGTCCTACAATCATATAGAATTGATAAAAAATAAAACTTGATGCTCTATAAAATAATGGGGACTAATGTTCCTCAATGATATAACTCACCATGAGTCGATGTAGTAGGTTTGTTGACTTTGGTAATATGATTATATCTGGAGGAAGGCCTCTCTGACGCATTTTGTGCCTCATCATCCCCATCATGGGAATCCTGTGGATCGGTCCTAGGTGAGGAACCCAATGAATCAGCTCTAGCTGAGGAATAATCACCTTATAAATGAAAATATTCTTTTCTAATGGTTCTCTCCTCTATCCCCACCCGAGGGACCGTCTGATTCAGTGCCCCTTCAGTGTATGATGCTACCCAACACTCGACATACTTTCTAGTAAATAGACTTGCAGCTCCAACAATTGGGAGATCAAAAACCACCTCAGTTGTCTCCATAGATGTTAGCAACAAAAGTTGATGAGAAACCATCGGATTCTGCTCTAAACTGACATGCACTGGAAGGGATACAATAATTTTCTGTAGAAATTTTAATTGATGTGTGAATCTGTAAGGAGAATATGCTTCAAACATAATTTCTCAGTCAATCCTCATGGCTAGTGTACCATCTCTTCATGCCAGAATATATGCCCTTAACATAGGCTGGCTGTTCCATCATCAAAAATTCACTGTTTTGGTGGATTTACATAAGGAATGAAGTGAAACTCCTTGAACATGATCCGCCTTATTTTGATATCATAATCGTTGAGGGATAAGGGAGAAATTCTTGAAAAATACAGAACAGATGGCCGAAAAGAACACCCAAGAACCATTACCCCACATTGTACAATATATTTCTTGAAGTTAGTGGTGATCCATCCCCATAAAACATGGAATGGTCCCACTATTATAAGAGGATACATACCCATATAAACATGAAGTAAACTCTTAAGAATCTTTTCCAAAACTGGGATGCCCAACCCAACCATTTTCCTTTAATCCAGCATGGTTTTAATGACAATGTTCTCCAGCCTCAAACCTCCTTTAGAATCCCAAACCAGTAAAAGTTCAACACTGAGCCACAAGGACAAAAAGCATTCCAGGCAGGTATTCACTAGAATTTTCTGGTTCACTTAATACCCCCACGAATCAAACTCTCATGCTTCCAAAATTGGACAAAATGTGCCTGAAGAACCCCTCTTTGCTGCTCTAGGGAAACTATTAGGACATGTGTAGGAAGGTACATCCTCTTTCTTCTTAATATGAAACATATCCATCCACTCATCTGGATGGATATATTTTCTAGAGTGGTTTTTCATGGTGTCTGTATTCTTAATCTTGTGGAACGTTTTCATAAACTCTGTACCCAATGATGGATTCTTCTTCGAATCATTCTAGGTCACATTGGGGGGGGGATGAATTAATCATACATATCACCCATAATTGGAGCCCCTGAAATATTGTAGACATCACACAAACTGATGCCTAGTTATCAATGAGTCATATGGGATGAATTGGTTTCCGTGCTCCAACGATTGATTAACCCCGACACAGAATTGTTACTCCTGAAAACATATGGCTAGCCAGCCCAGACGTCGTCATATATTTCAGCTCCCTTCAGATCATCGACAAACTCTGCAATAGTTTGTCGCACCCAATATGCCCACATCGATGTTGGCTTCACACCTCCTCCAGAATGGAAATCCTAACTCTTTTTCCATCCCTTGGATTGGTCCATCTGAGAATTTGAGAATATAGAGGGATAGAAATGCGGCTTCAGCTCAGGCTTGTGGGGATTTAAATCTAGATCACATGGGCTATGATGCATTATGAATGCCTTGTCTACTATTACAGCATTGGAAAATGATCCTGCAACTGACACATTTTCCAAATAAAAATTTGTGTAAGTCTGAAACTAGGAATGAAGAATATAATTCTTTGCATCTGGAACGTTGACTCTTTGTAGATGACCATGGCCACCTAAAGGCATTGAAATGTTGTGTGGTAAATTAGAATGATATTTCTTCATGTACTTATCCAAATCGGGGAGTGTTCTGTAGTAGATAACATAGTAATCATGGCCGACAACGTTTATCATGTCACTAATCTCTTACTGGCCAACTCATCAGCTAATCCAATTTATCTGGGAGCCATTGAATCTGCACAATGATCAATCATAAGAACCATAAGGATGATTGTTTTGTGAAATCATGATGAAGTAAATCAAAAAAAATTTCAAAGGCATTAACGCACGCAATTCCCAACTTGGCACACAAGTCAATTGGGTCGCACATGTTTTTCTACCCTAGTCATGACACGAAAGTCAAATACCTTCTACAAAAGCGTGAAAAAAATCTAGATAACTAAAGACCATAAAATTAAGCACCTGCAAGATGAGAGATCTAGATTCAAGAATTTGAATGAGTTTGCGTGGGAGTGGGCCTATATATATTGGCAATCAAGACCACCTATGCACCATAAGTTCACACCCCTACATCTATGGACCAAATATGCACACCATAGATATTTGGTTCTCAGGCATTACCTCAAAGTTAGATCCTCTTTCCTTTTCAAATCCAACTCTAAGGGGGGGGGGGGACTTTTGTTGACGCTTGATTCCATTACTGAGACGAACGAATTGCTAAGGGGAATACCTTAAGAAAAAATAGGGTCACCATTTGAAGAATTTCAATAATTGACAAAGGCATGTACTAAGAACCCATTTGGCGGGAGCCACGCATGATTCCTGCATGCCACACAAGTCACTTGTGAGCCCTATTCTTTTTTTCTCCCAAGGTTCCTGGTGGCCTATAAATAACCCATGTGGGCCCCCCTTTTTGGGAACAATTTTCTCAAAACTCGTATTCAAGCTCTTTACTCCCAAGTCTTAAACTTAACTATTCCAAAATCTTTTAAGGAAACTTTTTACCTAGAATGGATGACTTGAAGGAGTAGGATAAGTCCTATGTGTTTAAGATTCATCAACATATGCATGCCTAAATTTCCAGACCTCCTTAAAATAAGATACACTTTCACTCCGCCCGACCCATTCAATGAAATGTGCTCATATCCCTTTTGAAAGAATCTTATGATAATACTAACGACATGAGTTAAGTCATGCCCAAGTATTACCCTATAGATTCTATTTTTCCTAGGAGAACACATTCCACGCAAGTACACTTGTGCGGCCATGACTTGCACACCAAATGATATTCAAGGCCATCATTTTCATGTGAACATAATTTCTCTACCTTTCTCCCATTCACCTCTCCTCTACAAGATATTAACCCTCAAACCTCTTTTCAATGAAATTTATTGCATGGTTCTTTTGTTGGATTCCTTATTGAAATGTAATTCGGTGCGAACATCTCCCAAAACCTCATGACTTAAAATCATTACCTCACTATGGTTAGAGGTTTCCTCCATAACCTCATCCTTTAAGATGAGAAGATCGTTTGACCTAGGCCTCCTTTTCATGAGCTAGCCCTAGTAAAAACTCCCTTTAACATAGGCCTCCTTCTTAGAAGTAAGCCTCAGTCATAAATTCCCTTATCCTGGGCCTCCTTCCTAGGAGTAAGCCCTAGTCACTAGTCTTTTTAACATGGGCCTCCTTCTCAGAAGTAAGACTGAGTCATAAGTCCCTTTAACCTGGGCCGCCTTCTTAAGTGTTAGCCCCAGTCATAAGTTCCCTTAACATGTGCCTCATTCTCAGGAGTAAGCAACAATCATAAAATTATTTTGATTTGTGCCTCCTTCTTAGAAGTAATACCCAATCATAAATTTCTTTTTATTTGGGCCTCCTTTTGAGGAATAAGCCCCAATCGTAAGCCCCCTTTAGTTTGGGCATCCTCTATAGGAGTAAGTCCTGAGTTAAAACTCAAAATATCCATAAAGTACAAATACCATTATGGACCCTGCTCCTGGGCTTCTTTCTTGATGTAAGTCAAGGACTTCATGTACTTGGGCAGTCATACATACGTAATCCCCTCATAATTTTTTGATACTACCTTATTCATGGAACAATTTTCAGGTTTTTCTAATACCTCTTGTTTCTCACACTAAGAAGGACTCTTGTGATCATATAGTGTAAAGGTAATCATGACATTTATTTTGGGATTTTAACCAACCATAAGTCACATATTTATTTACCTGAACTACGTGTACTTTGTTCCCTTCCTTAAAATTAGAGTTCGTAGGAAGACTTTCTAAGGTTCAAGAATGTCATTAATTTTCCATCCTCTATGAATTTAAACTAGATCATTCTTATTGAACTATGTGGGTTCAGATTAATTTTTAACAAGGATACGTAGGTAGCCCATATTTGGGTATGATCCCAACTCTGAAATAATCCATGTATTTCTGAAGGACAATAAACTAAAAGTTCCCCACTATGAAGATTTAAAACAAGTATGGTCATCATAATGATTGAAAGGTTTCTATATAATGGATTGAAGGACATCATT